>VXCM01001627.1:0-25575 GCA_014773175.1 Lucifuga dentata
GTGTTCGCCATTAATAGCATTCTGCTGCGTTTAAATCTGGAGCTAGGCGTTAGCGCTTAGCATAGCTCAATGTGTGTTTTTATACGGTAAGATTAGCTAAAGAGGGCTAGCAGTAAGAGAATAGCTCTAGGTGGTCTGCCAAACATTTAAAACACCCGGATTACCTCCTTCTGTCTGTCCATCACTACCATGATACCTGTCAGAATGTACTTTATGGTCATAGCAAAACCGATTGAAGTGTTAGTTAAACGATGCCCTATTTTGGGTTTAGACAGTGATGACTTCTGGATTTAAATCGTATTGAGTGCTAGTGTTTCCTCCGGAGACAATGTTTCATGTCGGGTGAAAGTCTAAAATCTAAATAAGTGATGAGGAGCAGACAGACAGAAAACAAACGACTGACCCGTTTGTTAACAGTGAGCATGGATTTCTATGAAGTGATGCAAGTTTGAGTGAACATAAGAAATAACTGTTATGCTTCATGCTGAATCACTGCAACACTTCATCAGAATTTGATTTGGACTGTCTTTTATTGCTGTCCTAAGATATCCAACATCTTTATGATGTAGTCTTGTTTTGCCTTCAGCCAGAGGCATTTCATCATGAAACTGTAGTCTTCTTGACCTTAACTAAGTTATGAGTTGTACCAAAAACACGTAGGGAGCTTATCAAAAGGATAAAAATGGAAGTTAATAGTAGAATTGTCTCTGTTGCATAGTTATGAAACATTTTATAATTCAACTTCTCTGTGGGAACCTGATGCCTCTTGCACACCTGGAGTGCACTACCTTGAGGCAGTGCCCCTTGCCGTTTCTCCCCTCTTTTTTTTTTTTTTANTTTTTTTTTTTTTAATTGTAAAGTGAGCTGCTAAGAGATGAAGGCCATGCAGGTCTTTGTGTTTTCAGGGATCATTTCTTGAGGCACATTCATACTGAGGGAGCCGCAGGAATGTGAACTGAAACCTGAGGTGGGATCGCTGCTGTCTGTCTGTCATGATGTAACATGTGTGGAAGGTGCATAACATTCCCTCACATGGATAAGTTGCACACAGGAGACCTGTGCAGAGGATCTGTGCACAGTGGCTTCAGTGGTGGGAATTAGTTGACCTTTTCCTTCATCTTTAATCTGTAGGCAGTGCTTAGTAACCACCGGAAAATATTCTGTGCACAGTTCAGACCATCAATATTAAATGCATGGCTTTTTGCCATTCAGTTAATGTAAATTACACTGGTGTTGCAGATGCAAGTAATCAATTTCTTTTGGACAGATGTTACTGTAGTGTAAGCAGGAAATGAACGTCATGTCTACTAGCAGTCATCTTCATTTTGACTTCTTTCATTTGTTTGCATTATATCAGTCTTGCCAGATGGCTCATCAGATGCATTCCATAAAGGCTGAAACATGCTCCAGCAAAGACACAGCAAGGTCTTGTCTTTGTGTGGAAACACATAAGGGGTTTCTGGGTAACTAGTCTCAGCACAGTTGCACAAGCATATCTATGATCGAAATCATCAAACAAAGGCTGATTAAAAAAAAAAAAAAAAAAANTAAAAAAAAAAAAAAAAAAATCTGTTTTTAATCAAAGGATAACCAGTAGCACTGGGGTTGGAAGGTCAAATCAATTTTTATTTTATTTTATTATTTTTAATACAGATTTTGCTTTCTGTGTTTTTTGTTGTTTTTTTTCTCATTAACATTCTGGTTTGGTAAATGTGATGCTGTCAGTGCTCAGCATTGCATGCACTGTGTTAGCAGACACAATTGTGTATGTTTGCAAATTCACAGGTGCAGAATCATATTTCAGGCCAAAGAATATTAATCATCACTTCACTTCAGAACAGCACGAGTTTGTGGCATGTTCAGTCAAAGTGAAAATCTACTTGTTTAGAAGTAGTTTGGATAAAGGTGGTGGTGNGGGGGGGGGGAGATAAACAATATAGCGTGCAGAGAACAGCTTTTTTGTTTGTGCTGAATAGCAGTTCTGCCGCTGTAATTCAAAAATGTGGAGGTACAGGGAGAGTCTGCTTAACTGTGTTCATCTGTCTCCTTGCCATTGTTCAGACATCGATAGCGATTTAGCTCCTCCACCATCTCTCAGCTGAAAGCACAACATCTCCACTGCTGCCAATACAGAGGAGATCTGTGCAGTTCAGCAGGGAACACAGACAAAGACAGACGTCAAAATACGAAGAGAAACCAGTTTTCAGAGAGCTTGACACTTCTCCCCGTTTCATGCATGTGCACACCTGGCCTGTCACCGCAAAAAAAAGGCTTGACTGTCAGATTGCTGGTTTCGGAAAGTTTCGAAAGTTAGGCAATGCAGAGCTTCGTAACCGAACATCTGAAAAAGGTTATTTCCACCACTTTTAGCCCATCTGAACAAACAGCCTCCCTCAGGAAAGCTCACCAAGATTCAGCGAGCGAGCGCTTAGATTCCCTGCTGCTCTGCGGCGTTTTGACTTGCATCTGCTCCAATCATGGCTGACTGTGCATGTGTGAACACAGCCGCATGCAATATATTCACATCCCTCTGCAGAAGAGGGAAAGGGGTGAGGACAGAAGAAGACAGCACACTGTGCTCCTCTGTCATCCTGGTATCATCATCTGCTTGCCTGAGCCATTTGAAAGAGCCGAGTTCCAGACATCAGCAGATTACACAGCTGATACGGATTCAATCCACTTTTAATTGGAAAGTAAAGAGGTTGCTTAGCTTGCATTTGACGTGGTGGTTATAATTAAAAGATGTGACAGTGGGTGATTAAAAAAAAAACAAAAAAAACTGAAATGTTAGCTGTTGCTGTACACTTGCCTTCAGTGTGAGAACATCTGACAGCCAAAAAGTTAGTGCCTTTTTTCAACATCATCCAACAACAGCTTATATGACTTTTTTGCACACAAGTTTTTAAAGGACCATACCAGCTGTTTTGCATGTTTGAGCCCAATATCTTTCATTTTCATACATGTTACATTACTGACAATCATTTTCCAAAGGATAAAATTGTATTTCAGTTTCCTGATATTTTGGAAAATCTCTTGATCTTTTAAAATCAAATATTTAAGCGATACACCCTCCTTAAAAAAAATCGATGTTTCGCCTGCTAATAGTTACACAGCCTTATGAAGTTACGGTCGTTTATTTTCAATAAAATATATATAATATTTTCTTTTGGCACTATATTTCCCAGTGAAGACATACATTCACTCTGCGCTTTTTATTGCTCTTAAATGCTAAAATTATGTAACCTCAAAAAAAACTTGAATACACATCTTGTATCCATCAAGGATGGATTACCTATCCCAAGAATGTTTCAAGTATCAACAAGTTGATATTAATAGTGTACCAGAATGAACTGAAACCAATGGCAGTCTGGAAGGTAGGAAAAATAATTTTAATTCACCGTTCCAGTAGTATGCTTTGGGAAATGATTGTCAGTAATGTTACATGTATGAAAATGAATATATCAGGCTCAAACATGCAAAATGCATGGTATGGTCCTTTAACATCTATGTTGCAGCAGTTAGCTACTGTAGAAGAAAAAACTTACAGCCACCGCTGGAGAAAACAAGAATCAATCTATAATCATTCAAGATTTCGGCATTAGAACAAGAACTCATTCCTTAGTCACCAAGGCTCTTTTCGAGCTACAGTGCATTTTAATCTAAACTAAACTGAGACCAAAATCTGTATAAACATGTCAAAAATCAAAATAACTTCCAGCATCCTTTGCTGCACAGAAGTGTAGGAGAGCTCTGCTGTCTTATCTGCTGTATTGTTTGCTGTCGTTTCTGTTGGCTTGAGCCTCTTGCTGCACTGAGTGGTGTGTTACTGACTCCACAGTGCTTCTTGGGCTTTAGAGTGCGATTGGCCATCAGGATCTGACTGAGCTGATTGGCTGGCAGCGAATTGTCTGGCTCTTCATTCTCGTTCTGTTCCCATGGTCTCTGGGCTGTTTCTGTGCCAGCGATGTGTGGTGAGAAAGCTCACAGCCCACTCGCCGTTCTGTTTCCTCTCCTCTAAGTACTTATTTTTGAAGGCCTCTTTTGTGTGGCCATGCACCAAAAGCTGCGATGCTGTTTGGATAGAAGAACTCAAAAATGGCAGAAGTGCTGATTTTTCAGTGTCGTGTTTGGTGCTGCAGATATACTCGACTCTTTGTATGTGAGCTGTGGAGTTTGAGGTGTAATAAAGTTAATATTAGTTCTTCAAAGGCTATTTATTATAAAAACAGACAATAAGAAAATATGTGCATTTAAGACATTATCAACTATGCATGTCAGCGTTGTCAATGTTGTTTCTGTACCTCAGACTCAGATTCCTGGTTCAAGGAAACGAGGACAGAGATGCACGTTAACATACATGTCAGATTATCTGCCTGCTGTTGCTTTGAATTTAAATTTTATATTTGCAACATTGAAATATTATGTTAGTAACTCAGATGAGTGATGTTGGTGTTTCCTCACCTCAGTACCTTTCTGTACAAAATGTCACACCAATCCAAATCAGGCTGATGTAATCAGGTAATATTTAGGCTGCTATCTACGTGAAATCCCTGGAAAAAACTGACCTTCCATGATTAATTTATGTGCTATGCTGAACAAAATTCTTTGAGACAACACCTGTTCCACATCCCTTTATTTTTGTCCTTTTACGTATTTTCACAAAACTGTTACTAGCTGTACAACACATACTTTCAGGATTTAGTGTCACTTATGGTGATGTTGCAGCCAAACTGTGGCTACGTGTAGGTTTTTATTACTTCAGAATATGGGAGGATAATGTCTTGACATTTAAAGAGTTGCTTGGGGGCTTTAAAGTCTCACACTGATTTCATTTTCTTTTTTAAAGTGCAGCTATCATACATAAATCAACATATGATGATGATATGCTACATTGTTGAAGATTTATTAATGGTATTCAGAGAAAAAAAAACACGGCTGAGCTAAGGACTATACTGACTTCAAAAATGGAAGGATGTGTGAAATAGAACATGTTTGGTGGAATCCATTACTGTCCCAGTAGGTGATAATTTGATATGATGTGATGACATGCAAATTTACACCATGAACACAAGTTCATAACAGTGGCAAAGTTTCATTGATGTCGCTGGCAGATGGCAATACCATCAACATCCAAAACATGGTGGAGATTCATGAAATCCTAAGATACAGAGAATACTGTCTGTTTAGCAAAAGGATATTGCAAAACGTTTCCTCCAGTGTTACAGAAATTTACTTCATCATGGCGGAAGTCTGAAGGAGCATGTAGTTTTTCACAGTCACAGAGGACAGAGGTTGTTGTTAAACGTAAAGATTTGTTTTAGAATTAATTCTTCATTATTTATTACGCTTGCGTTTTGGCTGTCCAATATATTTCTACTTTAACTAGAAGTACAGGAAAATATACTTTGTCATCAATGGTCATTTATGGATGATTCACTAAATATACTACAAATCATTGCCAAAAAAAAGATAATGTTTTCCTCCTGAAATATACAAGAGCTGAAACACAGTTTATGATTTAAAGGAGCATACCGTCCATTTTGCATGTTTGATCCTAATATATTCCATTTTCATACGTTACTGGCAATCATTTCCCAAAGCATACTACTGGAACGGTGAGTTAAAAATGTTTTTCCTACCTTCCAGACCGCCATTGGTTTCAGTTTATTCTGGTACACTATTAAAATCAACTTGTTGATACTCAAAACATTCTTTGGGTAGGTAATCCATCATCGTGAGCAACATGTGTATTCAGGGTTTTTTAGAAGTTACATAATTTTAGTGTTTAAGCTCAATAAAAAGTGCAGAGTGAATGTTTGTCTCCACTGGGGAATGTAGTCCCAAAAGTAGACTTGCATTTATCAAAAACTTTAAACAACCGTGACTTCATAAGGCTGTGTAACTATTAGCAGGTGAAACATCAATTTTTAAGGTAGGTATATTGCTTGAATGTTTGATTTTTAAAAATTAAGAGATTTTGCAAAATATCAGGAAAGCTGAAATATAGTTTTATCCTTTGGGAAATGATTGTCAGTAACGTAACATGTATGAAAATTGATTATATTAGGCTCAAACATGCAAAAAATATGGTATGGTCCTTTAATTGAATAGAATCTATAACGAATCCCACCAGGGTCTAACAGTCAACAAATAGAACGTATGATAGTCCCAGTTTTGTCTTTATAGTAAATAATTTTGTACTTTGGCACTGTTGAAGTGTTAATATATTTAAGTTCTTTTAGCACAAATTGGACTCTGTGAATGAAATGACAGGTAAGCTGGAGAAGCTGCTGGAGAAACATGACACACACCATATTTAGAACACTAGTAACAAAGATAAATGTCCCAAATTTAGAGCCTTCACATTTACCAAAAGGGTCTGAAAGTGAGATTTTATTTTTGTTCATCAAGTTATCTTTTGCCAGTTTCTAACTTTTTAACCATAAGGGTTCTTGTCTATGCTGGAGATGATCCAACCAATCGGCACTGAGTGGAATCTTCATTGGTCTAAAAATAAGAATGCTGAAAAAGTAAAAATATCAACTATACTAAGTGGCAATAAAAAATTTCAAGAAATGAGACAAATATAGTGAAATCCTAATCTACTGTAAGTACAGCATCATTATGGGAGCTGTCATTCCTTTTGCTGATTGAACTGGCAAATACCATTGTGTCACTGATAAAGATGTGAAATAAATGTCTCAGTTAGCAAAGGGAGCCCATGGCGAGGCGACAGGAAGGGGCTCTTCTGTGCAAATAACAAGCTCTGTGATTGGATGGTTTAGTGACCCATGAAACCATCAGGAAGCTTCTGGCTGCTGATGAGATCATTCTGCGTTGGTCGATTTTGATCACCGTGGCTGCCTCCTTTTGCCATCCAGCAAGTAATCCACAATCCTTTCTTTCTTTGCAAAGTTTTAGCCTAATTCATATGCAAAACAGGAGGTTGAATGCCTGCAGGAAGACATTTTCTAAAACATAGCCGGAGTAAGGATGATACAGCAGTAAGTGGTCTCCTACAGAGCAAATCTATGACTGTCACAGCGTAGAAAAATCATTGTTAAAGATCAAATATTGATGAAAGTAAATGTTTTTAAAAAAAGTCGATATTTATATTTTTAACAGATGTAAAGTCTGCTATTGATGGGTATGGATGAGAAAGACATTTTTCACATGATTTGTGAACATTTGTAAACATTTCACCATCAATCATGTGGTTTGACTTACTGAATCTGGAGTGCTGTGATACACCTTTTGACCATATATGGCACTCCTTCCTTTTCCTGTCTTTTAGGGTTTCCTATTGTCACTTTCTAAGTCCCCTGACTTTATGAGCAACATCTTCTTACACATATTTATAAACGTGCATGTGAACAGTAAAATCACACAATCCTTATCTTCTGATAGGATTCNTTACACATATTTATAAACGTGCATGTGAACAGTAAAATCACACAATCCTTATCTTCTGATAGGATTCTCTGAGCAAACTCATTAATATTTGTGAGTCAATATGCTTGATTCCTGTGTGTGTGTGTGTGAACATATGACATCTACATACCACTCACTTTTCCTACACTTTTGCTGAAGTGAGAATGACAGATTTTTTTTTAAGGTCGTGAAAGTAAATCACCGGATTCATTCTGTGCCTTTTGTGTGCCTTCTCTGTTTTTTTTTTTTTTTTNTTTTTTTTTTTTTTTTTTTGTTTTGTTTTTTGTTGCCGTTTACCTCCACAAAAATGCAGAGGCTCAGCTAAAACAAAAAAACAAAAAAAAACCCTAGTTTAGCAAAAAGGAAAAAGCAAAATCAAGTCAACACATTGTTCCCTCTGCGGCTCCTTCAGCTGTTGTTTTAGTGGATGTCTGTGTTTACTTCTGTGTTATTCTTAGAGGTGAATCAGTGCCAAGATGTTCTTATGCAATGACTCAATTTAAATGTATTTTTCTTCTTTGTCTCACTATCTTCTTCTCTCCATCCCCTCTTCAGAGAAAAACACGACGGTCAAAGCTGCCTGACCACAACAGCCAGGACTCCAGGAGAGATGCCGCGCTTTGGGAAAGACAAAATTCTTTGTCGGGGAGGAATGGGGGCAGATGGAGCAACAGGCTGGAGAGGACGGGTGGCACAGCAGCCAGCGCGCTGAGGAGGGGGGCGAGCCGGCAAGGAAGAAAGCCCAACATCAGGCCCAAGAGTCCTCAGGAGCAGGGAATGACCGGCGCTGGGGTTGACGGGGTGATCCCGCACGACCTGTCCAGCAGCCGCAATTTCAGCGAGAGCAGAGGTGGAACAGATGGGGTGGTCAAGTTACCCGCCGCAGTCGTGCCAGGGGAGCCAGGCAGCGTGGACGGGGCGCACCAAACCCCAAGCAGCGACTTTGTCCCCAAATGCGACATCGTAGGCAAGGACGCGCTGTCGGCCCTCCACCGCGCCGTGTCGCAGCAGTGCCGGCAAGAAATCGCCAACATGGTGTGCCAGCATCAGGCAGGGCAGCTCATGCCAGATACACTGCCACAGTTCTGTCCTCAGCTCGGTGAGAAGCATTTTACAGTGTGTGTGAGTGTGTGAAAAATTAAACCTGTGTTCTTTTTTTCTTAGTCTGGCACCTCTCAGGAAATGAAACCAAGACTGAATTTCTGTTTAGATGTTACTCTCACTCTGAACAATGTCTTAAAAAAAAAAAAAAAGAATCTTTTTTTTTTGTGACAGATGTGTGACAAACCCAAAAGCTTCCATTAAGCTCATCTAAACAATTACCACTTTCTGAAGTATTTCTGCTGCGTTTTAGCTACCTGTCTCCCCAAGTAGATATACTTCTGCTTCTTTTTTCCTTATATATATATTTTTTTAATTTATTTTAAAATATATTTATTTTTGTANTAGCTACCTGTCTCCCCAAGTAGATATACTTCTGCTTCTTTTTTTCCTTATATATATTTTTTTTTAATTTATTTTAAAATATATTTATTTTTGTAAAATTTTATTTATATATTTATTTATTTTAAATTATTTTTATTATTAATATTATTTTTCCTCCCTTAGCGTGAGCCCCCACCTAGGTGTGCAAAGAGTAAGTGTATTGCATTAAAACTGTTAAATTTTAATGTTAAAATGTTAAATTATACTTCTGTTTCTAACAGTTTTTCAATCCACACCAACTCCAAGAGACAGGCGTGCATCAGTACATGATATTTTTTTATACTCCTGGTTTGGCCGATAATGCAACAGTATTATTGTCTCCACATGGTCATATTTTCATCCACAAAACATTTATATATGGAGATTTTATGATTTACAGTTATCATATGTTCCTGTCATATGTACTTCAAGACATGTACAGTACTTAGAAAATTATCAGGTTGTCTTTTAGTATCGACAAACATTTCAATCAATCGTACAAATATGACTTATTTATTTATTCTGTATTCATTTTGAATGCAGAATAAATATTTGTCAAATATTAATGCTGATAAAGCTGTGATGATTACCAAAGTATCAAGTTTTGTCCATGTCCATTTTGTCTATCCCCAAAATTTATTTTTCTTTCTTTTTTCCCCTTGTGAACTTGCTTGGATTCCCCGGTTTTACTATGGCGACATAAAGGTTGGGTGGCAGGAAAAAAGATGTTTTAAAAACAACACCATTACCCCTATGACACGAATCTATAATGTAGCCGACCAAAAACAATTTACATCCATCGAACACCACCAGGCCAGAATTCGTTGAAACCTCTAATATCTTCCTAAGTCTTCTGTCTCCATCCTTTTGTTCCTGACTGTCCTGCAGGTGTATCCAATCCCGTTCAGACAGGTGAGGAGCTGGACAACAACCTGTCTAAAGTGGAGAAACCTGTCAGGGTGGCGTTTGTGCTGATGGTCCACGGCCGCGCTGTGCGGCAGCTGAAGCGCCTCATCAAAGCCATATACCACCGTGACCATTATTACTACATCCACGTGGACAAGGTGAGCTCTGAATGCATGTGATAGTGCAGACCCTTCTCTCTGTAGAGTTCCTCATTTGACATTTTAGCACGTCAGAGTATACACAGTCACTCTAAGACTTACTAAGATCTTTCTAAAAGCATCATTATGTCATATTTAGTTGTTTGCCAGACCTCAGAGTCAAGCTTGCACTACAGGCCAGCAGTTTGAGGCCAGCTGTTTTTTAAAAAGTCATCAATACACTGTTTGTTTTACAATTTATTGCACAGGAAATTACAGAAATATATAAAATAAATGTAGCTAATTAGTTTTCAAGAAGAATATGTCAACAACAGCACATTATGTAGCTACTATGGCTTAAGAAATGATTTTTATTGAAGGCATGCCCAGTTTGTATTAGTGCACTGGTACTCCAGTTGTGTTCCAACTCCCTTGCTGATGTGTTTTAACATTCTATTCAATAGCTGCTGTCTGCCTTCTCCCACATAATTTTGAGATTAACTTGGTACACAGTCTGGTCATGCTATTGCTCTGCAGTAATGCTGTGTGGGTGTTTTGGGAGAGAGAGATCTGGAGGTCCAAGATCTGGTCCAAGGTAAAAGAATTACGAAGAAAGAGAATTACCATTACATCCTTCAAAGACATGATTCCATCCGGTTCACAAATTATTGGTCAGCATTTCATTCTTCAACAGGACAATGATCCAAAACATTCATCAAAATTACATCCATTCAAAAGAGAAGCAAAAGGTTTGAGAATGATGTCTTGGACAGAGGAGGTTACTTTGACGAAACCAAAGTCTGAGCCTGAAATGACTTCAAAGTGCTTTTATGTTGACAAATTCCTCTTGAAAACTAATTAGTTACTTTAGTTTATATATTTTTTTGTCATTTCCTGTGCAATAAATTGTATAACAAACAGGGTATTGATGATTTTTTTTTTTTTTTTTTNTGTTTTCCCTGTGATATGCTCACATGGGGTGCATGTAAACAATCAGTCGGCTAATAATCTTTGTATTCTCCATATGAATGTCCTCACCTGGATTGCTTATCCTCATAAACCGATTAAGCAATGAGTTATCTACATTCAGCAAACGATGGAATCCTCTTATTTACATCCACACATACACCTTACAGTGCATCTTTGTCTTAATGGCAATACAGGAAAAAAAAATCTGAGTATAGTTTGCGTGTAAACACATCCATGGTGTGATTTCCCTCACTGTGCTATATCTACGATGGATTCTTCTGGTAACACTGGCTCACCGTGTTGATTATTGCTGCTTAGGTGAAACTTTACAGCTTTTACCTGCTCATTGCAGAATGCAATGAGCAATGAGCTCACAAATGTTTTTACTGGTCGGGTTCTCTCACATTCTGAAGGTTAAGTTGACCGTATGCTCTCACTGTGTGAAGGGGATTAGCCTGGATGTGAGGGATTGTGTGGTTATTTGTGGAGGGGGGATTTAGAGGAGGAAAGGTCTGCAGCTAGAAGACAAAAGACAAATGTTTGGCTGGTGATACTGTGGTAGAGATCTCAGGTGTACATTGTACAGACAGACAAAAAATTAAAAAAACGGCAGAAACAGGTGCCTGTTGTCAGAGCACCTGTACAGCCGGAAAGATTGTTTGACCTGTTCTGGTGCCAAGAGACAGCGGAGAGGCTTGAAGGGAGCTGTGATGAAGAACAAGTCAGTGAGACAGAAACTACAGGAACAATCTGACACACTGCAGCCGCCTAATCATCCATCTCTGAGGCAAAAGCCTGTTTGAGAGATTGTGCTGTTAAACAGGCCAGGATGTGGAAGAATCAGTCTGCCAGCACTCTGCTCCCTCACACCCCCTCTTCCTCTCCTCTGCTTTTTCTGTCCAACAAACAACCAAGAACTTCAGTTTAGGACTTCATTTTCTTCCATTTTCCTGCTGTTGTCTCCTTCTTGAAGACACCCAGCACATCCACAGATTGTTATAAAGTCTGTCAAAGTCTTGGCAAAATATAACACTTAGAAACATATGTTATTTTCCTTGTATGATATCAGTGGTCCTATTTTGTTTTTCATGACATGTTCTTGTACTAATGTCCAAATAATACAGAACAGTCAGCAGCACTTTATGCACTGTTTGTGCTTTAGCAAGCAGGACTGAACTTAATGTTTCTCAGCAGCTACATTTCTGATGATTTTTTTTTATTTGGAAACAGACTGTTAATTGGTTGGTAAATAAAGAAATCAGTAATTAAAAAATCCTTCTGAAATTAGAAAACCTGCTTTCTCATATCTGTATCTCCAAACATTTTAATGTTTTTTGGCATAAAACCTGGCAGCTGTTTGTCTTTTTGACATTTAGTGTTGGTTTTTTTTTTTTTTTTTNTTTTTTTTTTTTTTTTTAATCTCATTCTCCTCCCTAAAGTTTATTCTGACATGACCATTTTCTCTAGATTGGATTCTTGAGCTTAATTCATGTACTGTCAAAATACCTATTGCAGTTTCAAAGAAGGGAATACAGTTTTTGAGGTATTACAAATCAGAAAAGGATTTTTGAAATTTCAGTTCTATCATCACAGTGACCCGCCGTATAAATGCAGATTTCACATGGCTATTGTTGGTGTTCAGATCTCTTTCAGCAGGTCTCGGCTTTGTGCGGCTTTCTTGGCGCAATGTCAGACAAAGATCTGCCTAATGTGGAAGGTGTTAGACCATCTGACTGTTTGCTTTGAAACCCTCAGCGGTCTGGCTATATGCATCGGGAAGTCCTGCAGATCGCCCAGCAGTACCCAAACATACGCACTACGCCCTGGCGCATGGTCACCATCTGGGGTGGTGCCAGCCTGCTGAAGGCCTACCTGCACAGCATGCAGGACCTGATCTCCATGCTGGAATGGAAATGGGATTTTTTCATCAACCTCAGCGCCACAGACTTCCCCACCAGGTTAGTCACTACTGTGCACATGTAGAGTTCACACTCAATAGGACAGGGTACTAAAATACAAATCTTAAAGGTCCACAAAGAAAATTTTCAATAAGACAAAGGTCCACTTATTAGTCAGTCAAGCCAGGGTCGGATTGGAATCCTAATTTTTACCAGGAATTTAAGGTGTCAAGCGGGCACGATGAGCTCAATGTGCCCAATGCTGTGTCAGCCCATCGTTGTCATAGAGATGACGGGACGCTGAATGTGATTGGACCAAACTAAAGCAGAGTAGACATTCTCACACAGATGGTGGAGCAGTCGGACATTCGGTTTCGCTTTCTCTTGAGAGAATTTTGACTCGTTGCATTACAGCGACATCTCGCAAAAAATACAAATAACACATGTGAAAAATAGAATTTGCTCAGAGTCCGGAGACTCTGAGCAAATTTTGAGTCTCCGGACTCTCTCCGGACAGTTGTGGTTTGGTCCAGATCTAGATCGGAGTCCGGATATTGAGGATGATTGCAATAGAATAAAAACCTTCTAAGGTGAGATTTACCATCGTAACAATTTTAACAAAAGGACCATCAAATACAATGTTACTATCAACCAGTCCTGTGTCTCTTTTTCCGTTTCCATTTTCTTTTTGATTGTGTTTGCAGTGTTTACACGTCATGGCTCCACTTGGAACCATGACTTTAAATGAAAATAATTGAATGCTTTTCTATTTTTCTGGTGTTGCTCCTTGTGCCTTAGACTTGTATAGTGTTACACAACTTTCTATTAGTTCTGATTCATTCAGGTTTGTCTTTCCTTATCGGATGCCAAAACCTTCAGTACTCCACAGCACAGATTCACCTTACTCTGATGGGCTTTGACTTGTATTATTATAAATGAGCAGTCACAGCCTTTGCAAGGTGAAAATTCTCGTTTGTTAGTGCTGTAAAATGGATTCTTTTAAGAGCCAGCAGTGAATTGTTTCCTTTCATGCTAATCAGTTCTGGGATTACTGTGAGTCCTTATCAAACACCAGACCTCCTGAAACTTCTCATGGGGTAACAGTTTGGAATGCTGGGACAAACAGTGAAATCTTTCACAGAAAACTGACACTAATTTCTCTCAGAAACATTATCACCCAAAGTGTGTGACCAGCTGCATGTTTTTATTCTTGTTAGGCCGCTTGCCAGTTTTATTGAACTAAGGAAACCTAAACAAAAGAACAGGCAAAAGAAAGAAATGTTAAAAACCCCCAAACCAACACTACACCCCAGCCAGTATTTATTTAACTAATCCTGAGGCCTTTTTTCCTTTCTTGCTCTTTCCTGTCGTTTTTTTCTATTCTGGCCATAAACCCTCTTACAGGACCAACGATGAACTGGTGGCGTTCCTGTCGCAACACAGAGACAAGAACTTCCTCAAGTCCCACGGCAGAGAGAACGCCCGGTGAGGCTGCTGACTCAACCTGCTAAAACACATCCAGTCAACATTTTGCTGAATAAAATCTGAGACCTGCTACATTTAGATTTAAAGGGAAAACTCAGGGGAGTTTTTTGTTTTTTGACATAAGGTGATATGACTTAACTCAGTGGCGGCAATATTGAGTTTTTTAGGCTTTTGCTCAGGCTATTCAGAATTGAAGAGCAGCAAATGGGTCCAGTTAATAAAACATTTTAAACATAGAAAAGTTTAACCATTCACAATAGAATGTTCTCGATGAAAAAGAGAGAATCAAGAAGGGGAAATACACTGAAGTTGTTNCCATTCACAATAGAATGTTCTCGATGAAAAAGAGAGAATCAAGAAGGGGAAATACACTGAAGTTGTCAAAACTGTTAAAACTGGTATTTCTGAAAAAATTAATTTGCCCCATTTTCTGCTGTTCTTCTGTCTAACATGCTACCAGTTCCGTTAGCTTCTTAATTAATGTTCATGTATAAATATTAGTACCACCAAGCAACTTGTACTGCATTATACAATTATAACAATCGTTTTTAAAGTTATCCCATGCTGCGCACCTCTGATATCAGAACAGAGGCTCACGAGGCAAAAATGAACACTACAAGTTAGCATAACATTGTCATTTCACTACATTTGTTTCAACTGCGAGCACTTTGCACTGTGTTGAAGGTTTATTAAGAAGCAGGGCCTCGACCGCCTCTTCTACGAGTGTGACAACCACATGTGGCGTCTCGGAGAACGCAGCATCCCAGAAGGCCTGGAGGTCTCGGGGGGCTCCGATTGGTTCGCGCTCACCCGCCGCTTCGTAAAGTATGTTGTCACCTCGCAGGACAAGCTGGTGTCGGGACTGAAGCAGTTCTATTCCTACGCTCTGCTCCCTGCCGANCACCTCGCAGGACAAGCTGGTGTCGGGACTGAAGCAGTTCTATTCCTACGCTCTGCTCCCTGCCGAGGTAAGAAAGCCGAAGGCATTGGGTTTTATCTCCTGCAGTTCAGACAGTTTGATACACAGGTCTGTCTCAGACTTTTCCCCCCTGCTGCTTCATCCAGTCAGTCAAGACGCTGTAATACTTTAAGCTCTGAGGTACCTGATGCAGCAGAGGTGACAGATGAAATGTGGCTCCCACTGAGTTCGCCAAAGGGTTTCTCTGACTGGCTTAGTCTCAATGGAGAGGTTTGCTGTTTGCTGCTATAAAAGTGGTTCCTGCTTTGAATTTAGAATCAGTGGTGTGAAACTGTTGCAACACGTCTTTGGAGGTGTTGAAATTGACTGTGAAGGTTTACAGCAAATTTAATCCCAACGCAGCAACAGCTCCTTTGTTCTGAGCGGCACGTGTCGTATTTACGTCTCTCTCCGTCTCCTAGTCCTTCTTCCACACTGTGCTGGGGAACAGCCACATGTGTGACACCCTGGTGGACAACAACCTGCGCGTCACCAACTGGAACCGTAAGCTGGGCTGCAAGTGCCAGTACAAGCACATCGTGGACTGGTGTGGCTGCTCTCCCAACGATTTCAAGCCGCAAGACCTCATCCGGATTCAGGTGGGTNTGGACTGGTGTGGCTGCTCTCCCAACGATTTCAAGCCGCAAGACCTCATCCGGATTCAGGTGGGTGGACCAGATGGGGGCAGTGTGGAATCACAGATCATAAACTAGAAAGCACTCAGAGAGCAAGTGCCTCTTCCAAGGCTACACACAGTCATAAAAAATTTTATTTTAGTAACAGAAAATGTTGTAAAAATAGAAAAGAAGTAGACAGCTTTAATCCTCACCTGGATCCATGTCTGCTTTGAAATATGACATGCTGATTGGCTGATGGTGAGGAGGAGAGAGCAGCACACTCATGACTCTAATGCAATTCTTTTATTTTTTCTTCTACATCTATGGATCAGCGTTGCACATATTGCCTCCTGAATGATCTATAGGATTGGATAGTGTCATTCATGATATTTAGATAATCCTGACAAGGAGTGTTAGGACTTTTTACAAGGATAAATTCTATAAAGTTTCAAGTGCATCAGACTCTTCTACTGCTTCTTCACCTTAAAGGACCATACTGCCAATCGTGCATGTTTGAGCCTAATATGTTTAATTTTCATAGCTGTTATGTTACTGACAGTCATTTCCCAAAGGATAAAACCGTATTTCAGCTTTCTTGTTATTTTGCAAAATCTGTTAATCTTTCAAAATCAAATATTCAAGCGATACACCCACCTTAAAAATCCANGCAAAATCTGTTAATCTTTCAAAATCAAATATTCAAGCGATACACCCACCTTAAAAATCCATGTTTTGCCAACTAATTGTTATACAGCCTTATGAAGTCACGGTTGTTTCGATAAACGCAGATCTTCTTTTGGGACTATATTCCCTGGTGGAGACATACATTCACTCTGCACTTTTTATTGCATTTAAACGCTAAAATTATGTAACTTGTAAAAAAAAAAAAACAAAAAAAACCTGAATACACATCTTGTAATTTGTCACCATCTACTTTAATCTTTTTTTTCTTCCACAGCAACTCACCCGTCCAACATTCTTTGCTCGTAAGTTTGAGTCGACCGTCAGNAAAAAAAAAAAAAAAAAACCTGAATACACATCTTGTAATTTGTCACCATCTACTTTAATCTTTTTTCTCTTCCACAGCAACTCACCCGTCCAACATTCTTTGCTCGTAAGTTTGAGTCGACCGTCAGCCAGGAGGCCATGGACATCCTGGACACACACCTGTATGGCCAGTACGCTCCGGGCACCATCGCCATCAAGGCGTACTGGGAAAGTGTGTTTGAGCAGAGGGATGGCGTGAGCTCGCTCAGAGACGTGGCTCTCACTGCTTACACCTCTTTCTTTCGTTTGGGCCTGAAGAGTCTGGAGACCCGTCAGAGCAGCTTGGAGGCCTGCAGGTCAGGCGCCGATTTGACCTTTTTTTACTTTGTTTTTGTAACCTATGTTAGTGCAAAATATAATCTTTTATTTAATATTTACTATAAAAAAAATTGTGTGTTTTTTTTTTTTTCCCCTTCACTACAGGTTCAAGCCAGTAGGCTATCCCTTGTCAGTACACTTGTACTTTTATGATGACCGTTTCCAGGGATACTTGGTGTGTCAGGAAGTCCAGAACATTGAGTCAAAGGTCAGCGAGACAGTAGAGATTTGGTCAGTTCCCCAGGCCACCCTGGTCCTAGAAACAAACCTTAAGGAGTTTGAGAGGCTCAAGAACCTGGAAGTAAGTTGAAGTTGCTTTTATGTAACTCTTGTCATTGTCATTGTGTTTAAGGTGCAAGAACAATCAAGGTAAACAGACAAAATCAATGACTGTAACCATGCTTTATAAACATTTGTGCAGCACTGAGGTTCATTAATGGTTAATTTGTTTAAAAAAAAAAAAAAAAAATTCAGGTGTGGTCATTCTAACGGAAGCCTGATGTATGACTCACTTTGCATTTTTCCCTGACAGATCGGCACAGAGTGGGATCCTAAAGAAAGAATCTTCCGGAACTTTGGTGGTGTGATCGGTCCTCTGGATGAACCGCTAGCGGTGCAGAAGTGGGCTCGCGGGCCAAACCTCACAGCCACAATTGTGTGGATCGACCCAGCGCTGGTGGTGGCAGCATCTTATGATATTAGTGTGGATGTGGATGCAGAATATACCCAGTACAAACCCCCGCTGCAGCGCCCCCTGCGGCCAGGGACATGGACAGTGCGGGTGCTAAAGCAATGGGAAAGAGTGGCAGAAGTCCGATTTCTAGTCATGCCCTTAACGGTCAAAGGAAAGGAGCCGCTACGCAAAGGTGAGACATGAATTTACAATTTCAGATATATGACGGCTCAGTTTTTGAATATTCTGCAATGGTCCTTTTCATTTGTGATTTCTCTTTTGTAACCTCTCACTTTTCCTCTCCATTCCAGAAGAGCACAACTGGCTGCATGCAGGACCTCCAGGTAACCTGTACCTGGAGCAGAGCTTCCAGCAGCTGAGCTTTGTGCTGAAGCTGCCCCCCCAGGAGCCCGCCATGCAGGAGGCCCAGCGCAGGGCCCAGTTGGAGGGCCGGGCCCTGGAGACCTGGGTGGACAGCAATGTGGGGAACTTCTGGGTTATAGGGGACTTGTGTGCCACACAGACATCTTCCTGCCCAGCTTTGGGACCTTGCGCCAAGACCTCCTGGAGTTCTTTGTCTGCAGACCCCAAGTCCGAACTGGGGCCAGTCAAAAGTGACGGTCGTATCAGGTAGCCCTAAAAGACGACAGACTGCAGCCTTCAACGCTCGCAGGAAGACGGAGGGAGAGCTGAAGGTATGATGGAGACATGAACGCTCCAACAGAACCTGTGTGAACCGGACGTTGCCTCGCAGGTTGGCTTAGAGCCTGATCACACGAACAAAAAGGCATCTTCCTGCACTGAAGAGTCAATGCATTCTCAGTAAGAAAGTGACAGTATGGAGTCGAGACGAGGACACGACTCCTGAAAATTTGCACATAGAAGGCAACAAGCGCAAAATTTTTTAATGGTTGTTTTTTGGTAGCATTGCTGAATGGTCACATGGATGCCAGGTGCTTTTTTTTTTTTTTTTTTTNCCCCCCCCCCCGCTGGCACACATTTTCAGTCAGGGTCTGTCCGGGTTAATCTATGAAACAAACCCTCCGCACATGTTTGAACTCTGCTTTGGCGCACAGTTTCAATTTTTCCCTGCTTGGGAAGAATCGGGAAGCAGTTTTCAAACCTCAACAACAGGCTCCTCACCGTGTTTAATCTTAATTTCAGGGGCGTGTGGAACCTCTGAACCATCTTATCATGCTTATTTTAAAGCATCGTTACGTGAGCGTTTGAAGGGGACGGATGAAGTGCACTTTACTGTAAGACTGAAAAGTTACATCAAGGTTTCTTGGTTACCGTGTGAGGAGTTAAAGTAAAAAAAAAGTTGCGAATAAGGTCACATTTTCAATCTTTCACCTTACAGTAGCCTATAAGGTGCTTCTGTAATAACACATACTGTACCTGCACCATCACTCAGTGTTGCACAGACACATCAGTGAATAACAGTATGCGTAAACTGGATTAGGAAAACAAGGAATTGATCCTGTCATTTTTAAAAAAAATGCAGGATTCACACGCTTTGAGTCGGTTCATTTTTACTTCTGATTACTGTGACATCATTTTTTTTTTGAATATGTAATTTTTTTAATGTATTTGTTTTGTCAGTTGGTCTTCTGAACTATTTGTTAAATTGTTTAGTTCCATTTGTAAGAAAACAAAAAAAAAAGCCACTCTGAGTTGTCTAGTCAGAGGAAGTGCCTGCGGACAGCATGCCTGTATCCAAAAGTCTTCTGAAATGGTTTTATAACTCTCACTTTACTCCAAAATTTTCTGAAACCGACAAAGAAAAGTAAAAAAAAAAAAAAAAAAAAAAAAAGGATAAAATGGCAAGTGTGAGACTTAAATTGCAGTCTTGGTTGGACCTCATCTTTTATACCTCGTCTGTGTCGGTTCATATGCCGAATTGACATGCCAGGGTCAGTACGCTATGTTANAGTCTTGGTTGGACCTCATCTTTTATACCTCGTTTGTGTCGGTTCATATGCCGAATTGACATGCCAGGGTCAGTACGCTATGTTAGCCTAAGTGGAAAAAAACCCTGTAGGTTATCGTTCGCAAGCATTTTTTAAGGTACATTTCATTTATTCTTACATCCATCAACCAAAAATTGCAAACATCACAACACAACATGTTTGGGTTTTTAATTTTAACCTGATCAAGCAACTCTAAGCTGTCTTTATTAGCTGGTAAGTTGAATCGTTTACTATGGACAATAGCTTCAAGAAGTGTGCAATTAATGCCTTTCTTGACCCCCTATCTGTGTCTTAGTTTGCATTTTTAGCCTCGTTTTATCGTGATCATTTATGTTTATAGTATGCAATCATGTTCATTTTCAAGTGACCTTGTTTACCTTGCACAGTACAGTTGCTTCAGTGAAGCTCCAGTTTTATTGAAATAAGAAAGCAGAGCAGTCGGTGTAAAATGTGTTATTTTTCTATAGCATCTGAGAGGAAGTACGAATGTTGTCCATTCATTTCAGGCGCTCTGTTGAACTGTTGTCTGCGTCTGTTGCATTGACAGTCACTTTCCATCCGCTCAGTGTCATTTGACGTAGATCTTCCTTGGGGAACGTGTGGGGGGGGGGGNTGGGGGGGGGGGATTTTGGCAGCAGAATGTTTGGTGAGTCATCCTGGACTCTGTATGTCTTATTTGTGAGTAGGGAAGTTTAGCCTGGAACAACTCATAGGATATGCATTTTGAATGATTGCTCAATAAACTCAAAACTCCACTGATGCTTTTGTCTTATGGCTTTATTGTTTTGTCTCCTGGTATGAGTAAAGCTAATGTTCTTAGGATATACTTGACTTTTAGTTATATATCTTTTCCATTTCCGAGCTTATAGATGGATGTTAAGGTTGAAACTGATGCCATTTTGTAAATGTAACATTACAGGCCAGAAGTTTGAGGTCATTCCCAGATTTTAAAAAAATCATCAATACGCTGTTTGTTTTATAATTTATTGCACAGGAAATTAAATGTAACTAATTAGTTTTCAAGAATAATTTGTCAACAAGAGCACATTATGTAGCCACTATGGCTTAAGAAATGATTTTTTATTGACGGCATGCCCAGTCTGTATTAGTGTGCTGGCACTCCAGTTGTCTCCGCTGCCCAAACTCCCTTGCTTCTATGTTTTAACATTCTGTTCAATAGCCTGCTGTCTGCCTTCTCCCAGATCATTTAGGGATTAATGTGCTACACAGTCTGGTCATGCTGCTGCTCTGTATGTAAAACATGGGGAGGTTCAGTAATGCTGTGGGGTGTTTTGGAGGAGAGAGATCTGGAGACTTGGTCCAAGTTAAAGGAATTATGAAGAAAGAGAATTACCATTGCATCCTTCAAAGACACACAATTCTATCCGGTTTATGAATTATTGGTCAGAATTTTATTCTTCAACAGGACAATGATCCAAAACATTCATCAAAATTAAGCCAAAATTACATCCATTCAAAAGNTCAACAGGACAATGATCCAAAACATTCATCAAAATTAAGCCAAAATTACATCCATTCAAAAGAGAAGCAAAATGTTTTGAGAATTATGACTTGGCCAGAGGGGGTTACTTTGCTGAAACCAAAGTCTGAGCCTGAAATGACTTTAAAGTGCTTTTATGTTGATAAATTCTTCCTGAAAACTAATTACCATATATACTCGAGTATAAGCTGAGTTTTTTTTTTAACCAAATTTCACAAAGCAAACTGGGGGGACGGCTTATACACAAGCTCGGCTTATACTCGAGTATATACGGTAGTTGCATTTATTTGATGTGTTTTTGGCATTTCCTGTGAAATAAATTGTAAAACAAAAAACAAAACAGTTTTTTTTTAATTTTTTTTTTTTTTTTTTTTANTTTTTTTTTTTTTTTTTTTAAATCTGGGGGTGGCTTCAAACGGCTTGTACTATAATCTTTTATTTAGTAACCGAAAGAAAACATATGAAGTTTGTGTGAGGAGAGGCGCTCTCCTCACACAAACTTCACAAGATTTTAAGTCATAAATACTGAACATCCGTATTTCCCTCCAACCAGAACACTTTGGTATAAATATATATTCACCTTTTTAGTACTTAAAACCCACACGACTCTCTGTAACATAACTCGTTCAGGATGTAAAATTCCCAGGAGTAAAAGAGACATGGAGACAGGATGCTGTGTGGAGTGGAGGACGACAGGAAAACCGGACTAAATGGATAAAAAAGTTGTCTGAGGAATGTTGTTAACGGATAGACAGGAAGAATGAAATGGATCGATGATGTCTGTGTGCAGGAAGAGATGAAGCTGGTTCAGTCTGACAGCGCCTACGGCTCATCAGCAACAGACACGCCAACGTCTGCCATCCTCCCTTATAATGAAGACCTCATGCATAAAGTGATTATGTGTACATTAATTAAGAGGTGAAATTAACCAGAAATGTTGACTCCAAACATCTGCAAAGTTACGGAAATTAACGTAAATGTCTAATTTTTGCTGTTTCACTATACAGCATCTTTTGTAAAGCTGAAGGAAGTTACTTTCATAAACATACTGTATAAGCTGCTTTAAGTGGCCCACCTGCATCATGTGATCAGCTATAAGATGTCATGATGCTCAGAGTCAAGCCTTTGCGTGCACCTGCATGCATCTCAGCGGGGTTGGGNGGTATGGATCTTTAATTTGTTGAAACTATACAGAAACAATAAATAATATCCATGCAAGGAAAAAAATGATGATCTTGTTAAAATATGGAGGATAAGAATGTGACAGGAGGTTGTATTTGCCATGAACAATCATGGAAATCATTAGGAAATCAGGAAATGGAATAACCGGATAACTCTGGTTCCAAGCTTGTAGCACTGGCTAAACAACAACAGCTTTTAGCAGCATTATTTCTGCAAAACATTTTACAATTAAACAATTATAACATTATTAACAAATTTTGGTTGCATTTTGTTGTATGAAAAGGAATTCAGTTCCTGCTAAATTGAAAGAGAATCCTTGTCAGCTGCCATGTTTTCATTCCTGCTTTTGTCTGAACCTTGAGCATGAAAACTGAAACCCATTTGTGAATCATTTACCACAAAAACAGGATTTCCTTAGATTGTTTGGGTTCTCTGCAGAAATTTACAGAATCATCAGTACCAGGAGGGGGTGCTCCAAGTGCCACTGATGGTACTCTTACCATAGTTTGAGAACCACTGTGCTAAATGAAGTAGCTTTTTTGTTTGTTTGTTTTGGGGTGATTTTTAAGGACAAAAATGGGGAAAATAATATATTATGGGTGTGATTAACAATAATTCATAACAGAAAATTTTACTACTTCATACTCCATCTTTAAATTTGGTCTTTAATTTAGTAACGCTGTAGGTGAGTCTTTGTAACAGTTCTAATCTTAACAAATGCTCTCTTTAATTGATTTACTCGTTTATAATGCCACGAATGTCTTCAAAACACCACATAGATCCTAGAAAAATAGTGGTTTAGAACAAAATACAGATTAATTATTTTTCTAGATCATTTTTGTGGATGTTTTGCTTTTATTAAAGAGTCAACACAGAGAAAGATGAAATCAGCTGGGAATGAACTGTGTATTTTTAAACCGTTGTGATGAGTGACCTGCCAGCCTTCTGGGAAATCCCTGAGGATGAATTCTCATGAAATGACCTCCGCCCTTTCATTGGACAGTGATACGCATGAGAGACTGAGCTTTCCAATCAGCAGTTACATGGTATCTATGTAATTATAACGTCTCTGCGGCTCACACTGGATGAACTGCAACATCTCAGGGTTAGAAATTCTCATGTTGCCATGGAAACATTCAGCAACTCTCCTCCTGCCATACATCCCCCATTGCTCTGATCCTCTCCCGCCAGCAACAACAAACTCTCGCTGTTTTATCCTCCAAAAATCTTTGTCTTGGGAAAGTTTACGTGCCATCATTAGAATTCGATGAAGGAGTTATGAAATAGTGATAATTTGATTTCACGCTGGCCAGATCAAGTGTGGACAGTGAGTCATCCACACAGCAGTTTTCCTCAGATCTACATTATTTTCTGCTGTTCATGTATGGGCATCTTCACTCCTACTGATGACGTCATCCGGCACAGCCAAAGTCAGCGACCTTTGCATGTTAACATTTGTTACTTAAAGATTAAAAAACGCATCCTGTGCATGGATCATTTCTATCCTGCGTGCTGAAAAGGTCAGTGTTTCAGCATTCTGAAGCCTTTTTCTGTACGCGACTCAGCAATTTATTTCAAACATACCACTACATCTTTAATAAGAGCTGAGCTCACATCCACTTCAAAGTCTCTCATTCCCATCCAATATATCTGCTGCAACTGCCAAGAGGTGTTTTTAAAGGAAGAGTAGAGGCAGATGTGAAAAAGTTGTGGATGTGGGTGATTAAAGTGAATTCCTGCGCTGTGCTGCAGCACCAAGCTGCATGTGGGCTCTTTGAGTCTGCAGATAAGAAGAAGGCAGCAGGACCAGCCTGCTGCAGGAGTGATAAATGTCAACAAAAGAGGAAAGCATCTGCTGCCAAGCCGCTCCAGGCCGGACACACCAGCCGCCAACGTGATGATAAAACCATGGTGACAGCGCTGATTGATGACCCATGACCATGAGAACTGATGATGATTACAGGAACCTTGATCAAGTGCTTGTGTATGTGTGTGTGTGTGTGTGTGAGTGAGAGAGAGAGAGAGAGAGAGATTGATTTTTTGCTTAGGATGTTTAGGATAATACTCTCCCCTAGGGATCAAGCTGTAAAGTAACTAAATATATTTACTCAAGTACAAATTGTACTTCAGTACAGTTTTTGGGTGCACGTACTTTCCTTGCGTATTTCCATTTTATCTTACTTTGTACTTCCACTACACTTCAGAGAGAAATATTACACTTTTAACTTTTATCTGATGGTTGTAGTTACTTCAGATGGTACATTTAACATGCACAAAATAAAAAATAATATTTTCTTTCTTTCTTTCTTTCTTTCTTTCTTTCTTTCTTTCTTTCTTTCTTTCTTTCTTATAAAACTCAAGATACCCCTTTTCACAATGAGTACTTTTTGTACTTATGACTTTTAAATACATTTTTAAAGCACTATTTTTTGATGCCTTTAAGGTTTTTACTAATTGTACTGAACTTAAAATTCAACTTACATTAATTCATTAAAATATTACTGTAAAGAATTTACTCTTGTGTAAAGGAACCTTTGCTTCAACTAAGGAAAACAGGAAAATCCCTAAAATTGGATATACAAAGTTTTTACCTGACGGGATGAAAACCTCTGATCTTCAGTTTTAGCTGTAAGATGCCAGTTTGGGGAGTTTCATCGTTTTGTTCCAAAAAATTTTTAAATAATTTCATTACATCAAATACACATACAAGGTTGTTCATGCTGTCAAATGAAAAACCTGTGTCTTCAGTTTTGGGGTTTTCATTATTGCACAAAACACATGCTAATGCATCAATAATTCAACAGAACGGTCCTGATCAGGATTTTAAATGCAGGCCTTTTACTTGTAATGTAGAAATTTTTTCATTGTGGCATTGTCATGTATTTGAATATTTCTTCCGTCTCTTCTTCCTCAGCCTGAGATTTGAGCAGCACCTCTGATCCACTGACACAGTGTCTGTGGCTGGCTGAGTCCCAAGAGTTCACACACACATTCCGATTTTACACACTCAACTCCCCCC
>VXCM01001627.1:25851-105362 GCA_014773175.1 Lucifuga dentata
CCCCCCAGGAGGCATCAAGCCAACATCCACCCATCACATTGCATTAGAGAACACTGAGTGTACTGAGCAACAGATGAACATGTACAACAACCGACACAACGTACCCACACAATGTGCTGACCTCAGGCATAAATCATCTCTCTCTCTCTCTCTCTCTCTCTCTCTCTCTCTAGATAACCTGGTTGGAGACAGCGGACTAGGGCAAGACCTCCCTGCTGGTCCAGTATGACCAGGGCAAATTCAGCTCCATCTCTGCCACCATCGGCATTGGCTTCACAGTGAGTTCCCTCATCTGTAGTTCCCTTCCTCCTCCCACCCATCCTGAATTTATTTTTCTCTCACACACTTTCTTCCTCACCCATTCCCCTGACCTCATCCCAGCAATAAGGAGGATCTATCAGTGTGATGGGCTGTTTATACTGCAATTGTGAAGCAAATCTCTCTCTCTCTCTCTCTCTCTCTCTCTCTCTCTCTCTCTCTCTGCTGGAGGATTGAGCTCCCTCAGTGCTTCAGGGAGTTGAAGTGGGAATTAATGTTGCTGTGTGTCTCCAGTGTGGGATGTTGCCCTCTTCTCGCTGCATTCATTATGATCCTTAACACTCTGTGGAGTGGGGGGTGGGGAGGTGGATTTCTTAAACGAGGATATATTATCATGGTTAATGATGCCACTGCTATGATTAAATTACTGTGAAGAGAGCACTACTAATGAATGTCATGGCAGCGGGCTGTTTGCTGCTGGATGTTTGTAACAAAGCCATCTTAAACAAGAGTGATTATATGCCTTCTGATGTGTGGGGGGAGAAAACAAAAGCAGATCAACAACTTTGAGAGATATAAGGCTTATTTGGTGTATGACGCACCAACAATTATTTATCTTTAAATTTGAGTCATTGCATTAGAGTAGAAATCTGAGAGAAAGGATAAAATTTGGCTTTGCTATTTCATGTTTGGAAAGATTTTTGTGGCATGGTGAGATTCAAGGTTCAAAGACTCCAAAAAATCATCTACAGGGAAAAATATGTCACACATCTACTTGCAATAATAATTTTTGGGAGCCTTTTAAAGAATGATAAGTCAAGGTGAGCTGGTAAGACAGTACTTGTAAATACATTTTGCTTCTCCTGGTTTGACAAACAAAAATATAAGTGCCTTAATGTAAAAGGTGATGATTCATTTAATTTTTGTCTCTGATTCTTTGCACTTGTTGTTGTGTGATTGCTCAGCTGGAATAAATTTTCAGCTTTTGCATTTCAAAGCTTTCTCTGTCTCTTTTTTGGATCCGGCAAGGAGGATATGTTGTCACCCACATCTGTTGGTTGGTTTGCTTGTAGGATTATTCAGAAATTTTGGGTTGTGATCCAGATCTAGGGGTGGATCTGGGAATTAATTCAATGATTTTTTAGCATTGAGAAATAAAGTGTTTTTCCATAGTTTAACACACCAATCTCAATGGGAAAAAAATCAGTTACTATCCCATGACACTATCAATAAATATAATTTGATCTGGATCCAGCTGGTATAACTCAACTGAAATATAAGCTTGGATAATAACTACTCACTGTATTGTTATAAATGCTTTAAGTGGAAAGAAACAAGATCATTATTGAAACATATTTGACAGTTGTTTTTCTTCTGTAAATCCTAGTCACATTAAAGCTCTCTCTCTCACAAACACACATACACACACACACACACACACACACACACACTNCTCTCACAAACACACATACACACACACACACACACACACACACACTAACTCCATTTGTAACTTTGGTCTGACCCTGATCTGCAGCAAACCAGTCATCCATTCAGTCAGTTTCATATAGAAATTGATGATCGTGGTCACATTAATGTTTGGCTCAGGGGGGCTTTGGTGTGTGTGTGTGTGGCGGGGGAGGNGGTTGCTGCAGCTGCCAGAACATCAAGTGATGAGTTCACATGTTTATTACACTTCAGTCACGTGACATAAATCATGAGCCTTAACCCTGTGTCATTCTTCCTTTCAGCAGAGAGAAGACGCTCTTCCTCGCGTGTCTCTCTAGATTTGACCACTAGGGGGAGACAAACACTGCAGAAAAAGATTCATTGATATTTTTATACATTGTGAGTCTCGGTGAAATCATAAGCAGGTAAAGACTGTAATATTTACATAATTAAATCTGAACAATTAAGAGTTTTTGTTGATAATTAATTTACCTGTTGTGTTGATGAATAATTAAAAGGGGAGTGACAGATTAACAGGATGGCAAAATAAAACATAGTTTACAGTCTTCAAGGTTGAATTCACAGTTTGGATCAACTTTATATTTCATTTCCATTGTGACTTTTGCTCTTCTGGCTGACTTTCTCAATGATCCAGCGCCTGGCGTGAACGAATCAGACATCAGCGCGACTGTTTAGGGGACAAACATTCTGTAAGACAAACTGATGTTTCACTCAGTCAAAGCGCAAAGGCTCAGCGGAGCGACGACGTCCTCACAGACACGCATCTACCCACGCTCCGCCACGCTCCGCCCGTCGGTTCGCAGCGTTTCCTCCACCGGTGGCTGCAGATGTGTTTACCAAGCGCTCATCCTTTCTAAGTTGCGATCGTTACTATTTGACATTAAGGTGGGATTTCTCTGCTCTTCATTTTGTGGCCGCGCAGTATGCGAGCAGAGGAGCTGGAGGCTGGAGGAGCGCGGGACTGAGTGGCGGATATCACGCACGGACACACGGCGCGTCTGCGTGGACTTAGTTCCGACACATCTGCGCTTTGGTGCTTCGGCTCTCTCGCTCTTTTGGCATTGCGATGTCCACAAGAAAGACATCGTTGACGGATAAGGAGACTAAAAACGGAACGTCCAAATATGTGCTGGAAAGATGCGCTTCTATTAACGAGTATTATGATATTGCCTTCAAGGTGTGTATTTGCCATCTTGTCATGTGTGTGTGTTATTTTTTTTTGTTTTATTTATTTATTTTTTTTGTAGTGCTTTTGGTGGAACAGGTGTTTTTACTGACTGACTGACAGGGTAACTGAGGGTAAAGACGATCGATGACTTTACAAATGGGAAATGGACTTATAGTCACTTAGACCTATTCAGTAACAATTAATGAGCGTGGCTTTATGTATTCTCCTATATACAATCAAACAAACCGTGATCAGCGTTTGTACATTGATTAACACACTAAGTCAGCTTTCATTTTGGGTTCCTAAGAAGTCGCTGGTTGCAACGATTGTCCTTACCGATATGCAAATATTTGCTGAGGGTGTACTTGTTGCTCCTTATTAAATATTTATAAAGAAGCACCTGTATCCGCACATACACACCTGTCACTGTTTTAGAAAGAGGACACAGACATAGTTATTAAAAAAAAAAAAAAAAAAAAAAAAAAAGTCCTGCATGTTTAGTATTGGGAGTGACTGAAAGCACCGTTCTGTCTGTGTAATCCGCTTTTAAAGCCTGCATGTCACCCTGCTCTAATGAATATGGATTGCATAATGATGCAACCTAATTATATTGATTAGTACCAAACGAGGATGCAATCTGAAAAGTGATGACTAAAATTAGAGAGTTGCTGCCACATAATGAACCCCTCTTCCTCGCAGTTTTGACGCTGAGGCAGATGTTTGCAGCCTAATCAACACTTCATCACAACAGTATTTGTAGTACATTTATATTTGCTGCTGAATCCAGAAGATTTGAGTGACCTTAAAAATAAGATATAGTGCAACAGTATCATCTGACTCAAGAGTCATGACCCCTATTGTGAAACATTTTCCCTCATTTTTAGCACAGTTGCAGACTGATGGGGTGGACTGCATTTTTATTATTCTATCCATCATGCATTGGCTGTCAGCCAGTTTTTTTGGCCACCTATAACCTGTAATGTCTTTCTCTGCTTGTGGATTTGCTCCAGGTGATGCTGCTGGGAGACTCAGCCGTGGGAAAGACGTGCCTCTTGGTGCGCTTTAAAGATGGAGCATTTCTTGGAGGCAACTTTATAGCCACCGTGGGAATTGACTTTAGGGTGAGAGATTTTTTTTTTTTTGTTTTTTGTTTTTTTTTTGTGGGCATCACCAAATTATTGAATTTGCCATCATTATTTGTGTGACTATTGGTGATTTGTTGGCTGCGTTGAAGAAATTATTTACATCTGATAGAACACCTACTGGTATTTATGTAACAATAAGGGATCCGCTGGCTGGTGTTGCAGTACATTGGCCTAATTATCACCTCAATTCCACACTGAACACCTTATCATTCTGTGATGATAGCACCAAATGTACAAATCCTCACACCAATCAGTCAAGTTCACAGACCACTTGTGCTGCTAGGCAGTGTGGCTGGCTTTGTAAATGTCTTGAAAGATGCCTGCCCACGTCTCTGCCTCCTGGAAAGATTGGCTGCAGCTCAAGCCTGGAGGAGGCACATTACTGACAGACAAGCTCTTACCTCCAAGCATATACAGTACCTCCTGAAGAAACACACACAAACACACACCGATTTGGGAGCAGCTGTCTACACACATGTGTCTTCCCGTGCTAAAACGAAGGTGAGGGTTGACTGTTGGTGAGAGTGGTCTGGTCCCGCCAACCTTTCATTTCCCTCCAATCAAGACAAAACACTCTCAAGCTAATGGCAAGTCAAGTAGAGTGGTTTGAGGAGGAAATTGTGTTGCATTAGCCAGTGATGTATTCTACGGATGGTAGTGTGGACATTAGGGGGCTTAATGGATTGTCTGACAGATAGAGCTACATGCAGGCCATTTACCCAGAAGTGTTTTTATTTTGTCCCTCCATGCAAAAGCAACAGGTAGTAGCCAATAGCTGATTGTGAAATACATGAAATGGATAGTGACATGAGTTTATAATGACATTTTATTTGAAAATATAATGGGTTTAGTGTCAAGACTATCAACTATTCATCCAGGGGAATGATAACAGTCAGTTAATGTAAGAATGGAATACACAGAGGCAGTTGAGTCAATTTGCTGAGGTTGTTCTCTGTGCACAGAAAGGCAGGCAGGCTGCTGTGGCAGCTTGTAACATGGCTGGTCTATTTTCGGCATGCTTCCTTGTAGCAGTTACTCAGCATGCAGGCTCCTCTCACGTCATAATTGGGGGAAAAATGGAAACCCATGGCAACTAATGCAGGGGTTGAATGTCCATGCTGTCAAGCCGGTGGATTCAGCAGGTGGCAATTCCAGCTGGGAGTGATGGCTTTATACCCATTCTGCAGGGTTTTATTGTTATTGTGTCACTCTCAGTGCATTTCTTTGCACGTTTGCACTTTTGTGCATTCACAGGAAAGGCAGGGTCTGAGATGACTTGAAGTTATGAAGTGACTGAGGAAGTGCTGCGGAACATTTGTGAGTCACACTTCCTTCCTTCATATCAGCAGCCTCTTAGCCCCTCTCTTTGGTTTTCTTTTTTTTTTTTTTTTNTTTTTTTTTTTTTTTGTTACATGTAGTTGCTTTGTGGTTTTCTGGTTGCTGTTGTAGCTTGATCATGGTCACACAAAAGACTTCTAGATGCATTTTGGATTGCTCTTACTCAAAGGAAACAGGCTGTGACAGCATGTTTTTGTTTATCATTGCAGGTAGATGAATACGCTCAGTAAAATGCCACCTGATTGGTCTTTATTGCTGCTTCGCTCCTTTATTTCACTCTTCATTTTTACCAGCTTTCCCCATCGCCACAGTCATTGACAATATTTAGCTGTAACCTATTTTAGGCTGATTGTTGCCTTATAGGAAATCAGAGGGCACCCCCACAGCTACAGGAAATTAACGGGGAGTCAGTTGTTATGCAGCCAGTCCTCTTTCTCACTGTTGTGTAATTAAATTTAATCCCAGAACCTTGTTGTTGTGTGGGTGTTGCAAATTACTTTGTCTGCCAGCATTCAAAGCCACTTTTAGATGTCTTGTTTCCTTTGCCACATGCTGCGTCGATGGGCTTTTTTGGCACGCTGTGATGTTCATCATTCACGTTCTGCTGAGTTTTCACAACACTCTAATCTTTAAAGCATATGGCAAGTCATCAGTCTCTAGCAACTCTTCTCTTTCCCGCAGAATAAAGTGGTGAGTGTCGACAACCTGAAAGTCAAACTGCAGGTGAGAGTGCACTGCATCTCAGCAGGACAGAATTTACAGATTAATAAAGTTTTCTGTGGGTCTTACCATCCAATGTCCACGGAACACTCGTGCTATGTAAATATGTTTGTGTGAATATGTGTTGGTAAAAGGTAGCATGAAAATGAACATGTAACATATGTATCAAAAGATTAAATTGAACCTTTTCAGCCATTGTGGTCATTTTCCAAAAAAAAAAAAAAGTTTGTTGCACAAGCCATCCAGGTACGATTTTTGGGAGAGTATTCAAAACAGATATGGAAGTATGGTCTGGTAGTCCAACAAAGTTCTAAATCCATGAAAACTTGTCCTTATCACAGAAAAGGATCAAATATTTATTTTTTTAAAAAAATTGTAAATAGAATCCTATCTGGGATGCTGTCACATCTGCAAAAATTTAATGTGCTCTTGTAAATAGAAGATTGCATTTAAGTTTTATATAAGTTTAGCATCTCTATGATTAGCAAAGATCTTATTTCAAAAGAGGACATTCCCAGTTATTCTCAGATAAGGTTTGGCCATTTTTCACCCCTGAATGTCTAAACAGTGCAGCCTTTCCCTGCTGTAACCTTATCTTAATTGAAATACAGAACCAGCACACTAGAAACTGAATGTTCATATTGCAAGATGAAAATTAAATAGATTGTAATTACTAATTTACTGTTAATAGTTTGCACTTTACAATAAATGACATTGATTCTCACTAATTGAATTCCTCAAAATCCGTGACTTTCATTCAGCTTCATACGATGGCTCTGCAATGTTGGTTATTTGCCAGCGTACACATTAATCTGAGGCACACACATTTGCTTATTATAAATCCTATTGATTCAGCACCGACTGGGAGTAACCAAAATTAGATTCCTCTGCTATTTGTGGTAAATCACAGCTTTTCTAGCGCAGAAACCAGGCATGGTAAAAATCCTATGATTAATTCCAAAACAGTCCCTCAGTAATAGCACGTTTCTGTTTTTATTCCAAGCTGTTAAGGATTTATTACAAGGATTGTTCAGGATTTACAGTCTTCCCATGTTAGCCACTGTGTAATTATGTGGTTTGTTACGCAGATCTGGGATACAGCAGGCCAAGAGAGATTCCGCAGCGTAACACACGCCTACTACAGAGATGCCCAGGGTAACCTCTGCTTTTTATACACCACTTCCTCTTACTGTGTGTGTGTGGGGGGTNTGGGAGCAACCTGGATTTGATATGAACTTTTCATTAGAATACATAAAAAGCTTATAGGTGTGTATGTGTGTGTTATATAATGCAGCGATAAGATAACAATAAAGGTGCAACCTAACTGTTTCTCTGTTTATTCTGCAGCATTACTTCTGCTTTATGATATCACTAGCAAGCCATCTTTTGACAATATCAGGGTAAGACTCACTCAAATTACTCTCTCTCTCTCTCTCTCTCTCTCTCTGTTTTCTTCATTTTCAGTTCCTGCTGGTAAGCCCTCTCAAGCTGAACACTTCATTCTCTATTTACATGCAAAACGCTACACAGGCTTCCAACATTTACTTATGGTACTCTTTGGAAATGACATGATGTTATCGTTTGGCTTCAGCTACACTGTTCCCGGTTTCAGTAATGAAAAGGGGTTCAGGTGATAAGACAGATTTCGTCTCACAATGATTGATTTGGAGGGTGGTAATAATACTCAGAGCAGCGTAAATGCTGCCTTCAAGTGCAGGGATTTGTTTTGTTTATAGACCAATCTCTCTCCCGCTCTCCTTCTCTGTCTGTCTCTTTTCAACTTTTAAAGGCTTGGTTGACTGAAATACATGAGTATGCCCAGAAGGATGTGGTCATCATGTTGCTAGGCAACAAGGTGAGCACAGCTTCCTTTTTTGCGTTACATGAAAACATCAGGATGATAAACAGCCTTTTAGCACAATTTTAATACGCTCTTATCACATTCAGGCAGACGTGCATGCTTAAAGGCCAGAAAGTCCCTGTACTGTACAGCATCAAGTACTGACTCACTTACTTTAAGAGTTACGGCCTTAATCTGCTTTGTGTCTTTGCTGATTTATGTTTTTAATGTCTGCAACAAGTTTTCCTGTGGCTACAGTAATGATCATTTTGCAGAATTTATGCTTGTGAAATGTTTTCCATTCATTTTGTCATGTTGTCCACACATTTTTTTACCATTATAAAATATCATTCTCTACATGTTCAATTCAGAAGTGTAAATTCAATCAATAAAATAACTACTGATTACAGGCTTTAAATCTTCTTAAAAAATGTTTTCACCTGATTTGAACCATTGTATGTGATATTGGGCTATACAAATAGTCTTGTCTTGACTCCATACCTCTGCTGGTGATAAAAGAAAGTTTCAACATCTCATTGCTGCCAGCAGTCACTGTAAATAAGCCTGGAAGCTCCCTCTGGTGGCTCAGAGAGGACTCACCCTTGCTGGGGGGGTCATAGATGTCAGACAGCAGCAGCCCTGATCATTTGTTGTGAGATCAGGACATTCTGCTGCTCTGCTGCAGGAGGAGATTCTGACATCTCATCAGTCTGAAGGAGCTTTTGGCACAACAGCCATCAGCGGGGCTGGCAGATTTGAAAACATGCTGGTTGACATGATAGCACATTGCTGTTGCTAATGGCATGGTGCTTGCGTGACTCTTCACCTCTGCCATGATGATTGTTCTTTCTGTCTTACAGTCAGACATGGCTGCAGAGAGGGTTGTGAAGAAGGAGGATGGAGAGAAGCTGGCAAAGGTAGGAGCACTGATGTTAAAGCAAGTTACCACTTTATAATGTACAGTACGATGGCTCCATGTGGCTGTATTCTTCCAACTGCTCTTTTAATGTTTTTCCATCTTAGGAATATGGTGTGCCATTTATGGAGACCAGCGCAAAGACAGGGGTCAATGTGGAGCTGGCCTTTCTCGCTATAGCAAAGTAAGAATTAAGAGGCACATAATCTGATGCTAATGTTGCCAACACACTGAACATTTCTCATTTTTTTTCTTACTGATCATTTTTTAGGCATATTTTATAAAGGCTTTGTAATTGTATTTGTAAAAATTAATGAGTTAATAAATGATTAATTAATATTTTATCAATTAGTAATAGTAGCAATAAGAAAAATAATTCAAAATAAGAGCTTTTGGCCTTAAGTTATGAAGACTCTCTTTTACTGCTTTATCCTCTTCCAGCAGGGTTTATTATAAACTGAGAAACCTACGATCCACTATGACTGACTCACTAACGTTTAGCACCAAATGAACACTATATGGCGATGTTTCTGATGTGCCATTCAGGAGTCTCAGTGACAGGAATAGCAAATTCCAGCAAAGCAAATTTCTTTAGAGGCAGCGGCTGTGATGGAACAAAATTTCAGCCCACCTCTCTGAGCTTTGCATAAAGCAAATGCAACCATCCAAGTTCCCAAAAAGTCTACAGTTTCACTGGCATCCAGGCTTTAGATTAGCTCCAAGCTCACACAACCATCATTCTGGGAAAACTAAAGGGCCTTTTTTGGATTTTTGAGCTTATTTTTGGCTAACTGATATTTATAATTCTTCTGCTCTATTAAGCCATCAAGTCTGCAGTTGTAAATATTATTAAGTTGTTAATAAATGTACTTTGCTGCAGGTATTCTGCGGGCGTTTTCCAAAAGGTCAGGGGTCAAATTGTTGTTTTGATGAGTTTTCCTGATGAATTACAGAGTTATGCTGGAGGAGATTAAATGCCAGACAGAAGAATTTTTCATAACCTGGCAAACTAAAAATTGTTCTCATGATCAATGAAGCATTAATATTTGTTTTGTTAACCATTAATAAAACCATTAGTACATCTAACATATACCTTAATAGAAAGTAGCACACTAAAGTTTGCAGTCCAAAGCATATTTTGAGACGATTATTCCATGTTATGATGATTATATCTGATGTTCTAGTTTATCCAACTCAGTATCTATCACGCTGTAGGACAATTTTGTGTTGGAATTTTGGACTTTCGGAAGCTGGATCAGATAAATCTAGACGTGTTCCTGTCCTGGGAGCAGGATGCAAAATGAATTTGTGCAGAGACTTATCAGGGCATTATGTATAAAGCACCATAGGAGAGGAAATCCTGAAGGACATAGGTGTGGAGTTTTATTTTTAGATATGAATGACCAGTCAGTCACATGTCCTCATACTGAGCTTAAAGCCAAAGACCAGAGAAGGAGCAGGCTAGTTTAAGTTTTGCCCATTTTTGATGTTAATTTGATTTAAAATGCTGGAAGGAAAAAAACAGATGGAGAGTCTGTGGTGTAGATCTCTCTCTTCGCTTCACTACCTACCGAAATGAGAGAAAAATTAACAGAAAAGGGGAACAGAAAAAGAAATAAATTCATTTTGAGTGTTGTCTCTAAATAATCCGAAATACAAAATGTTGTTACAGTCTGAATTTTGCAGATTCTTTCTAGCTAGAAAGTCAAATTTTCCCAAAATTAATAGAAAAAAAAATGAGCCTTTCTCTGCTTACAATAGAAAGATAAACACAAATCTGATGGAAATTCACTTTCAGGTTTTTGGGTCATACATATGAGAGGTCTTTTTTTTTATTTAATAAAAATGGTTCAAAATAAAGTATTACATTGTCATACTAGCACATAGCCAGTATTTGGGCATTTTGAGTTCTCTGGGTTCCATGCTGTGCTCCATGTGGATCCCAAACATTAAGTGTGCAATCTCAGTCTTACAGCAGCTTGCGGGTAGGCACACCTTGCTTATTGAATGGTAAGAAATATGAAAAGAAATGTTCTTTGCCGTAAGAAGGATTTATGTCTTCACAGCGTGTTCCCAGAGCTATTGAAGAAGATAATGTGGGTGAAAATCATGTGCTGTCTTCTTACAATTGGAATTTTAAGTGCCAGTTAGACAAAATGATTCATGCAAGAGACATTTGATTAAATTGCTCTCTCTCTCTCTCTCTCTCTCTCTCTCTTTCTCTCTTGCTCTCTTGCTCATTCATTTTATTACCGTTCTATTCTTATTTTCCTGATATGCTCACCCTATCTGTGCTCCATCCTACGCATCCACCCCCTCTGCATCTAACTTCCTCTCTCTCTCTCTCTCTCTCTCTCTCTCTNCTCTCTGCTACTCCCCCGTCTTCTCAGGGAGCTGAAACACAGAGCGACACAGCAGCCCAACGAGCCCAAGTTTCAGATACACGACTACATTGAGTCTCAGAAGCACAAATCTGCCTGCTGTGGCCTCATGTAGCCAATCCTGATCACTGCCTAAACACACACACACACACACACACACACACACACACACACACACACACATAATAAGAGACAGGGAGGGTCTGGTCCCTAATGAAAATTATTAGCCAATGCCAATACCAAACCGAGAAGGGGACATTCTGGATTGGCCGCCATCCTTTATCTGAAATGTGAATCTAAATCTTTTATGTCATGTGTAAAAATATGTGCGTGGTCTTTGTGGTGACAGTTGTATCAAACGACAAGTCAGGAGTTACGAACTGAAATGCTATATCCATCTGCAGGGACAAAACGATTTATCATTCTGCACTTGATAAATAGCAGTTTTATATGAACAATCAATACGATTGTTTACATGGATATAGCATTTAATCATGGAGCTCTTAGTTTGTTTTTCATCCCAGTTTTGCCTGTCAACTGAATCCCTGTTGGCCTTACAGTCTTCATCACTACCTTCTGAGAATATTGTGTGTTTGAGAACGTCAGTCTGTACTGCTGTTAGATAGAATAAAGCCAACATTTTGAGGGCGCTTGTCCGGTGTGTGTGTGTCTGTACATTCTAATGAAGGCTGATGATGTTTCAGTACTGTACATGTAAATCTGCTGAGGATGACTTCTCGCCTGATGCTCTCACATACTCATCTCACCAGGTTAGATACTGGATGTTAACGAGAGAAGAGACTGTGTATTCACTTATCAGGCTACATTTTTAATCTCTTGGTCTGAGATTTGTCAGCATGCATTCTTCTTTTGATCATGTACCGTGCACACGCAGGTGCACTCCCCAACATTGCTGTGTGTCCTTTAAAGATGGCTGTCGTCCACACCGTTCAGGAGCTGTATTTGTTTATGCACTGCATCGTGTACCATGTTTTCTTTGTACAATGTTCATTATGAATGTTTGCTTGTCAAATTTTCTCGATGTCACATTTGTCCCACAGTGATCACAAAGTGCCATGAAAAAGTGCTTTGTTATCATATTATATAAAAAAGTATATTTTGTAATGTATGTGCTGTTGTTTTATTGAAGTGAGTCTCATCTGTTTGTCTTTGTGTCTCTTTGGGGTTTTAAGGAAGCGGGGAGGAGTCAGCAGGAAGTGACAGGATGTGCTGAGATTATTAAGCCACTGTGTGGCAGCAGCTACCCTGCTTATTCTATAGCTTTTTATCTGTAGAATACAATACTGAATTTTTATCAACAGGTTCTGTAGGGTACGCTGTGCATTCATATTCATATATCTGTCTCATGCTATTGGTGCACAGCTTCTGCAAGTGTACCTGCATCATGTTTTTGTAAATACTGAAGCTGAAATAGTAGTGAGTGTATACATGCAGGGTATTCGTACACTTGAATGCAGCACTCCTACTCACATCTATGAGTCATGCAGCAGAGCCAAGCAAAAGATCCTGTATATTCTGTATTCTTTAAACACTTCATTTGGTGAACTTTTGTTCACTTCTTCTCAGCAGCAGAACTCCCTGTTTTATGGACTGCAGCTGGATATCGATCCTTGTTCAGGCTTTAAAATGCCATGTTGGATGTGTTGAGAGATTCTGTCTCTGCTAAAGCCTCTTATCTTATCAAGTCTGGTTATCTGGAAGCATTCCCAGCTGAAAAAGTCTAAACCTCCCTGAGGGTTTAGATCATGAAAGCTCCCTGCCAGGTTATATTTTTACAGTCATGTCACTCATCTCTCTAAATAACCACAGGGAACCTCTGGGCAGTCTGGCTCCAAAAGGATGGAGAGTTTAACACTGATGCTCATAAATTATTTATTGTCAGTATTATGTATGTTATGTATGTATATACAGTGTGTTTATTATTTATTTTTGTAAATCACCTGTTAGTCAAAAAAGAAAAAAATCATCTCTAGCTGGCCACTTAGAGGGAATTCTGGGCAGTCTAAATGCCCAGTTTCAGCATATGGAATCCAGAGAGGTGTAATAAGATCTGATTATTGGAACTAATGAAACTGAGGGACAAAATTATCACGCTATCAATACTGACACCATTTAGCAGCTTCTAATGTTTACGCTGCACAATAAATCTGTATCACTTCTGGGGAATTCAGAATTTTTGTTTGATGTTGTAATGAACTGATTATAATAAGATCCTCAGATGTTTTTTTTTCTGCCAAGGTACATTCTACACTATACAATATTTGATTTTAATATAGTGATACAAATAAAGTGTGTGTGTGATATAGTGTCAGAAAACTCATTGGTGAGTGCCACGGTCATAATGCATAAGGCTTTAATGACACACTAATATTAAAGTAGATAGATAGATAGATAGATAGATAGATAGATAGATAGATAGATAGATAGATGAGAGAGAGAGAGANAGAGAGAGAGAGAGAGAGAGAGAGAGAGTGTATGGCAATACCAGATACCAGTAACCACAAATATATGTAAAGTTAATATTAATATTTATGTATTAATGAAGAGTTCGTTAGCAAAAACTGATAGCTCCGTTTTAATTAATGTTTTATAATTATTTAAATTCTGCAGACAGAGTAATATCAATCACAGTGTTTCCCATTTTTAATTTATTTTATATTTTATGTTAACCAAACATTAGCTTGATTAATATTATCTAGAATGCACATAAACATGATTAAAAATATAATAATAATAATAATAATAATAATAATAATAATAATAATAATAATAATAAAAACGAAGTTATATGACTTTGCAAATGAACTCAACCTACAAAATGTGGAAAAGTGGACAAAATATTAGGAAAATGAAAATAACAGCCATACAAAAACTACATAAGAAATACGATGTAAAAGTGTACAAAGTAAACTGCATGGGCTCCGTGAGAAATATGAATAAATAAATGAATTCTAAAATGACTTTTGTGATCCCAGAACTGTAAAATACACGTGAACAATTTATTCCAGATTCTACACAGGTTATTATCATGCATAGACCGTTAAGTGTGTTTGCGTCTCCGTGTGTCCCTGTTTTGCATGAGGCAGCAGCTGGGCCGTGAACACACCTCCTCTTCCTGAGTGGATTTTACTCGCCTCCGCTGCGGCTCCCACTAGCCTCAGTGCTCAGGTCAGGACCTCCACGACAAGGGAGAGTNCTCGCCTCCGCTGCGGCTCCCACTAGCCTCAGTGCTCAGGTCAGGACCTCCACGACAAGGGAGAGTTTCACGGAGGATTAGGCTATACCCACATACACACACCACACACACACACACACACACACACACACACACACACACACACACANCGCGCACCCCTCCTCAGCAGCATCCTGAACCGGTCTTCGAGACATTTCCACGGTGGGTGAGCAACAGGTTAAGCTTGAGCATTAAGCGGGGCGACAGAAGCGACCATGCCGAGCAAGAGCCAGTATCTTCGGCCCAGGCTGTGCACGCTGGAGAAGGCGGACAACGGCTACGGCTTCCACCTCCACGGGGAGAAAGGTAAGACCGGCCAGTTCATCCGGTTAGTCGAGCCCGACAGCCCGGCAGAAACGTCAGGACTCCGCGCAGGGGACCGGCTTGTGTTTGTGAACGGGGAGGACGTGGACACCGAGAGCCACCAGCAGGTCGTGTCCCGGATACGAGCAACCGTGGGACAGCTGGAGCTCGTAGTCATGGACCCGGACACGGAGCAGCTGCTGAAGAAACACAACCTGAAGTGTCTGAAGGAGTTTGTTACCGAGGGATTGCCGTTACCCTTCGACGACGACGACGATGACGGCGGGACAGGAAACGGGGATGAGCGGCACACACAGGGTGAAGATGAAGAGGAGGAGGAGGCGGCGGTGGTAGTGGCAGAGGAGGAGGAGGACGACGGGACACCCAGGGAGTCCACGCCGGTCCCGGAGAGGAATGGTCAAATCCACGAGCACGTAGAGAAGAAGCTGAGCATAAACTCTGAGAAGGTGAGTGGAAATATATATATATATATATATATAAAAAGTTTGNCTCTGAGAAGGTGAGTGGAAATATATATATATATATATATAAAAAGTTTGTGCGTCACTTTTCGTTATGTTACTTTGTCCATTCAATACAATCAATACAACAGACCTCTAATAAATGATTTTGTAAAGTTTATTATGTATTTAGTGTTATATAATTGATGTGAAAAGTTATTCTAAAATTATGCCCCCATGTATGCTGACAAAATATAATGCAGTCCACTACTATCCATCAACACTAGAGCCTTACAAATGACAACATGCAGTGGTTCTCAAACTGTGGTACATGTACCACCAGTGATACTTGAAGTGTCCCCTGGTGGCCAGCCAGATGATTCTGGAAATTTCTTATTGAAATCAATGGAAATGGTGGCAAATTATTCAGTGATTTAAAAAAGATTTTTTTTTAAAATTTATTTATATATTTGTTTGCACAGATATTTAAAAAAAAAAAAGACAGTTAAGTAAAATAACAAAAAGACAAGCAAGTCATACAAAATTATTACTAGTAAAAATAATAAACATGAAAACATAATGTGCAGGAAAGACCAAAAAAAAAAAAACTATAAAGGCTCCTTTGGTGGTCTTCCCAAAATTAGAAACACAACTGTATAGCACTTATTAAATCAGATAAGCATTACGTAAAATAATAATAATAATAATAATAATAATAATAATGATAATAATAATAATAATAATAATAATAATGAAATAAACAGAAGTATATCACAAAAAAGAAAAAAGAGAAGAAAAGAAAACGAGAGATAATAAGGTTTCATTAAGATATTTTAACGTTTCATTATGATTCTGTTTTAATTATGGCTGAAGTCTGTTTGCTCTGATCAGAACCAGAATCAGGGGCTAAAGTTACTAAGTTTTGTATTTACTGTTGGTGGTTTGGTTTCACACAGGAAAAAGTCCAGTGTACCAAAATAGGAAAAGTACTACGCTGGGATAAAATAACACAGAACAAAGTTGAATTGGGCCTTTCCTAGTTGGGCCAGATACCAAACAAAACTATAGCAACAGAACGCTAACTTTGAATTAAAGACAAAATGACACGTTGCTTCACACGATGTGAAGAAGACGAGCTGCCTTCAGATGGCTGAACGGCAGAATGGAGCTCATAGTGAGTGCAAACATGATGCTAACCTTCAACATGTTCATCTGAAGACATGTTAGGTAAGTTTGATGTGTTATGACGACCGTTTCAGTTGCTGTCTAATATAATCTTTCTAATCTTTTACTGTTATAAAGTTTGTTTTATGTTTGACACATCTAATGGTTTTGAGTATAGGGGATTTCTGACAAGCGCCTAATGTAAAACAAACTTTACTGCAGTTGTAGTTAAGCATTAACCATATGCAGCCCTCTTCAGTTCTGGATCAATCAATTTTCAACAGATTTCCTCATAATTAGTTTGGGACTAGTGTGACTTGTGTTCTCACCACATCTCCACAGTTTGATTGGAATTGGCTTGAGACCTCCTCTGTGTGGTCTCGGTTGTTTTGCTGTGGACCTGAGTTCAATTGCTGTGTTCACATTCACCCACAAATGAACTGAAATTAAAGGACCATACTGGCCACTTTGCATGTTTGAGCCTAATATATTCAATTTTCATACATGTAACATTACTGACAATCATTTCCCANAAAAAAAAAAAATCCTACCTTCCAGACTGCCATTGGTTTCAGTTCATTCTGGTACGCTATTAAAATAAATGTTTGTTAATAATTGAAACGTTCTTGGGATAGGTAATCCATCATCGCAAACAACACGTGTATTCAGGTTTTTTTTAGAAGTTACGTAATTTTAGTGTTTAAGCGCAATAAAAAGTGCGGAGTGAATATATGTCTGAAAAGAAGACCTGCGTTTATGGGAAAATTTAAATGACCGTGAACAACCTTCATAAGGCTGCGTAACTATTAGCAGGAGACACATTGATTTTTAAGGTGGGTGTATCGCTTGAATATTTGATTTTGAAAAATTAAGAGATTTTGCAAAATATCAGGAAAGTTGAAATACGGTTTTATCCTTTGGGAAATGGTTATCAGTAACGTAACATGTATGAATATATTAGGCTCACGCATGCAAAATGGCCGGTATGGTCCTTTAAGTGGGTAAGCTCCAGGGTATGAAAGGAAAGCTGAAAACAAACTAGATGTGAAACCTACGGTGGCACAGAGGTGCAAAACACAACAACAAAAATATCTGGGGGAGTTTGTGCATTTTTTCTGGGGGAGTGTTTACATTTTTTTTTTTAGGTGTATGTGTTTTGCACTTCAGGACTGCAAGTTTTGGGGAGGAGTTTTTGCATTTCTTTCTGGGGGAGTTTTTGCATTTTTCTTTTTGTTGTTGTGTTTCATTTTTGTTGTGTTTTGCACCTCTGTGCCACTGTAGAAAACGCCCTAAGAATTAGATTTTTTCATTAACATAGCTTTTAACTTTTCATGCCGATTCTCTAAAATACTCAAATTTCAGTTGATGGCTTGCTCATAGCTTTATCTGAGCCTAACACGATGTCAACATGCACAATGTTGTGGATGTTCGAGAGGATGTATTACAGGCCCGCTGTGTTGGATTGCGTTGGAGTGTGCAGGTGTGGTAATAAAGTGGCTGCAAGTGTAGAGTATGAATGTGATTTGAGTCTGCCTTCAGCGTCATAATGGCATTAAAAGTGCCCCTCTGAAAGTAGCACTGGAGGGAGCATTATGCTAGAGATAATAGGTGCTCTGTGTCAATAACATTGTTCGTCTGGGCAGCTGCACCCACAGGCTCCTTGCTGTGGAGCTGCCAGGCTGTGGGCAGTCAGTTGGCTGGACATTTGCTGTGGGTGAGAGCTAAAGGGGAGAGGACAAACAACCTGGTTTAGCAAGTGCACAAGGTCAAAATCGTCAGCCTCCTACTCTTACTGTCTCTCTCTTTTTCCTTCTTTCCCCTCTTTCTCCTTTCAGCCAACTGATTTGTACGATTGTTATGTACATGCATATGAATTCTGTAGGTTTGACGTAGAATCTTTGCAGTGGTTCAAAGAGGAGTCACGCAAAACGTTTTGAGGCTATTCTGGCTTAGAAAATGTGTTTTTACCATTACAGCATTTGTAATAATGGTAAAAACATTTAGCCGACAACAATGACAGGCTATCTGCACACCTCCACAGCACAGCAAGTACAGAGGACATGGGGACGTCTAACATCTGGGAAAGACATGACGTTGTTCCCCTTTGTTGTCAAGAAAAGGAACAAATGCTTTGCATTGCTAAACAAACCACAGCAAACAGCAACAGGAAATAGTTGATATCTTTTTAAAAAAAAAAATCTTTTCCCCTAAATGATACCAACTAAATGTGTTTTAGACTTTTTGAAAAACATTACGGGCACATTTTCATTCTGCAGTGACCACTTGTTGCTGAAGTGACTGGATGTCCCTCTTATTTTCTCTTTCTGTGCCGTCTGCATGGCTGACAACTCACAATCAGAGTTCATTAAAAACCACTTGAGGAGTAGAGGGTCCCTGCGGTCTGGAACATCTGCGTCCCTCGCTGCGTCCTGGATGTTTATCCCTCAGGCTCTTCTTCCTCTGTCCCAGATCTCCTCCTTGGCAGAATACTCCGGGTGGGAGGAACGGCCGTGATGCTCAGCACTTTATCATATGTTCCTAGCCAAACACAATGTCCTGTGTTCTCTTTTTTAATCTTTCCTTATCTCGATCGCTCTCGCTCTGGCTTTTTAACACCCCAGCACACATTCCCTGTCTTGTTGACGGTGTCTAAACAACGGTTTGTAGCAGCTTACAGCATGTTGTACTCAAATTTTCAAGTGTGAAATGAACACTATAATCAAATCAAAATCATCATTAAGGAAGAGTCCAGATTATTGGATGTGTAAATCAATTTAGTCAAGCATGTAAACAGTCCATTGTCAGCATAAATAATCTCTGCATGTATTTCCTCACCTGGTTCCTCATAAACTGATGAAAGAGTGACTCATGTCTATTTGATGGGACAATGCAAATAAACAATAAAATGTAAATGTGCCAGATTTAGCCAAACCTGACTAATTTTCATCCGTAGTTCCATGCCAGGATGACAGAATGGCTATACAATATAAAATAATTAAACCACATAATACATTACATAAAATACAGATCCATAAAATACTTCTAAACACATCAACAAGAAATAAGTAACAATTCTAAAAAACCATATATCATAAAATCTCATATATTTCAAATAACAGATCTAATAATTACATTACCCGATCTGACAGGAATAAACAAACAAATCCCAAACAAATTTTAACTGCTAAAGCTCTGCTAACCATAGAAATGAACATTTATCATCTTCTTACATTTTTTTTTTCTTCAGAGAATTTTGGACAGAATTCATATTTCCAGAGTGTGCAGAGCCTCTGGAATGATATTTCTGGTATTTACAGGAGAAATAGCAAATAGCAAGGCCCTACACTCGTGCACGCCGCCGGAGAGCTGCTACAAAACACACCGGGTTCTGTTGTTTGTCATAGGAATATGCAGCGATTGTTCCTCTGTTTACTCTCCATACTCTCCACAGACGGCCTGATGGAGCTGTGGAAGTGCAATTCACGCTGGCACGCAACACAGACGGAAGTGCGTGGAAATAATACCAAACTCATTTTTACCGTCTGGATTTTCAACAGTTTCCCAAAGTTTGACATATGGAGTATAAAGAGGAGAGTTATGCACAGCAGTGTTCAAAACCAAGATTTCATGGCAAATGACTTCAGGGACAAAGGACACAGTAGAGTTTCTGAACATGTAAATTGGACTCCAGGGATAGAATAAGTCAGGTTCAGAGTGTACTATACTGTACTGTGTGTGTGTGTGTGTGTGTGTGTGTCTGTTTTGCAGTTCGACGCATCTCAGGGTGTGTNCTGTACTGTGTGTGTGTGTGTGTGTGTGTGTGTCTGTTTTGCAGTTCGACGCATCTCAGGGTGTGTTTTGCTCCAACTCCGCTGTTTCAGGAATTTTCTTCCTGCATCCTGTCTGGCATTCCTCTGCCCAAGCTTTGTGGCCCCGCCATAAGTGCACATACACACACACACACACACATACTGTAACACAAATCTCACCAACACAAACACACACACACACACACACATAGTGCTGGTTTAGCAATCACGCTGATGTTCATACGCTGCCTGTTTGGCTTTGACTTTGAAGCAGCAACAAAAGAGGGTTCGAAGAGCAACGCCCTCTCCGGAAACTGAGGAGCCTTGCTGAAGGTTGCCACGGCGACACTGATGTCGTGTGTGCAATCCATGTGGTGTGTATGTACGTGTGAGGATGAAGGTAGGCGAAGTGAGAGCGTAGGGGAGCTGCGAAAAATGGAACGAGCAATGATGAAGGTCAAAGGCCCGGGAAAAAAATAAGAGCTGCTGTCGTCACTGTGGAACAAGTCACACAAAAACACTTCATTGGTTCCAAAGGTCATTTTTTGTTTACCAGGCAGTAAAATTTTTACTCTGCCATTGTTGAAAGCAGAGCAGCAGCAGTGGATGCTCTGTTGGTCCCGCCCTGATTGAATAACAAATCTAGAACATCACACTGTTTAAAGAAATACTTGAGATGTCACATTTGTGCTCGTCTTCATCATCTTGACTTAGTTTTTTTCCACCAGATAAGATGGTTGTATAACATCTAGTCACAATGGCCTCACACCTCCTTTGAAAAACCAATTATGCAGTAACACTTCATAATAAGTTACACAAAATCCCAAGAATCCAAGGAACAAACCAGGAATTAACTTATTTTTTCCTGAATAACTGAATCATGAATTTCTTGATATCCTCAAGTGTTCAGATCATGCTCTACGTTACTCAAGTCTATGCAAAATAGTTAAGTGAAGATAGTTTCTCTTTCAGCATCTGTGTTTACTTAATGACACTCAGGTCTCTTGCTGCTGCTCTTGCTTTTCCTTCAGCGTGATTAGTTGAGATTCCAGAGGGAGTGTGTGAGGGTGTGAAGCCTGTAAGCAGTGTTTTGGGACATGGGAGTCTTCCTAAACGACTGCTGGCTGCTTTCATAAGGCTGTCTTTAAACACTAATTACAGGAGCAGAGGAGCTCTTGTGCCATGTGAAATTGACAGCAAGTGTGTATGTGTGTGTGTGTGTGTGTGTAAGCCTTTCTGATTCCACAGACTTTTTGTTGGTCTTCTCTTTGGTTGTCGCTTCTTTTGGTTTCTCTCTGTCAGACACAGGGATTCTAATCTGCTCATTCACGTAAAAGCTGCTTATTAAAGCACCAAACCTTCGCTGCTGTTACCACACATGTTCACTTTTTTTTCTTGTGCTTTCCATAGAAAGCATGCTGTTTTAACTGCATAAGGTGTTGTATTTCCTTAAACAAATCTTCCTTTGGCTTTTGTGTGGGGTGATTCACTTTATGAGTCTAGGCTTTAGCTGCACAGGTTGCCAATAGGTTTTTAATCGGTTTTTATGGGCTGGCCAAGCGTCTGCTGCAGCAGAAAAGAAACACACACATGTTTGGTCAGTATGTTTGCAGCAACAAACCCCGAAGCATCTTTATTCACAGTTAAGACCTCTACCAATGCCTTTAACGAGCATTAGCAGAGATCATACAAACCAGATTGAAGTCTTTCAGTCTCAAGTCATTTGATAAAAGTCAAAGTTAAAGGGCAGGCCATATAAAGCTTTAATACTTATAAGCAAAGCAAAGCATTTATAAGCAAATAGCATCACATGGGATAGAACAGTTTAGTGCATTTGTGGTTGATTTTTTTCACCTTCAAGGCTGGTTTAATAGTTTTTAACTTGCACGTTTACTCATTACATCATCTTATAAGTTTTGCTGTGACAGAGATTACTAGGAGGGTCAGAATAAGAAAAATATTTGAGGTCCTATCACGTGCCTGTGTTTTTGACTGATCAACTTTGTATTTGCAGACGAGTTTACATCAAATCTCAGACTCGAATCCTCCAAGTCTTTAGTGTTACACCTTTAATTCTGGAAATCATTTGCATTCTGTAGGGTTAGGCTAGGCTTAGGGTGTATTGTTTGTTTCTGGGCTGCATTCAGCAGAATTCTGCATTTTCAACTGAGTTCCACCAAAGTTAACCTTTAATTTTATCAGCTCCTCATTCATTGGCATCTTTGGAACAGTCTGGTGATTACATTTTCCTATTAATAAAATCAAAGCCAGCTTTTGATGATCATTTGTCATGCATGAGTTGCTGAATCCTCCCCTTGGAGTAAGTGTCCGGTCAGCAGTGTTTCTGGCTGCTGCTGTCTGTGGGAATCTTGGCCTTGCCCTGGGCAGCGCACAGACCCCAGGATGTTAGTGTTGGTTTCCTGTCATTGTTGCGGCGGAGTACAGAATTAGCCCGAGCTCCCCACCTTATCTAGATCCTCTTCTTTGCTGAATTTCAGCTCTAAAGATGGTGCATTGGATAAAGAATCCATCCCACCATCACACGGTTTGATCCATGTATTATTCTGACTACATGGCAGCAAATAAATGATGGCAATGAAAATGACACGAAACAGTCAACTGAAATAGATACTGATCAAAACTGCAGGTTATTCCAACAACACACATCCCATCAATGTTCAGAGTAAACAGCATGTCCACAAGCTGGCCGAGAGCTTGCCGTGTCTGTTGGTTTAGTTGTCATTGAATCCAGGTATTGTTCAGGGTGTGTTTGCGTAATGGAGTGTGTGTCATTGTGCTTGTCTGACAGGATCAGATACACTCCATGATTTATTACCAGCATGGCCTCACACACTGCTGCTTGACGTTTGTTCATATGTTGCGGCATACAGTGCTCTTGCTTGTGTTTTTGCGAGGGTCGTTTCATGTCAGTGTGTGTGTACAGTGTGCTTGTAAGTGTGTGTGTGTGAGAAAGTTTGGGAGTCACCCTTCCCTTCCGTCCTCTTTGTTGATTGTTGAGCTGCGGCTCTAAGGGAAATGGTCCACATGACAAGACGGGGTGGAGGGTGTCACGGGCTTCATTGTGTTTAAGCTCAAAGATTTGTGGTTTTATAAGTGTGTGATGTTTGCCTGTGCCTGTTTGTTTATGAGAAGTACAGTTTAAAGTCTGTTATGCAACATGTGAGCTGGTGATATTGTCAAAAATCAGAACACCACAGACAAAAATGTGGATGTGAGGAGTAATATGAATGTGAGGAGTGAATATGTGTGGAGTAATGTGGATGTGAGGGCTGAACAAGTTCATTATTTATTTATTTCACTCTGCCAAAACAGCCAAATACGCTCATAATTTAACTGTAATGTAAAGTTAAACCACAACATTATCAGGCAATAGTAGATATTAGCATACACACGTTTGTTACACAACAGGGTTTTGATTGGAGTAGCCTTTTTTGTGCATATGAAGGGTCGGATTAATTATACCTGGACGACAAAAAAAAATGTATCTACCACCCACGGTGATATCACGCAACAGATAAGCCTGTGATGCTTGATGTATTGCCAGACAGTTATTTATGACACATCATCTGCGTAATTTGAAAAGAAAAAATGCATTGATTGCATTTCATATGTTGTGTTGAACTTTTGTGTGAAGTACTTTTGGTTTTGCAGATTTTATACACAACTTCAAACCAGCGTGTTCCAGAGGTTATAGAATCTGAGCCTTTTATTAACCAGCCATCAACTTGCAAAAGCCTAAATTGGCGTAAAAGTCAAAATGCATCCATGGCTAGAATATGCTCTTTCAAAAATAATCTGTACGTAGGAGTGATGGGAAATCTCCCCCAAGATGAATAAGTAGTATGAAAAACTTGAGATAAAACCCGAATATATAGTACAAATTGACAAAATGGAAAACATTTAATTTGTCTGGAGTAGAGGCCTCATATCCCAAGAAACAATATTGAATCCTACAGTATGTGTGCGTGTGTGTGTCTGTGTGTGTGTGTGTGTACTTTGTGTGTCTTTCTATGCAAATCTTTCGCTGAAACATCTAAGTGACGTCAGTCCGAACAGTAGCACCACTGTCTATGTGTCCCCATGGCCAAGGCGATTCTGGTCCAGGTCAAGGTTGCAACCTGAACCCTACACTAATGGGTGTGTGTGTGTATTTGTGTGTATGTGGATGCTGGGGGNTGAAGGTTCACCACCCCTGCCTGACAATGAGCCGGGGGGGCCGCGCCCTGCCTGGGGTGGAGGGGGAAATGACTCGCTGCTTACCCTGAAATAGACTCACCCCTCCCGCCATTCACGTCCCTTTTGACCATGCAGGAGTTGGCATATTCAGGGTACGGCCAAGACAAAACAATACGCGTATTCTCTCTCTTTTAGTTCCACACTTAACAATAAGGAATCTCTATTTTTCTAATTTCATATATATATAAACTGGCAAACACAAATTACTTCTTCGGCTACAAATTTCTCATTACAAACAGAGACAATGGTTCTTTTTAGGCTATAAGAGAAGAAAATATATATACATCATTACTGAGACTAGTCTCTATGATGCAACACAATCACTTTAGTTTAGAGTAAAGGGCTTTTACTTGGTTTTGTCTCTTACCTCAGCTAGATTAAAAAATTCCACATGAAGTAGCTGGAGACTGTGGAAATCGATCCTGGAAGACAAAACAGGATGTACTTTGGGGAATTTTCTACTCATTCATCAGTTTGAACATGTTTTCTTGAGCTCAGGTTCCACAGTTGAAAGCTAAATTTGTTCAGTTTCTTTGATATTATTCTATTGTATTGTGAGATTTACCGTTTTGTCGGGCTTTCGTGTTCACGTGCCTCAACTTTTAGTTTTGTTCTTTGTGTTTTTCTTTCTTTTTTTGCATTTTCTTGTACCCTTGTCAAACTTTGCATAGCACAGTGTGTGTTTGTGTGTGAAAGGTGAGAGAGAGGAACTCGTGTGAGAGGTTGTTGGTCTGATGCAAGCTTCGGATTTAGCAGGGGTGGAGGGTCAGAGACAGGAAGACTGGTCCAGAAGATAAAACGTGTTGATTCCTCCGTTTGTGATAGGACCAAGCCTTGCAGTCAACACTGAGTAGGTCTAATGATTTAAAAAAAGAAGAAGAAGGATGGCCAGGCTAAAGACGGACCCTGCAGAAGACCTTTGAGAAGAAGCAGATCCTGCCTGCTCCATTTCCAATTATCCTCCGGTGATGGTGAGGCCTCTCTGGCAATCAAGAGCTCTCCATTTGGTCTTATCAATGTCTGCATCCCTGCTGTGATGACTGACATTGGTTTTCTATTTTCAGTCCTTCCCCTGAAGAGTTTTTTGTATTGGAAGCCCTCAGCAGAACCTGTCTTTAGTGTCCTTTGTAGAATCTGTTTGTCCCATCCTCAAATAGAAGGGGGTGACAGTAGGGTGCTTTGTTTCGCCACTGCCTGCCTCACAGCTGGTTCATTGGTCTAGCTTGAAATCCAACACCCCCGTCCTGCCTGAGAGATTGGTGTGCTCCGTACACTCTGCAGGGCACAAGAGCACCAAACTTCAGCTGCTTTACACTCGCCAGGTCCTCAGACATTTATTAACTCTGTCCTTGGGTTTGTAGAGGGGCTTTTAATCTCTGTCAAAATTACACATGACAATCACAAGACTGGGAGGCCAAGGATTTGTCGTATGTCACTCAGTAACCATGGTGCCTGGCAGTGTTCAGGTCAGGAGTTATTCTTTATGCTGATCAAAGAGGCCCAACGAAGGCCAAACTCGTTGGAGAGCTGCCTTCTCTCTCTTATTAGCACATCGGGAGGGAGGAAGTAAAACAGAGCAGTAGAAAGAGGTGAAAGAGAGACTGCTTTAGATGATGTATCTGCACGCAGAGCTCAGCTGAGTGCGACAGGATTCAGCTGATGATTCGCAAGGTTATTATGTCATGGGCATTGAATGTTATCAGAGGCTGAAAGTGGCTGTTTTGAAAGAAGAGGAACAGTTGAAATGCATCACTTAGTACTTTTAAATACATGTTAAAAATTTGATTATACTTCAATTAAGACAATAAATAGTTTTAAAAAAAATCCGTGTAAACACACCATAATCAGATTAAAATCATCGTAATTGGTGATTTACTCGGAGAAACACACCAAGATCTCAACTCAAGCATGTAAACGATCCTTTGTGTTATAATTTGAGTCTCTGTGTATATTTCCTCACCTGGTGTACTTCTCCTCATATCCAAATCTTATTAATTCTGTCCATGTACATGGCTCTCTTGCATTTTGCCTTAATCACAGTACGGACATAAAACGGAGTACAGTGTGCATGCAACTGTAACAGAATAGCAGTGAGAGGTTTGTGTAATCATATAAAAACTCACTCAGGTAGGTAATTTGAGCTCATGATCCATTTTTCTAGATATATCCAAATTAGAGTAGTTATGTCATGGACTCAGAGCTGAGCAGGAATGACACTTGCAGACTGGAATAGATGTCCTATATATGTACTCCTTTATTAAGGCCTGTAGTTGCACATCAGTCCCCTGGCTAAGTATGGGGAAAATATGAAGCAATGCTGGCAGTCTGATTTGCAGAGCTTCAGCCTCTGGCATCATACACACACACACACACACACACACACACACACACACACACACACACACACACACACATACACAGACTGTTCCTTCCACACCAGTGACTGGATAGCCTGCAGCTACAGCCCTTCTCTGTCGAACTAAATCAGCAGGAAGCCTGACTGATGCAAATCTCCAGCGGCTGAGTCAAAGGGTGTCAGAGAATGTGATGGATAGTTATTACAGAGTTGCTGGTTGCTTTAGTACTCATTTGAATGGTCTGGAAAATGCAAATCAACCAGGCATTCAGTTGTGTCTTTTATTCTATTTCATGTTTGCATGTTGCACATTTTATGCACTCTTGCATATTGTTTTTTTTGGCTTTATCAAAACCATGTCAAACTTTTGGTTAGTTGCCAATCCCTCGAAAAAATTTCAAGAAAGAAAAGGACTTTTTGGCATTTAGTGAAAGTTTTAGGCTATCACTGACATACAGCTCTCATGTTTTATTTTTTAAACTATAATTTGTGTTGTGTGAAAAAGTCACTGTTGCTTTCTAAGGAGCAAAGATTTCCTAGAAATTACTATGTAGGATTTTGCAAACACTTCATTTTAAGGGCCAAGAGAGTTATATCTTAGGCATGAAGAACTCCCCATATATGTGTTTTGAGGCTCTGCAGCTGTATCCGAGGCCATTTTTGGTTGAACTCTCGTCAGTATCTAATCTCTTGGTTATCATTGCTTCCTGAGGAGAACCAGAAACATCTCTAAAGCAGGGTTGCATGGGTGGGGACCCTCAAAGCCCTGCATCATAAAATGTGACAGAGACTACTTTGTTTACGGAGCAGCAGATGCTGCAGGTTCTCAAGACAACCATGGTACTCAGAAATGTGTTTAGGGAATATTAAAATGGGCCCTGATATTGTTTTGGAGTAATTAGCATTCAAAGCAAGGGCTTATTTTAAGCTGCCAAAGCCTTCCAGAGTCTGTGCAGGGGAGGTTTAAAACCACACACGGCTTCTATTAGCAGCTTAAAACTTAAATGAAAAACTGAAATCAGCTTCAGGATGGAGTGAAACTGGTACAACATGCATCAAAAACATCAATGTTAGAGGTTACCGTAGTTGTTTGGGTTTAGTTTGGGGTAAGGTAGAGTTTAGTTTTGGGGTTAGGTTAGGTTAGGGTTAGGTAGCCATTCTTCTACTTGTGTTAACTAGCTGTGGCTACAACTAAATTTCAACATGTTATGGCTGGGGGATTTGATATCTCAGCATCTACAGAAAAAGTAGTAATTGATCTAAAACCGTGTGGTTAGCACTAAGTAAAACTACAGCTTTGATTATAGCAAATCAAACAGATGCTGTGAAAAGGTCATAACATATCATGCTTGCCTAACATGCCTTTGGATTAATATGTTGAAGGTTAGCATGTGGTTGTATGTGCTCTGCATTTGCTCCATTCTCCTGTTCTGCCCTCTGAAGGCAGCACATCTTCTTCACAAACTCTAACTGTCCTTTACTCTGAAGCCTTTTTTCCACCCTCTTAGCTCTCCATGCAGCCCATCAGCAGCAGCAGAGGTAAAGGACGCAAAGATTAATGTCAGATTAATATTGGCTACTTTAAAAAGCTGGCTAACTGGAATATGGAGTGAGGGTTCTAAACTGCTCTGTTGAAAATGGTTTCCAATGTTCCTTCCCAAACCTTCCCTTGTTTGTGCAACTGTTTCCAGTCTCCATCTTCCTGTGATTCTTGCTTCTCTGCTCTTCCCTCCATTGATCCTGTCTTACAGTAAACCTCATCTTTAGACAGGATGAGCCTCCTCTGCTCCTCTGCCATCTCATGGCTTATGATTTCAGGTTGGGGGATTAGCAGAGAGTTGTGTTCCTCCAAAATCCTCTTCAAACATGAGAAGCACTGTCAGATTTGTATTGCGGTCCTACTAATCAGTATTTTGGAGTGGCTGCTCATTGATTCCTGGCATCATTTACATAGTAAGTGCCGAAATACAGTTTGGAAACACCACAAAGTCATTATAATATAGTCATTATAATATAATATAATACTGCTTCCAGTGTGCATGTGCATGTGAATGTGAGTGTGTTGTATATCAATTTCTCTTTTATGTCAGGAAGTTGACATAGCAGAGGGAAGCATATTGAGGGAAGATGTGTCAACAGTTCCTGTGCCACACTTCCCTCCTCAAAGGGAAAGTTTGTGTCATGGTGAGAATGTGTTCATCTTGAAACACTGTGTATATGGGTAAAGAGGAACAGTTCATACAACAGAAACCTCTCTCCTTGAATTTTGTAGTGATACCAACTGCTATCAGTACTGGTAATGGGGAAGTTTGATTGGATAGAGATGTTGGGGGCATTTATTTTTTTGCTTGATGGTCATAGTAATATTTTTTGGTGAATAAAAAAGGAGAAGGAGGTGAGAACGAAGAGACGAGTGAGGTCATACTGTACTGAATGCACCATNTGATAAATAAATCTGCTTTCCTTCTGTATTCTAAACAGACACCATGCACTTGAACACCGCTTTAGGTTGTGGGAAACCCTCTAAACAAACAAAAGAATCTCAGGAATTACACAAATATTCCTGATTTATTGTAAACTTCAGGCCAACGCTAAGCTTTCTGAGAGAAATAGCAGTTGCACTCCCAGTGTACATAGAGTATCAGATCTTAGATATGTGAGTCACTCCACTACAGATCATTCTGTTTTAGCCACAGGCCGCAGGAGTTATGAGCATTTTCAGAGTTATGATATCAGCTTATAACTCACAGTATATCCCAAGAATGTTCTGTGGCTGTGCTGCTCATTTCCCAAGTGACAATATTTATCTGACTGCTGATGTCATGCTGTGGAGGACGTGTTGATGTTGATTTTTACTGAAATTAAGCACATTATCATGATGCATTTGCAAATGCCAGCAGTTAATATTTATGCAGAATATGAGCAATAGACACAGAAGTGCACATGTACACACTATACACACAAAAGTTGTAGGAGTGAATCATGATGCACTCCTTGCTTCTCCTTGGAGAAGGCTTTTGCTTGTGTGTGTTCAGCAGATTCCACAGATTTCGTACCCGTGTGTAGATTTTTCTGCACTCCACTCCTCTCTGACACAAACCGTCCTCTGTTGTCCCCGTCAGAGACTCTCTCCCTGTGTAGGGATGCCTAACGTCAGCCAGAGCTGCAGCGAGGGTCAGCGACACTGGTGGCAAGACTTCAGCGTATGTTCGTGGCTCTGTTACAATCAAGTCTAACATTTAGGAGTAGTTAGTTGAATTTTGGCTTCCTTTAGAAGCCCTGTGCATTTCAGCAGCCAGTTGTTGAGCAGTATGTTACTATAGTAACTCTAAATATTCCTGTTTTAATCAGTGGACACGAGAATTCCCAATGTCTTTCTTTGGAGCTTATTCATCTTAAAGAAAAGCACCATGTAATCTTATTTGTGAGCATTGGATTGGACTCCATGTAGTAACTCTGCTATTACAAAGCTGAAGGAGAGCCAAGGAAGCCCTGAGGCTGCTATGTTATGTAATTCCAGGCTTTCAGAGGAGCAAAGGCAGCAATAAAGAAACATAAGAAACACTCCGCAGGTCAGTCATTACCAAAAAGATTTCTGTTTGGTCTGCGCTGTCACATGATTTTGAATGTGCTGGTCTTATTTAAAGATCTCATTAAGCGTTGTCGTTTGGCGTAGAGCTTGGATGTAACACTTGAACACGGCGAAGGACAAGTAATCAAAGACAATCATTTCTGTGTAATCAGTTGCTAGCTTGATGAAACTGGCTTAAGGGCTCTTATTAGGGCACATTGATCAGCAGAAGGAATATTCACCAAACACTTCTGCCGCTCAGCAGGATTTTGACAAAGACATTTCCAGAAAGATGATCAATCTCCAGCACACTTGAACACACCGCCATTAGCAAAACTGCTGCTACATTTTCCACATCATATCATCAAGGTGTATGCGTGTCACCCTCTTGAATTTCATAATTGTGATATGAATGTAAGATGTAATCCAAGAGCCTCTGAAAGCTACACGTGTAAGATTTTCAAGAAAAATATCTCATCCGCTCTAATTAAAGATGAATTAAAGCAAAAATCAAATGTGGTTGTCAGTTACATTCACTTCTGGGTCCACAGGTATCAATGAATTGAAACCTAAGAGGAAGATAGAGGTTTTTAGGTGTTACACTGAGAGAAAAGTTCATTCTTGCAAGAGGGGAGAATGGGGGTGATAATAGAACAATTGGCTTACATAATACAGGGAAAGTGAAGATCTCTGATTGTACTCTGTGTGTGTGTGTGTGTGTGTGTGTGTGTGTGTGTGTGTGTGTGTGTGTGTACGTTGAGTCAGACTGCCACTGTCCATGTACTGTATGTCCACTGATGCTGTAAGTAGCTTTAATCAATCAGTTTCCTGCGAGTTTCTGTAGAATGTGAGTCATTCACTTATTTATAGAGGCTGCTCATTGTCTCGGACTGTTGAGTTGACTAAGGGTGGGAACCGAGACCGAAGTCACATCCACTCTGATGTGAAGGGAGTGTCAGGTCAGATTTGGCTGCAGTGACAAAGATTATTATGACCATGCCTCCGTGCTGTCTCCTGCGCTGCGTGTCTCCTGGAGCTACTTCTACGTTTTGACCTCTAACATGACCCAGCCATTTAAGCTCCCTCTGCTAAATACAGAAGCAGCTTCATCCCTACAACGGAAGGGAGGTTCTGGGATTGAAGTAGAGTTTTTTCCTGGATGACAATACAGTTCTCACTCTTCCTGCCATCCCAAAGCGGGCCTGGATGGGACAGGGCCAGGCAGGCAGCCAGAGGTCACCGCCCAGCTTCTATTGTCCTTCTCAGAGCCTGGAGCTAGTAATTCTGTGGACCACAGTGGAACTGGTCCCTTCCTCATTCCAACAAGGCCTGCCCCCTCCCAAAAACCTTCTCAGCAGACCTCCAATCACATGCCTCCGTCCTCCTCTAAGACCCTCTTCCTTCCTGGCAAGCAGTTGGAGTCATTTGGAGTCAAACAGCACAGCAGTTCTACTTTCCTCGTGACTGTTAAGAACCTTTTGTGTCCACTGGTTCTTACTATGCTACACAACACACCAGCATGCAGTAACCAACTGTATGTTCAACCTCGGCTGTATATTCATGGTTAATGACTCTCTGGAGCTCTTCATAATCTTTGTGCCTCTTGTTCTTCCAGAGCACACACCCATGGTGGAGGTATTTCCACAAGCTTATCTCTGGTGTATTAATGCATGCCACACAGTGTATTAACATTTGTTTTTTCCTTCCGGCCTCTTCCAGGAGGTTTGCACTGAGCTGCGGCCACGTCTCTGCGTGATCCGGCAAGGGCTTAATGGATATGGGTTCAACCTGCACAGTGAGAGGGCCCGACCAGGCCAGTACATCAGAGCTGTGGATGAGGACTGTCCAGCAGAGATGGCAGGCCTCCAGCCCAAAGACAGGATAGTACAGGTACATAAATAATGCTAATGCTGTAATTCGATATGGTGTAGAAATAAAGAGAGATTGAAGAAAATTATTTCTTTTGGTGGAATCGAAACATAAGATGACCTGGTTTTCTTGCAGAAACTCCTTCTGCAATGAGTTAAATGCGTTTATGTCAGCTAGTTTTGAGAGAAGTTGCTTTTGTAGTTTCTTATTTATCAATGCAAGACGTTTCCCTCTTCCATCTTCCTCTTCCGACGTTGTAGGTGTGGCCCTTTAGCAATGAGAGTCAGGTCCACCGCTTTGCTCACCTCTTTAACTGGACTAAGGAAAGTTTAAGGGTGTGGTTTTAGGGTTACAGTTAAACACAGTTAATTGATAGAGATAATAACAAGATCATCAACAAATCAATTGCAATATACCCTATTATGTGTATGAATGTATCACAGATTAATTTCCACTTTACTGTGGGATTACCACACGCCATACTTCCTCATTTTTACTGCCCTGTAGCAATTATTACCACCACAAGGCTTTCTCAGAGTCTCTCTTGTCAACATCACTGACTCATCCCACACAGTAAAGTTTAGCACATGCTCTAATCAGAGCAGCGGCGTGTCACCTGAGTCATCTGATGTGTCAAAATGATGTTTTCCTCTCACCGTTCTCTCTCCAATGAGTGACTGACTGACCAAATTTGAGTGACGCTGTAGTTGATAGAGGAAAAAGAGGAAAAATCAGACAAGGAAGAGCAGGGGTGGAGAGGAAAGAGGGAGCAAAAGGACCACAGAGTTCAGAGAGGGTTTCCAGTCCCCCGGAGGGCCCCCAGACAGCCACACCACCCACCGAGGAGCGGGGCTTTGTGTGGAGCAGACAGCCATTGTTGCTGCTGTTACTGGCCAAGCAGCTATTGTCCAGCTTCCTCTGTGGGACTGGCTTAGACATACAGGTCCACCCTATGACCTAAACACACACAAACACACACACACACACACACACACACACACACACCCTTAGAGACATTTCTCTCGTGCTTTCTCATGGTGACTATATCCCAGAACACTCAGCTGGTGTATGGCGAGCCAGCTGACATAAGTTTTACACGAGAGCTTCTTACAGCTGTCATAGTGTTGCAATGTAAAGTACCGCGTGAAATGAAATGTGATACTTGATCTGAAATGCTGAATAAAATTTAAAAAAAAAGGTTTAGTACAATATGTGATTGTTTCATGACATAGTAGTGTTTGACAAGAGCAGTGTGTGTGTGTGTGTGTGTGTGTGTGTGTGTGTGTGTGTGTGTGTGTGTGTGTCTGTGTGTGTGCGCGCGCAGGATTTCCTGTCTTGGAACTTCTGGCAGACAAAGTGATAATATTGAGAAAGAAATCCTGTCGGTGACAAACAGGATTTGTTCACTTCTCTGTTGGAAACAAAAACACACAATCCAAAATATGAATAAATATACAATGAATTAATCTTGAAGGATTTACAAGCATTTTCTAAGTAAAATAAAATCTGAAATGACTTTTTACGAAGCAATCCGTTTCTCCTCTTTTCCACCTCCAGGTGAATGGTGTCACAGTAGAGGGGAAGACACATTCAGAAGTCGTGGCTGCCATCAAAGCGGGCGGGAACGAGACACGTCTGCTGGTGGTGGACCAGGACACAGACGCCTTCTTCAAGAAGTGCAGAGTGACGCCCACCCTGGACCACCTGACAGGTGAGATAACACTTTCACAGTCACTGTTTGAGTTACTTTTCAAACCCCAGTTGACTGGACAGGACAGAGTTATGTATACAGAGTAATGTTTCACTGTGAAACAAGGACCTCCTCTTCTCTCCTCTTCATCACTTCTCTTCTCTCCTGTCTGGCTGTTTTATCTTTTTTTATCCTCCATCTGCCAAGAGACACAGACAGACACAGACTCTGAGCTCATCTGCTTCCTGCCCCCTTCACCATGTGTTGATGGTCTGGGTGGAGAGTTAATCTTTTAGGCATAAATAGATCAGATCAGATGTAAAGTGTGAAGCTTTCAAAGCAGAGCTCTTTCTCATTGAACATGCAAGATATTAAATAGTCATAATTAGACATAGTACTCAGTTGTTTGTTTCTGTTGTTCTCTCCATGGATAGATCAGATGTCAGGGTCCTGTAGGGATTCAGTGCTTTGCTTAAAGAAGTTAAAGGACAATACTGATGATTTTGTATGTTTGACCCCAATATATACATGCATGTTAAGTTACCTGACAACCATTTCCCAAAATATACTACTAATCAGTTTTAGAAGTTTTTTTCCTACCTTCTCGACTGCCATTGGTTTCAGATCATTCCAGTATGCTATAAAAACCCATTAAATTTTAAGGCGGGTGTATTACCTGAATATTTGATTTTGAAAGATTAGGGGATTTAACAAAATAACAGGAAAACTAAAATATGGTTTTATGTTTTGGCGTGTATGTGGATAGTATTTGTTTGGCTTAAACATGCAAAATCTCCAGTATGGTCCTTTAAGTGTGCCACAGGTTGTGGCACACTTAAGAAAGCCTCCAGGGGGCGCCCTAGGATGTCATTTACTCTGTGTTTGAGGAGAGTCGCTTCAGAGGCCAGCTGCTGATTCTGAGGCAGGTGGTGTGTGTGACCAAACACCTGAGTGCCACTCTACAGCAACCACGCTGCTGCCAGCCGTTGGCATGGCAACATATCCAGGATAGGGGTGTTACATTAAGACAGTACAGCATGAGAGCAGGAGGCTGTGTGTGAGCCTGTGTGTGTGTGAGTGTGTGTGCATGTGTGTGTGTCCTTTGGGAACTTTGTATCTTCTCTACAAATAAAGTCTTCAGGAGCAGAGGAAAGTTTCTTCTTGTGGACAGCTGCAGATTTTACCTGTTAAATTTCAGCTTTAATGCTTTGGAACAATCTTCCAAATCATTCTCATTTGTTTATTAGTTCATGACTAAAATCCATTACTAATAGGTGATGTTTTCTGTGTCTTGTTCAGGACAGAAGAGATATGGAGTTGAACTGAGACTGAATTGTCTCATAATTTTATGACCTGTTAAAAGTTGGATTTTAACCTGGAAAAGCAGGATTAAAAATAATAAAATAATATCCCATGGGGAGAGATTCCAGTGAGGTGTTTCCCAGGTAACTGACAGCACTTCATACGCTGCCCACTCAGAGGGCACCTGCCTACAGTGACTCTTAACTCACACACACACACACACACACACACACACACACACACACACAGATTGGCCAGCACCTTTGTTTGGTTACCAAGGCGCTAGCTCCAAGTGGCCTCTCAGCCTGTAGCTGGAGCTGCTGGGACTTGGAGAGGCTCCTCTCAGAGTCAGGCCTCAAACACACGCAGCAAAGACGTGACTCAGACTCGGACTCTCAGATTAACTCTGACGCACCAACCTCTGTTTACAATAATAGGTCATCATCAGCCAAAACACTCTTCACATCTGTGTAGACCGGATCAGAGGATGGAAGGTAAGAGTGTGGCAGTGTCAGAGCCATGTATGACGATGACAGTCTCTTTACAGTGATGTAGAACTTTTGAAGTGAGGTGTAGATATTGTTTGTGGAAAAATATTGTTTTTGGAACATCCATTTACGTGACAAAAGATTCAGGGCGGCTTTCTGATGGATAGAAGACTTGTGGATTCATTGGAGCAGGAGGAGCAGCTAAGCAGGGTCAGTGAACATCTCAATGAAGATGAAGCAGGTGTGAATAATAGATGATCTGTGCATACCTGTGCTATGTAATAGAGTAGCTATTGGTGGAATGAAAGTTGAGCTGCTGAAAGACTCTTGATCTAGCAAAGTGGGCTCTCTGCTCTCATGGTTTATGAGCAGACGGTTCACAGGGAGACTGAAGGACCGTGGGTGTCAGTGGCAGCACCCAGCATATCTCCGGGGCGCTGAAGCCATGAGGACTTGTAAGTTGAAAGCTGGCATGAAGGTGGATATACAGATGCAAAGCTAGAAGTCATTTTTCTGTCTTCATAGAAAATAAATTTGCATTGTTAAATCCATGACTGATCATTGTGTGATTTTCATGCCTACAGGTCCACTGCCTGAGCCTGTTATTAATGGAGGAATGGAGAAGGTAAGATTCACCAAGAGATTACACACACACACACACACACACACACACACACACACACACACAGGAGAGANGAATGGAGAAGGTAAGATTCACCAAGAGATTACACACACACACACACACACACACACAGGAGAGAATTTGTCTAAACAATGCAGAGTTACTATCTGATGGACAGAGTTAGAGCAGAGCCAGAAGTGGGATTTAAACTTTAAAGTGTGTGTGAAGAACTGTCGGGCTCCCACGGCACCAGCTTCTGTCCTCTCTGGCAGAGAGGAGGTCAATAATAGTTCAGCCGGCTGTTTCGGATACTCTGTAACTCCTGGTTTGGCAGAGCGAGCCAGCAGGCCATGGTCAAAATAATGCAGAGCATTTGTTTAAGCCAGCGTGCCTGATGGGTGAGGCTTGCCACATCAGAGAACTCAGATCCTGGTGAAGTGAGTTATTAATCACACAGACATGAAGTGAACTGACTTTCAGACGCTTTCCTGTGATTGTCTAAAACGTTCTGCAGTTCTTTGTACAGTGCTGTGTAGAAAACCCCACCCAGCTAGTACTGCATTAACTTTGAATTATCTGAAAGCATTTAACCAAGGTCAAATAGTTTATTAAAAATGAAAAATATCCAGCAGATTTGACTTGATTGGCTTGACTGAGTTTATAGAATGCAGAGTTGTAGGTATTATGGTTCAATTTTGATTTGAAGCACACACAATTGACCTTTTCTATATAAATTGTACATAAATCAGTGTTAATAAACTAACTCCTGGTCTGTATGAATACTCCAGAACACAAACTAAAAGAGCCCACTGTACCTACTGTGGCTCCCTTCCACTCAGGCATTTTGCCAAATATGCAAACTGAAGCTGATCTGCACTTCCCATTACTAAAGTACTGTATTTGCAGCAACAATGTTCCACGGTCCGCAGTTTGTTGCATAAGAGATGCTGATTAAAAGGCTGAAGAGCTGAACAGGGGGTGGAGGGGAAGAAGAGGTCAGGCAAAAGTCATTTCTGAGGTGAAAGATTCAGTCTGTGAATCTTTTTGTGATTCACTGGCTTGGCGCTTTGGTCCGACATGGTTCACAGGATTCTGGAGCTGCTTCCAGTGATCCTCCTGAATCTGTGTCGCCACATTCTGACTGCTAAACCAGAAATAATTTTTTTAAGAATTACTTAACAATAATCAATTATTTAGAAACAGGATTTTAAAATGCTGTTTTGGTTTTAATAATAACTTTATTTATATATAGCACCTTTAAAAACAGAGTTTACAAAGTGCTTTGACAGACAAAGCAATACAATATAACAAANATATAGCACCTTTAAAAACAGAGTTTACAAAGTGCTTTGACAGACAAAGCAATACAATATAACAAATCTAATTATCTATAACTATCAGTATAACTAATCTAATTTTAAATCTATTCATTAACTTTTCCTGGTTTACAATGATCAGATATGTTCCAAGTAAAGCCCTCAGATCTCCTGATTCCCTCGTAGTATCGATCCTCAGATCCAATACTAAAAATTTTAGGGTTGTCATTTTATATCCTCTCTCTTACCACTGTTTTCAAAACTTTATTTCTTCTTATTTTAATCATACAAGTCACAATGAAAATGAGATTCTAACAACAGCTGTTTCTCTCATTTTGTGTTGTAAGGAAATCATGCGCTGAAAGCATCTGAAAATGGGTAGATTGTTGTTAATGATGTTAAGGTTAATTATAATCACTTCACTATTATGAACTTAAGAGCAATAGGCAAATAGCAAATGCAAGACTGCCCCCCTGTGGTGAGGTAGAGCACTGGAAAGAAATACGCGCATTTGCACAGTTTTAGCTTTTATTCTGTTCTGTTTGCTTGGTGAAAAGTTTATTATTGCATCACAAGAAGGCTGAAACTTGTTGACTTATGGTGTTTGTGTTTAATAATTTGATGAGAGCTTCTGGTCCACAGGTGAATGGTAGAGGTGCCAAAGAGGCAGAGAGGGACTCGAAGCTGTCAGTGAGTCCTTCACCATCCAACGCCTCGTCCAACATCTCACTCACAACTCCGCCCACAAACACCCCGCCTGAGGTACGTTCAGCTTTATCACAATTTCCACAAAAAATAATCCGAATACAGAAACACAGAGGACCTGCTGCTGGACACCATCATCTTTATGTTTGACTTCCATCTTCTTTCTCTCTCCCTCTCTCTTCTTTTTTCTCTCGTGTTTTTTTTTTCCTTGTGCAGGAGTTGATCACAGATGCCATCCCAGCTCTCAGCCTGTCCCTGCAGCAGGTCAAAGAGCTCGCTCACCAGAAACGCACCAACAAGAGAGCCCCGCCCATGGACTGGACCAAGAAAAATGAACTGTTCAGCAACCTATAGGGCACACACACACACACACACACACACACACACACACACACACACACACACACACACACACACATATCCACACACAGATTTTTACTGTCATAGAGACATCAGAAAGAGCTTTTTAAAAATTTAGCATTTTTCATGACTAGTTTTGACATTAAGGACCAGTTTAATCTGACAGAGGACTAAAATCCAAGCCTCTCTGTAAAATTTAGTATTCTTATGATTATGTTTCATATTATTATATTCCAAATGCTATGTATAATGTGCTACTAACACTGAAACATGCGTATGCCAATGTTGTAAAGAGAACTAGACCAGGTAAAAAAAAATGCTTGTGTGTGTGTGTGTGTGTGTGTGTGTGTGTGTGTGTGTGTGTGATCGGTGGACCCTGACAGTCCCTGCTGGCCAGATTCTGGTGCCTGTGGAAACGTTGTCTATCTGTTAAAAGTTTAACCTTAAAGCATCTTCTGTTAGAAGGACAGCGGGACCACCAACATTAAACCAGCCTGACAATCAGAGTATCATGTAGTTTCTGTCACACATAATTTACTTTAATTCACCTTCAGCTCATTCATTCCTACATGAAAATACACCTGGATAAGAATTGGATTTGTGTAGCTATAGATATCCTTATCCGTCTCAACATATAAAATAGTAACACCTTCAGGAATCATCTGCTCATCTAAGTAGCTTGTGAGTGGGTGATGGGTCATACCTTGTTATCCTCTGAGTGTCGTTCACACCTTGTGCCAGGTGAAACCTTAGGTCACATGGGGGTCATGTGACCCAAGGTGATTACAGTCATTAAAGTACATGAATGGAGGTGTAAAGGCCAGGAGAGATGTTATGGCAGTGCTGTAAGTAGGTGATCTGTTCATGGACAGTTTTCCCAGCAAGCCGTATGCTACATCTGACCTGGCATGTCAGAGACCTTGTCTGTTTATATCTTTTCAGAATGCCCACACTGGAAGGTGGGATGAAAATTCAGTAGAGAGGGGAGGTGGTATTGTGTGAGTGTGTGTGTCTTTATAATATCAACGCAATTAATTGTATATAACGGCACAAACTTTTCATTTTAGCAGAGAGGAGGGGTTAACAGGAATTCTGTTTCTTCTGTGTATTTTTGTGATCACTCAACAATAATTCGGGACATAAACTCGAATGACAGAGCACACTTTCACTTTAAATTCTCTCTGCACAGCATGGACACAGTGACAGAGAGAAGAATACTGCAGCCTTAATTCCTCTTAGGTAGGCCGCTGAGTCGTGACCTAAAGAGTTGGCCCTCCTGTTTTGGGTCATGCCTGTTTCTAGCGGTTGTTTGGTCTCCTATTAGTTAGACATAGTTCTCATTGCATTAGATTGCGTAGACTATGTTGTTTCAGTTTGTGATCAAAAGAGTCACATGGTCCAAGATGTGAAGGACTCTCAGAGGATAAATGCTGGATTACTGTGAACCACTCACTCAGAACAGCTGAAGCTGCTTGGATTAGTCGTGATATGTCTTCACGACTAATGTCTTCACCACTAACCTGGATAACTTGGAACCCTCACAGACTATTTAACTCCTGTGTTGCTATGATGTCATCTGCCATTTAGCTTCACTTTGTCTGGATACATGACATCAGTGAGTGTGTTTTCATGCCAGACTTTGATTAAATGTGAAATTTTTGAAGTAACTTATACCGTCCACATTATATGATTGCCGTCATTTCCGACACATTTAATGTTTTTATAGCTTGTGGGAAAATGCTTTATGAGATTTTTACATATTTCTATAGATGTCTTAAAACATAGCTATGTAACTTTGATATCATGTATGTCTAAAAGAATGGCCATGCTTTACTAGATTTTATGCCTTTGTCAAGTATTGAGAACAGTGATGATTTTCAAAATGATTGATGATTATTGAATTATATGAAGATTTTTTTTTTTTTTTAGCTCATATAAGCAGTATGTAATTTCTATACTGTAATAAATAAGTCATCACAACAACATTGTTGAACATGATGTGGATTTATATTCAATTACATAAACAGGAAAACTGTTAATATTCTCTGTTGTAATCAATGTGTAGCACCAATATGCTAAAATTTCCTCATTTCACCCTCTACAATCAAAAGTCAGTTTTGTTTTCATTAAATTTGTCTTTCTTTTGCAACTTGAAATCCTTTACTGGACATGATGACAAATTTTGGCAAGTGAAAATCTGTAAATTTCTGCCAGTTTTCAACTTGTTTATAGAAGAGTCTTGATTCTAGAAAAGAACAAAATCTGAAAGAAAAAATTCTGGAAGTCAATCTTCAAATATTTATATTAGAATAAATTTTTAGAAAAACTAATAAAGCTGATTTTCTGTTGATTGTAAAAAAAATCCTGAAAAATCTGTAAAAAGAAAAAAATCACAAAAATTTCTACCCCTCCAGCAACCCTCCAAAAAAAAAAAAAAAAAAAAANAAAAAAAAAAAAAAAAAAAGAAAAGAAAAGATAATGTCTGTCAATCAAAACAGCAACTGTTTTATTCAACCAGGCACAAACTAATAATTACTGCAAGAATAATACTCATGTACAAACAGTATTGGAAAAATACAACTTTTCAAATAAATTATTGCATTCAAATTTGTATTGTGCAAGTTAAAAAGAATTTGGTTAATAATTTCAGCACTAATGTACAGAAATGTATAGAAATTTAATATACTCTGCATTTTCCCTTATGAGCAATTAATAACTCATAAGAAATAAGAATAGGATGGTAAAAGGTATGGTAGGCTTAAGTGCTTAAAAATTGCAGCAGACATGAAAATTCCTACAAGTTCTGCAGGAAAAGTTCCGGACGGAAGATCCAAGATGATTTGGAGTCAGTGGCTATGCAGAGCCTGTTGGGATCATATTTTGGCAGGAAGTTGCTAAAAAGGAGACAGATTTAGAACCAAAATCAGAAACACAGAATCAGTTCTATACACAGTAACACATGAACATGAACCCATCTTTTATTCCAGCACGTCTTGCTTCTGACAACAGTCAGATGTCAGATCAGTCATTTCCCTTTGGATGATTTTCAGAAACACCTGCTTTGGCATCACCAATGCACCAGATTGCTGCAGCAACAAAAAGAAAAGAGAGAAGGGAGGACATATTTCTGTGTCTGCTTTCCTTATTTCCTTATCCTTCATTCTATATGTCCTGTCCCCTTACTTCCCTTTTCCCTTTTCCTTCTTCAACTGATTCAATTGCACAAAAATTCCCAAAAACTTGAGATATGGGATTTTCTTGAGACGGTGAAATTAGGCTTCTTCTTTGTCATATTTAAATTTTGATACTGTCAGCACCTTACTGAACTCAGCCCCTATAGTATAACTCCAAGTTTACAGTACATCACCATGCCAACGACAACTCAAGATGCCCAGGGTCTGTCTCTCTACACTTTACAGCCTGCTAATGGTGATGAGGAGGAGGAGGATGGGTGACGATGACATTGATAATTAACATGATGAAGGGCAGGTGGGGGTCATGTGCTGGACCTTCACAGCTTAGGTGAAAACACAGCTGGTTGCTAGGCAACCCTGTCCATCGGGGGTCCTTGTAAGGCCTGGAGCAGGGATGAGGCAAGGGGGTCGATAGAACTCTACCTTCAAACCCCCTCACCAGGTAAAAAATAGATTGTGTGTGTGTGTGTGTGTGTGTGTGTGTGTATGTGTGGTGTGTGTGTGTGTGCATGTGAAAAACCCAGAGAGAAAGGAAGTGTGTGACAGTGGAGAAAATGGCAGATAAACACAGAGACACATGGAATAGATGACATTAACAGAGAAGAGTCTGGAAAACAAAAACCTGAGAAGAGTCTGACGCAGTAGCAAAGTGGTACGTAAGGCTGCTGTAATACAAGCTTTTTCTCTGGGAAATCCTCATCCCCTTCTGCTTTACACACACACACACACACACACACACACACACACACACACACACACCATCTCCTTTTATAAAAACACCCAAGGACAATCCTCACTATTAATAGGAAGTGTTGTCAACTGGCTCTGGAGAAACGGGACCTTCTGTTCGCTAACTATTTTTGCGGTGCTTTGTAGCCGTGACCCTTCCACTCTCAATTATTTCCATTTTTCCAGACTATTAACACGATTAAAAATGGTTTCATATATGCTCCACAGACAAGTATGCCTATTTGATAAAAAATTCTACCTATATGTTGTGTCAGAAAACCCCACAGCAAACTAATCTTTGTAAGATATTCGGCGACCACGCCTACTGTCACTAACAGTTTTGACTGTATTTTAGCTTTAAATAAGCATTTAAACCTTCAGCACTTTTCTGTTCTTAACAGGTCCTGACTATTGTGTCCATCATAAGCTCCTGCAGATTTGTTCCAGAGTTACAGTGATGGGCTCAGTGTTATATTATTTACTTGGCTCCTCTTTCATGCTGGGCTCTTTTGGTTCCAGCTCTGGTGCAGTAATGGGGGTCCGTGCATACTGCAGGTGATTTATAGGCCTCGGTTCGCCAGGCAGCGGTCCTGCTGGCAGCTTCCCTCCATCTGCTCCAATCTGACTGCGTGTAAATAAACCCCAATATTCCACGCTGACACTCCAGAGGGAAATCTATGACAAGAATCTCGGATTTTAGTGGAGGTGTGTACAAAAGTGTGACTTATTCACAGCAATAAATGAGATATCTGGGATTTGTTATTTATACTGACCAGTTTTCAAGAGAGATAAATATGCTAAATACCATAATATCATATTTGTTGTATGATATTATGTAGTATATCGTATGTATGTAGTATTATGTATAGTATGTATAGTATAGTATGTAGTATTATGTATTATGTATATATAATAACGTATAGTATGTAGTATTATGTAGTAGTTAGAAGCTGAAAATTATGTTTGTTATATGTTTGTAAATATGTGGTTTACATTTACAAAAAAACAATGCATGTATTTTATTTTAATTGGTTATGAAAAAACAAGATTTTTTTTTTTTTTTTACACTTTAATAATGGTTATTCAATATTCCTACAGGGATAATTACATTTTCCTGTTATTATATAATTATTGATGATGACCACTATAATGGCATGGTGTGTGTCTGTATGTGTGTGTGTGTGCGGGCTCCATACCCCAGGAATAGGGCTTGGGTTGGGACAGCACTTAAAGCTTAGCACCATTCCAGCTAAGCACCTGTCACACACACATGCGTGTGCGCAGGCAGGCTTACATACACATGTGCACACACACACTTGCATGGCTGCACACACCTGTCTGATGCATACCATCCACTCTGTCTGTCTGTTCTTTTTGCCTCACACTCACACTTGAACATACTGTGACATACTCAGAAATGTTGACGCTTGTGTCTGCAAGGTCACATTCTATATTCTCTCACACAGACGCTTGTTTTTCTGACGTAGTCTGCAGGACTCACAGTGCATGTATCCATACTGTAACAGGCTTTTTTTTGTGGTGTGTGTGTACGCACGTGTGTTTGTGTGCAGTATGCTTTGGAAGAACTAGATTGTATGATAGTGTCCAAAGTAACCATGTTTATACTTAGTCAGAATGTTAAAACTTGGGGTGAAAAGCCTGCCATGTGTGTGTGTGTGTGTGTGTGTGTGTGTGTGTGTGTGACAGGCTAAGACAGATGGAAGAGTTTCTTTTGTTATAGTAAATGTCCTCCTGTCTGTTTATATGCACCATTGTACATTTTGTCAAAAGGCCAATCAAATCACAACTTTACCTGCAGCAGGTACATCTGTCATCTGTCCTCATTTTGTCAAACAGCTGACCTGCTTTCATTCTTTTTTTTATTCTATATACTACAAAAAAAAAAAAAAAAANCTCTCTCTCTCTCTCTCTCTCTCTCTCTCTCTCTCTCTCTCTCAGCTTCTTCATGGTGGCATCTCTCCATCTTGTCCAGCACTCATCCATCATCCTGTCACCACTGTTGTTTCTCCAGCGCCATGCGTACAGTCATTCCCAGCCCACAGTGACTCAGGCCCGTATATGGCGGGGCCATCCGGCAGGGGAGCCACAGGGTTAAATATACTCTGAAGCTCCGAGAATGCCATTCTCCTCAAACTAACCTGCCAGTGACACACACACACACACACACACACACACACACAACAGGGACATATACTCATCCTCTGATTACCATAATGATTTCCAGTGCTTCTTAGGAAATGAAATTTCGCTACTGCAGGTGCATTTAGGCATGTTAGAACTCTTCCTCATTCATCGTGGCAAAGCCTTCTGAGAATACTACATAAATGATTATGGACGCCTACATTTTTCATAGATAAATCCTAATAAAAGCCAATGTGGGTTATTGATTTCCTTCATTAAATCTATGCTATGGATCACTCTTTTTCATTCCTGGTCCTTTGGAGCCACAGCACTGCATATTTTACATCTCTTCCTGCTCTACACACACTTTATTAGCTAAATCAGACATGTTGAGCCAATCGAGATCTGGGAGGCACTAACTCTTGATGGAGTGAATGCACCTGATTTAGCTAATTGGATATCTGTAGAGCAGGGAGAGAACCATACGATTTATAATATATAGGAGCAGAAAAGTTGTGGGATGTAATGTGACGTGACATTACAAGACACGTTGTTATGGTGCAATGATGTGTTTTGTAATTGTTAATTTGATTATTATAAGCGGACGAGATTTAAATGGTTAATACATGTAGTGTAGTAGCTGCTACTGAGCAATTTGTTTATGACATGTAGCACGTGTAGGCCTGTGTGTGTGTGGGTGGGTGTGTCTTGGCTGATGTTGGCTGTACTTCATGGCAAAGCCCAAACAGATCTTCAGAGGAGGAAGTGGCTCTTTATCGGGTTCAAATCTCTCCTCAAAAAGGAGGAGGAGATGGGGGGGTTGTTCAGCCTGGGATTTGGTGACATAACACAGCAACACGAGAGCCTGGAGTTTGTCCTCACTTCATGTTCTCAGGGACACACTTATTTAAGAGAGCGTCCGACCTTGGTTGATTTCCAGGGATAGTTTTCAAGGCACGTGGCAGGAAAGTGATGAAGAGGGTGCAGCACAGAAAAGGAATCATGGGCTGAGGCTGCTGAAATATAGAAGAAGGGATTTCAGTTGACAGGTTACTAATTGGGGCGGCACAGTGTTAGCACTGTTGCCTCATAGCAAGAAGGTCCTGGGTTTGAATCTGGCTGGGTTCTTTCTGTGTGGAGTTTGCATGTTCTCCCTGTGTCTACATGGGTTTCCTCTCACCTCCAAAGACATGCAGGTTAGGGGAAATGGAAACTCTAAATTGACCGTGATTGTGAATGAGTTTGTCTCTGTGTGTGTGAGCCCTGTGATAGGCTGACGACCTGTCCAGGTTGTACCCTACCTTTCGTCCAATGACTGCTGTGATAAGCTCTAGCCCCCCTGTGACCCTAAATAGGATAAGTGGGTATGGATGATGGATGGTTACTGGATGGCAAGAGATGGGAGAACATTCATGCGTAGGAGCCTTGATGTAATAGTTACTGTACTATAATCAAAATGTTTATGTTTTTTGATCAAAGGCTCAGATGAGAGGAGAGGGTTTTTGTAATTAATTGCTTTCACCTGGTATCCTAGCTTCCTGAGAGCAACTTGGAATACAAGGTTCGCTGAGGACTGAGGTGGAGACTCCTGGCTTATCTGGGAGGCACCAACTCTTGATCAAGTGAACATACCTTATTTAGCCAATCAGATGGGTGTAGAACAGGAAGAGATAGAAAATATGCAGTGTTATGGGTCCAATGACCAAGACAGAACCTTAGTTCACATGAGGTATAGTGTGTTTACTTCATGATCACTTCAGAAGTCAGTAAACTGACTCACCGCCATCAGCTGTGAGCATCTCTGAAGGTTCTCAGTACAGGTCACTGGATATCTAGCAATAGCATTTCAAGGAAAGCTGGATTTGCTGTTTAGCCTTAAAGACATGAGGGTCACATGACTCGCATGTGATCCAAGGAGTCGCTTGGCCCAAGGTGCGAATGACACTCAGAGGGTAAATGTCAGTTTACTGCCCACTACTAACTCAGGACTGAAACAGCTACTTGGATGATGAGTGGGGAAACATCTTCAAGCCTAAACAGCAACCCAGTTCCTTTGAGCTGCTACTGCTTGACATCTAGTGTGAGAATTCTGAACTGAAGATAGGTGTGTTCATTGCTTGTAAATCCACCTATTCAATTTTGAAAGAAGGAATGTGATTTCTTTAATAAAAAGGTACAATGTCTTGCTCTTGCTTTTACATGAGAAAGGACAACATTTCTCTTCTTTTTATTTCTGATTAGCACAGCGTACATAAATCCATACCACTCCCAGTCCCATCTTGACATAACCTTCAAGCCCCACTGTAGCATCCATTAGCCTGTAGGGCATCACATTCTTCAACCTTGCATCCAACCTAGCATCCATTAGCCTGCGGGTGTCACATTGTCCAACCTCGCCGAAAGAACACCGAAATTCTGCCATTGTGTCATAGCCGCCCGGCCACATGCCCACTGGACTATTTATACCAGAGGAGCACAACTGCTCCTATAGGTACAGTTACAGTGGGGCACTTCAACCCCCAGCTGCCCTGCCACAGCTACTAATACAATCCCATATACTCACTACCTACACATTCACATATATACACACATACTGTTACTGCTGCTTCTGGCCCTCACCGTCCTCCCTGAAAGTGCCTCCAGACACACAACTCCCACACAGAGCAAACTCTCACCCACTCATCACCACATTACACATTGTAGACTTAGGAATCTAACTATACTGCAGAGCATTTGTAACACAAACTGTAAAATGTGCTAAAATATGCTTATAGTGTCCAAACTGACCAAAAATCAATTGACACTTATGTTGCATCCACTCAAGCCCTGAACTGCTGATTTCACTTTCAGGGTACCAATGTGTGTGTGTGTGTGTGTGTGCGTATGTGTGTGTGTGTCACAGGCATCTGCCTTGGGCCCCGAGCTTTGAGGGGGGCCCCGAGCTTTGAGGGGGCCCCCGACGGAGCAATGGTCATTAGTCCTCCAGCAATGACAATGTGGGAACCCCTTTGAAACATTTGATAGGCAATGAACAGTTTATATTACACAACCCCCACTCCCACATCCCCACCCCAAAACAGCGCCCCGCCGTGTTATTAGCCAGCAGCGCAAGAGTCTGTTTTTTCCCCAAAATTTTATTGCGTTGTCTGGCAGTGCTAGAGTTTTTTTTTTCTTTCCCAAAAAAACTTTATTGATTTGTCCGGCAGTGCTAAAGTTTTTTTTTTTTCCCAAAAAAAAACTTTATTGATTTGTCCGGCAGTGCTAGAGTTTTTTTTTTCCCAAAAAAATACTTTACTGATTTGTCTGGCAGTGCTAGAGTTTTTTTTTTTTCCCCCCAAAAAAAACTTTATTGATTTGTCTGGCAGTGCTAGAGTTTGAATGAACAGGTGGATCCTGACGAACTGACCACAACAGTGACAAAAACAAAACGAAGAGGAGTTATCTCTCAGTTCCAAAAAGAGAAAATGGAAACAAGAAAAAGAGGAAAAGAGGCAGCAGGACAGAGGTAAGTGATAATTATGACAAATGAAAATTAGAGTCCAGTCCACTGTAGCTGCCTAGCTCACTCAGCTTTATTTTAAGTACAGAACAAGATGAACACCATTTCTCTATGTACCATCAGCTAACTTAGTTCACATTAGCTAACTTTAGCACAAACTTAGTTCACATTAGCTAACTTTAGCACAAACTAAGTTCACATTAGCTAATTAACACCATAAGCTAACTTAGTTCACATTGTCAGCTGAATTAGTTAGTGAGTTAGCTAGGCTAGCTATCTTACTGAGCTAACGGTGTGAGCGTTGTTGCAGAGGACTCATTTTACCAGTTATTTGAACTTGCTATTTGTTTTAGGAAGTTACCTGAGGACAGTGGCTGTTTGAGCTGGTATTGTCCAAATCTATGTGCCAATATGTCCTCCCTAATGTCATTTATTACTTACTTTGCTGTGATTTTGGCCATCCAAATGGTATTAATTGTGATGCAACACATCTTTACATTCTCTCTCTCTCCGTCTCTCTCTGTTAATATGTAGTTTTCTTTTTTCAAGCAGTTCCATCAACGTCCACCACCATCAGCTCAGTGTTCAGAAACACCATCACCTGCACATGATGATGAAGACTACACACCACGTAATCATTCAACCAGCACAACAGAAGACCCTCCATCACATCACTAACTTCAGGGTAAGGTAATGTTATGAATGTCATCTGGGGAAAAAAAATAGTCCAAAGGGCCATCAAGCTTTTTTGTTTTTTTTTTTGCCTAGANGACACTAGATTCACCTGTGTGTGTGTGTGTGTTTTGTTTTAAGTTATCACTGGTGGTTTGATTAACATTAGCGCACAGAGCTTAGAATGAGCTGCAGTAACATGAACCCAAAGGGAGATTGAGCTAAATGTCAGTGAGCCACCTTGAGCTTTGCACCACTATGGCCAGTCCACAACAGCACCAGAGGTCAGAGGGAAAACAGACAGCGGAGGAGCTTAAACACACACACACACACAGACAGAGACAGAAAGGGGGCTGAGACTGCAGAGAGACAAAGTGATGCACAGAGGGAAGATACTGACAGTGACTGGTCCTGTTTAGCTCTGACAGACTTCACTATCCTTACCTTATTGTTTGATACATACACAACATACACACATGTAGTTACACATAAACACTTATTGCTGATAATGGTGATACAGACATATATGTGTAAGAAATGTGCTGAAGATGGACATCAGCATGCACAGAGGCTAAAATTAGAAGTGAACTAGTAAGAACAAGGATATGCTGTTTGTGGTATTTGAGGGCCAGCATTCAGAACCACTGTTTTAACCATTACATTTTCAAATTTATACTTTTGTTTGACCTATAGGTGAACTCGCCATAATTGGAAATATACAGTAGTATAATTACTGAAATATTACTGAATAATACTAAAACAAATGTCACTGCCGTGAAGAAAGCTGACAAAGTCTCCTGTGAGGTGAAAGCAGATTCCATTCTTATGTGTTGAATTTTGGGGGTGTGGGTGGGGAAGTGTAAACCAGCTTTTACATTTTAATCACAGATTGTGCTTTTAACAAAAAACACACACACTTTTTTTTCTCCTGCTGCAAGTGATGCATATGCCACACATCAGACAAGCATAATGTAAGAGGGGGATATGGTGACATGTCGTGAGTCTCGATGGAGGAGAGTAGAGTTGTTAGTGTCAAGACAGGACAGATCACAATGATAAGTGACATGACATGATGTGAAATGGCATGGCGTGATATGCAAGAACAGAACTGTAAGTGATGATGTGTCATGACTTGATTCGATAAAACATCCAGGCCGCTGCGTACCCGCATCAGTGAGCACCGCAGCAACATCAGAACAGGTGATGAATGCAGCTCTGTAGCAGTCCACTTCAAACAGGCTGGATACTCTATCAGCCCTCTGAACTACAATGGGATCGAGCTAGTAAAAAAAAAAAAAATCCTCCAAGGATGGGGACCTGATCAAAAAACTCATCCAACGTGAAACAGTCTGGATACATACTTGAACACAGTGTCACCACATGGCTTAATTAAATGACCATACCACCCATTTCGCATGTTTGAACCTAATATATTCAATTTTCATTTCAATCATTTCCCAAAGCATACTGCTGGAATGGTGAGTTAAAAATTTTTTTCCTATCTTCCAGACCACCATTGGTTTCAGTTCATTCTGGTACGCTATTAAAATCAACTTGTTGATACTTGAAATGTTCTTGGGATAGGTAATCCATCATCATGAACAAGACGTGTATTCAGGTTTTTTCGAAGTTTTGTAATTTTAGCGTTTAAGCGCAATAAAAAGCATGGAGTAAACGTGTGTCTCCACCGGGGAATATAGTCCCAAAAGAAGACCTGCATTTATTGAAAATTTTTAATGACTGTGACGTCATAATTTTGCGTAACTGTTAGCAGGCGAAACATGGATTTTTAAGGTGGGTGTATCGCTGGAATATTTGATTTTGAAAGATTAAGAGATTTTGCAAAATATCAGGAAAGCTGAAATATGGTTTTATCCTTCGGGAAATGATTGTCAGTAATGCTATGTGTATGAAAATAGAATATATTAGGCTCAAACATGCAAAATGGGTGGTATGGTCCTTTAAATGAGGATTCCCACAGAAAACCTTTCTTATAACTGTTAGTCACTGGGCCCACCAGTGTCTCCCCCTGCTGTTTATGACAGCCTGCACCCTCCCACATCAATACATCTGTTCAGCATTGAGTGATAACCCCCTTTTTGTCTTATTTTATCTTTATATGTACACCTCATACCTCATGTAAATATTGTGTATACATATATTATGAAGCTACTAGTTTGGTCTGGGATCCATAATTATAATAGGATGTGTTGATTGTTGTATTTGTTCTGTAGCACACTTCCTGTTTTTAAGTTTTGCCGCACACCACACATCAAGTGATCACATGTTGTGGGCGGACTTTGTTTTGCTTCTGTGAGTATTTATGGCCTTGTATAGTATGACATACCGGTAAATGTTTGCCTGAGGAAGACCTGGCCGGTCAAAACGTCGCACTTTGGGAGCTTTAAGTTCGGTGTGCGGTCTACTCTTTCTTCTTAAAATTAAATCATAACATGACATAGCAGCATGATGTGATGTGACAACATGTGGAGTGAGTTACTACTGTACAGTGTGGTGTCACATGACATCACGTTGTATATAATATTACGTATTACAACATAACACGGTGACTTAACACAATGATATCCAACAACACATATACCGATCCATTGTTTTCTACTGCAATAAGTTGAACTTAATGTACACACTGCTCTCATCTGTTAAGTTTGGTACTCTGAGATAAGTAATTTTTTTTTTTTTTTATTAAGGAAAGAGAACAGGAACATTTAAACGTATAATTTGAATACATTTTAAAAGTGTATGAGCAAAAGAAGCAATTTTATGTCCCTTTAATCAGAGTTTGTGTAAATGATTTCCCACATGTACACGCGCACACACACACACACGTGCGTGTAGTAGTGCTCCATCATGTGCTCATTAATGTCCCCTACCTCTCATTCAGAAGGAGTCAGAGTTATGTTGCCCCTCCTCATTGTCCTGACTGTGTTCTCCTCTGCACATCTTATTTTCAGCTTGCGGGGCAGTAGACCCCCTCTGCAGTTGCTGCCCTATCCCANCCCCCACTGCCTATTCTTTATCACAGGGCCATCCCTGCCCACCCATTTCTCACATTCCCAGCCAATGAGGGCTGAGTGCATGGCGAGCGAGCACCAATGAGGCCACTTTTTCATCTGTATAAAACTTTTCAGGACAGTTTGCCAGGTTGCACTTTCTGTCAGTCCAGGGCTCCGAGAGGAGAGCAACAGCCGAGAGAGAGAGAGTGGGGGTAGAGAGAGAGAGTAAGCGTGAACGCAGGGGGTTGCCAGCTTTTTTTCCCCCAATCCCACACTTCAAGAAAGTGGTGGGTACACGCAGCTTAACTTCATCCGTTGTTGTAACCATTAGAACACCAGGCATTATCATGGCAGCTGAGCCTCTCAGACAAAAGCTGAGCATTTCTCTAAACGCCCTGTGTTTTCTGTCCCTTTGTCCTGAAGCCTCTCCTTTGTAGTGAGGATGGAGAACGCACACATCAAGGAGTCACTGGAGGTTCTGTCCTACTTTGGCGTCAATGAAGATACTGGCCTCTCACCTGAGCAGGTTAAGAAGAACCTGGACAAGTATGGCTACAACGGTGAGGAGGGAGAGAAAAGGATGGATGGATGGATGGATGGATGGATGGATGGATGGATGGAGAGTGGAAGGAGGGAGCCATCAAGATTGAAGTAACTGAGGTATCCCAAGGTGGAAATGTGCCAGAGGAGGAACGCACATGGCTCTGTTATTTGGACTTAGTTTGGAAGATGGTGGGATGAAGATGGTGGTAAAGTGATAGTGGAGACATAAAGAGAGAAGGAGAAACTGATCATTGAAATTTGGTAGATAACGCGGCGCTGTGTGTGACTTTACAACGGTGTGAGTAAGATAAAGCATCTGAAGGTCACAAAGATGGAGTGATGCATCTGGGGCAGGTGTGTTAGAGCTTCAGGTTTCTTACAACCAATACTGGCATTCTAGCAAATTTCGACCTTTGGTTTAATTTGGAGGTTCTTCAGCCTTTCAGGAACAAAACTGGATACTTAAGCGAAGTAACATACATCCAATAGTACACCTGCTTCCCATTTCTGGCTGATGTGTGATAAATTGGACCTTTGTGTACGAAACAGAGTTAGCATCAAACTGGTAAAATACACACATTTCTTTGAGCTCTGTCATCTTTCTGGTTAGTCGTTGTCGAAGGCAGTGCCTCTGCATTTGGTGTCGAGCATCTCAGTTGCTAAATGAATATAGACAGAGTAACAGCAAACAAGAATAACAGAGTAATTATGGTCATTGTGAAGGTCAGTTAGTAAAGCTTCTATATTTGTGTTGAAGCAGTCAGAAACTGGCAGCGGGACAAGGAGAGCATGAAGCAATTCCTGCTGCTTACAATTGACTGACACGTCAAGGTGTAGAGGATGGATGGATGGATGGATGGATGGATGGATGGATGGAGAGTGGAAGGAGGGAGCCATCAAGATTGAAGTAACTGAGGTATCCCAAGGTGGAAATGTGCCAGAGGAGGAACGCACATGGCTCTGTTATTTGGACTTAGTTTGGAAGATGGTGGGATGAAGATGGTGGTAAAGTGATAGTGGAGACATAAAGAGAGAAGGAGAAACTGATCATTGAAATTTGGTAGATAACGCGGCGCTGTGTGTGACTTTACAACGGTGTGAGTAAGATAAAGCATCTGAAGGTCACAAAGATGGAGTGATGCATCTGGGGCAGGTGTGTTAGAGCTTCAGGTTTCTTACAACCAATACTGGCATTCTAGCAAATTTCGACCTTTGGTTTAATTTGGAGGTTCTTCAGCCTTTCAGGAACAAAACTGGATACTTAAGCGAAGTAACATACATCCAATAGTACACCTGCTTCCCATTTCTGGCTGATGTGTGATAAATTGGACCTTTGTGTACGAAACAGAGTTAGCATCAAACTGGTAAAATACACACATTTCTTTGAGCTCTGTCATCTTTCTGGTTAGTCGTTGTCGAAGGCAGTGCCTCTGCATTTGGTGTCGAGCATCTCAGTTGCTAAATGAATATAGACAGAGTAACAGCAAACAAGAATAACAGAGTAATTATGGTCATTGTGAAGGTCAGTTAGTAAAGCTTCTATATTTGTGTTGAAGCAGTCAGAAACTGGCAGCGGGACAAGGAGAGCATGAAGCAATTCCTGCTGCTTACAATTGACTGACACGTCAAGGTGTAGAGGATGGATGGATGGATGGATGGATGGATGGATGGATCTAGCTTGCAATGCAAATTACTGCAGTGAAAATTCTAACGTTTTTCATTTTAGCCTCTTTAGCAAAACTGTATTATAATTGTCACAGACTAGCAGTGATTTATAAAAATCTTAGAAACAAGATTACATTGTCAGTATTGTGATTTCTGAATGGATTAAGCATTAAAACTGGGTCAGCTTTGCCAATTTTATGCAAAAAAAACTCAAGCATAGTGCTAAATGTGTCGTGCAGCAGTGTTGAGCTAATATTCTTTGACTGTCTTCATCCGCAGAGCTGCCAGCCGAGGAAGGTGAGCTCACTTCACACCTCACACACCTGTTTTTGATGATTTCATTGCTTTTTTAGTGTATTCATCCCACGTCCTGTTCATTAGAATATAGCTTTTAATTTTTGCCACACCTGCTCACCACACTTCCTGTGATGATGGTCACACAGTTGTGTAACACCTGGCAACGTGCCAGCAGGCTTGGAAACACACAGCAGCCCAAACCTAGTTGTGTTCATACTGACATAACTCAACTAATTAATCAAAGCTCATCCATTTTCTACAGCTACGGAGATTTCTGATGCTTTCCCATAGGAACATTTATCATAGACTATACAGTAGCTGCTCTGGATGTATGTTGATATAGTGTATATGTAGCCATATATGGTAAACATATATGTGAAGCTCATATATGTGAATATGTGGAAATACATTGATCTGATATGTATGTAGCAGTTATATATTGAACATGCATACAGTGTTTTTTATTTATTTTCAATGATATTTGCCACCTATGCAAAGACCATACACAGTATGTGGCATACATGAGTAATATATGGGCCACATGTATGAAGATACCATATAAGGTTTTATATGTTCTACACATCTGTATAATATATGATGGGACATATCTGTGAATATATGAAAATATTCGGATGTCATGCACATATATGGCATTCATATATGTATATACAGTATATATATACACATACATATATATGCATTGCCATATGTTATGTTATTGCATAAATTTATCTACCTGTATTAGCTTTCCATATGTGACACTTGTTTCTACATTTACATGTTTTTTTGACCTGCTTATGTCCGAGTGGTTTTGCAGCTTGTAAGCAGATAACTGGCTAAATATATCTAACATATTGCTCAATAACATCAAGGCATTATGGGAAACTAGAGAGTTTTAGACCATACACATCATTTAGTGAGCAGATATAGAATGTTCAGCCTATGGGATGTTTGGCATTTCACAATGCATACTTTCTCCACAAAACTCTTTGTTGATTTATCAGTAATAAGTAAAATTGTGGGAAAGTTATTGTATGCCATGTTCAGTCCTGCAACTTAGAATTAGAATTTTCACATTAACTGACATCATTTTAACAAACATATATAGTAATATTGCATGTTCTTCCATCCTCCATGTGGTTTATGTGTATTTTTTGTTTCTTTTCATCAGGAAAGAGTATCTGGGAGTTGGTGGTGGAGCAGTTTGAGGATCTGTTGGTCAGAATCCTGCTGCTGGCTGCCTGCATCTCTTTTGTGAGTTTTTTTAATCTCCTCATTGCACATGTAACACATTCTATTGATTTTTTTAATATTACAATAGAGGTGTGATTTGCACACGTAGAGAGCAGCAACAGCATCATCATACAGATTTCTTTTTTTGCTATTGGTGCCATCAGATGTACAGCTGCAGTCCATTGATTGATTTACATTCAGTTTGGTGTGTTCTCTCTCTCTCTCTCTCTCTCTCTCTCTCTCTCTCTCTCTCTCTCTCATATTATCGTCTAAAATAACTTTAAATAATAGAGCAAATGAAGAATAGTACGTCTCTCGCAGTGTTTGCAGAATAATGAGTAACAGATGTGATTATTTTGATTTGATTTTCATAATGCCCATTTCCTCCACATTCTGCAACCTCCTCCTTTCATTTAGCATATTTAAAAAAAAAATCTCATCTGATTGTGATGCCAATCTGTTACGAAATGAGAGATAATTGAGATAATACAGGGAGTCAAGGACCAATCAGAGCAAGGGAAATTAAACAGCAGATTAGTCAGGCTGCTATTTGTGAACACTATTTTCAAAGCGGTATCAGCAACAAATGGCACGCTGCACCAGCTGCACCAATCATATGGTTGTGTTTAGGTTATTGGTTAGTCAGGATCTCAAAACCTGGTGAAGGAAAGTCTCTACACCACTTGAGAGGAAGTGTGTTTTGTGCTACTCAGTCACTTCCTGTTGTTGCAGGAAAGCATTGATGCTCATAAAATAGCTCACAAACAGAACACAAAGAAAGCCGATAAAGGTAATGATGAACAAAATAAGTCCGCCAGCTCTTCCTAGAAGCTTGGCATCTTTCACACACACACACACACACACACACACAGTGTGTAGATCACTGGTTTATTAAATTACATTTGGATACATGTCTTCAGTCACACAGTTGCTCTCTCACTTTCCCACCACTATGAAATAAAGCTGCTGTCACACACCCACACACACACACACACATGCTGTCTGTCTGTCTCTCTCCAAAACAGTTTTGTGGACAGTAAGGTGGACACATTGTCTTAATCCTCAATCTGGACCCTCTGCCCTCCCTGTACAGCTGTCACTATGGCCTTAGAAGGCCTGATAGCTTTGTGTGTGTGTGTGTAGGTTTGAGAGTGAGAGAGAAAGAGAGAGAGAGAGAGAGAGAGACTGAAAGACAGTGTGTGCTAGTATGTGCACATATGCATGGCAGGAGCTTTATTTTAAGAAAGTCTCAAGCCAGGATGAGAAACTGTATCCTTGGACAAAGGTCAGGGATGGAAGGAACGAGGGATGGTTTGCAGCAGGAGAGAGTGAAAGACTCCGTCGGGTGGGAGAGGGGGAGAGCTGGGGATTGGGTTGCACAATGGCATTGTTTGTTACGATGACAAACGAGAGGAGTAGACTCAGAGTTGTATAAGGTTTCTAAAAGGGAGAACACTAAATACTGCAAATACACGGCCATCCTATTCATACACACAGGAATGTTCTGCCGCTGCAACGCGCTGACAGGCGAATGATTCTCGTTCTGGAGATCGATCGTGTCTCTGAAGACAAGTAGGGTGAAGACAGAACAGACAGAGTGAGCGATAGATCCTGTTTTTATGGAAAGGGTGGCAGAAGACGTGAGATGAAAACCAGGCAAATGCAAAAGATGGTGGAATGGACATTATAATGATGAGTAGAAAAGTTAAATGTTACATGTGACAGATGAGAGGATGGATGGATTGTTCTGCATCTCTCTCTTCTCTTCATGGTTACCTCTGTGCTCTGCTAGCCCGCAGCTAATCTGTGTCAATGTCAACACGGAGGCTTCCTGAAACGGACCCGCAACTCCCACTCACAGGGATCTACACGTGTTGAGTTAGGCTATAGATTCAGAGAGAAAAGAGTCGCATATAGAAACAAGGAGGGCATGTTGTCTGAAATGAAGACAGAATGGCAATCAATAAAATTAAAGGACTATACTAGCCATTTTGCATGTTTGAGCCTAATATGTTCAATTTTCATACACGTAACATTACTGACAATCATTTCCCAAAGCATACCAAAAAAACATTAAAAAAATAATTTTTTCTACCTTTCAGACCGCCATTCAGTTCATTCTGGTATGCTATTAAAATCAACTTGTTCATACCTGAAACTTTCTTGGGATAGGTAATCCATCATCGTGAACAAGACGTGTATTCAGGATTTTTTGAAGTTTTGTGACTTTAGCTTTTAAGCACAATAAAAAGCGCGGAGTGTCTCCACCGGGGAATATAGTCCCAAAAGAAGACCTGCGTTTATCAAAAAATTTAAACGACCGTGACTTCATAAGGCTGCGTAACTATTAGCAGGTGAAACATCGATTTTTAAGGTGGGTGTATCGGTTGAATATTAGATTTTGAAAGATGAAGCGATTTTGCAAAACATCAGGAAAGCTGAAATACAGTGTTATCCTTTGGGAAATGATTGTCAGTAATGTTACATGTATGAAAATTGAATATATTATGCTCAAACATGCAAAATGGGTGGTATGGTCCTTTACGCCAAATACCATTTGATCACATAACGATTGAGAATTGATATAGTCAGTCATTGTGACAATTTTATGTTTTGTTGTATGTCAGCATGTCAACACTGTTTTGTTGTGCAACAAGTGTGTGTTTACAAACCTAAAGACACTTGTAATACGTCAACAGCATTTGGGCAATAGGATTGTGTATATATATATAGATAGATAGATAGATAGATAGATATAAAAGACTATCATTATGGTGTGAGTTAGTAAATGAAAATGCTGCATTTACAGTGTAGCAAAGGCTATTGTAACTGAATTTATAAGTTGGGTGCCAGACAGGTAAATAAATTACTCCATTCCTGTCAATTAATCAAAATTTAGACTAATTCAGTTTCCCGGTTAGCCAAAGACCCAGACTACAAAATATGGTTAAAAAAAAAAAAAAAATGNAATATTCTCTCTCTCTCTCTCTCTCTCTCTCTCTCTCAGGTATTAGCTTGGTTTGAGGAAGGCGAGGAAACTGTAACTGCCTTTGTCGAGCCTTTCGTCATCCTCCTCATCCTCATTGCAAACGCAGTCGTTGGAGTGTGGCAGGTCAGTGAGCAGATGCACTCGCAAAAGGAACAATTGCCATCACAAGGACATGCTCGCATACCTGACCCTGAAAGCCGTCTTTTACACACACCTAAATAGACACTTATACTTAGTAACAGTCACACACAATAAATCACAGCATCCTGTACAAGACGCACAGTCCGTGTCCTTTGCGGCGAGCACACGCTCCTTCCTGAGCAGCGGCTGATGGCTCAAGTTCAAGGAAAGCCAGAATGAGCGGCATGATGTCAGCAAGGGGTGAAAAGGTGAAAGGTTAAGCCAATAGGGCAAGGCAGAGGGGAGGGGAGTGGGACCGGTCCTCCCTTGAAGGCCCATGGCAGCCTCAAAATGCGGCTTCGTTACAGCCCACACTGTGCACGCCACAGTAAAAATACAGTGGGATGATCAGGTTACCACAGGCCTTGGATGTGTGTGTGTGTGCATGTGTATCCATGTGTGCAGACGTGTGTGTAGTGTGTGGGTTCATATCAACCCATGGCAGTCATTTGGAAACTATGCACAAGGATTCACACATGAGCGGTATGGAGAGAGTGGAGAGAGGGCGGGCGGCTGGCATATGTCAGGCTTTACACATTGGGGTGTTCGGGGGTCACTGTGGAGCAGAGCGCAGACTGAACATTAGTCCGTTTTACATCTCTGATCAACCTGCTGTTCAGGGAGACACCTGGCCCTCACACTGTAAACACACACACAGGGGAAACAGGAGATAAAGATGAGATTTTTTTCATTGGACTTCAGCATCCCGTCACTCAAACGGTGACTAGCTGTTCAATCTGTTGACATGCACAAGTAAAGTAGTACTTTTACTTTAGTATTATAAAGTAAAGGTACTAGAAAAGGAAAAATAAGAAAGATTTCTCTGTGCGCTTTATGCAAAATCAAGAAATTGTCATGTCAAAAAGCAGATATGATTGTTTTTGACTGATTTAGAGAGGATGGACAAACTAAAAGAAAAACATGACAATGCAGTGCAATCAAATAGGACAATGCAAACAATAACCTTAAAAATGGTCTTAGATGGTAATTTTTGCTATTAAATCAAACAAAGATTTAACATTGTAAGACTTATAAATATGGACTCTGGAGTGTGCTAATATAAGTATAATTTTATACTTTATAAGACTTTTTCAGTGCTTAAATATAATGTTATTTAACTGATAGATGCAAGTTATACAGTGATGACTTCCTGTTTCTTCTCCTCTTCCTCCATGTTCAAAATGCTAACATAGACAGAAATAATCAGAACCTCCAGACACAATAAGGCAGAATTTGGCAACACCAGGACATGTCATGCTACCAGTGTGAGAAAAGTGTAATTTTGTGAGTGTGTTTGTGTGTTTTTTGCAACAGGAGCGCAACGCAGAGAGCGCCATTGAGGCTCTGAAGGAATATGAGCCTGAGATGGGGAAAGTTTACCGGGCAGACAGGAAGAGCGTGCAGAGAATCAAGGCCAGAGAGATTGTTCCTGGCGACGTGGTCGAGGTCTCTGGTAAGAGTCAGAGGATGAAAGGTTTCCATCGCTTCAAAGAAAAACAGTTGGATACTAAACAACACAGATGACTGAAAACTCTTGAACAACATATGATATGAACAACATTTGATATAAAAAGCTTTAAAACTTTGAAATTCATAAATTATCATGGTTTGCGTACTCTGATAAAGGCTATTGCAGCCAGAAATCAATTAAGCTAATTAGCCTCTAAAGGACATAATATTCTCACTGTCAAACATAATAAAACCATAACTTGCACAGGAAATATGATTATGTATGACTTAAAGTAATAGTTGGGTTTACAGAAAAAAACGCCACTGCTCACTGTGTCAGTCAATGTTAAACATGGACTTGATGACCAGTAGATGACCAGAACTATTCCATAATGCTGTATGTCTTTTAGTTTCCATGGAGACAACCCAGTGGGGGCATTTTCTGGACAACAACAATAGAAGACAATCATGAAGTCCAGCAGCCAGAATCAGAAAGTTTAACATCAAGTGTATTCGTTTAATAAGTTGATGATACATTGTGTGTTTCAGCATCCTCTGATGTTATGAATGATCATGTACACTTGGATGTAAAAATCCAATCAAATGTAGTATGCAGGAGATACTACTACTAGTATTGAACGCACTAATCATCTGCAGTATTAAATACTTACTTTATGTGCATCTTCTTCTTCTTTTCCTTTCGGCTTTCCCTTCAGGGGTCACCACAGCGAATCCTCTGCCTCCTCTTCTCTCACACCAACTAACTTCATGTCCTCTTTCACTAACTTACTTTATGTGCATGATTATCTTAATTATAAAGGCAGGAATCTCTGTCTGTCTGTGTAGAACACAGCACTGTATGAAGTTGATATTCAGCAGATTTATTGCTCAGGACCCAAGGACGTGCAGTGGCACATGTGAAGTTGTTTGGATGAGCGGTTCTTGAATTGAGCTGTGCTGGTAAAAAGTAGTCCACGTGACAGGATACACTTCAGGGGACAGCATACGCTCCGGTCCAGTGGCATGGTCTCAACCTGACCCTGTACAGCAAACAAAGCTAGCTCACGAGGACGTGCAGAACAAAATTATGGCAGGTTGTGATGCACAACATAAAGTCCGACCCGTTCCGAACGGGTACGTTTGGAACGGGTACTGCACTACTGGGTGGGTACTGAAGTTAATTTTGACTGCAGTTTCCATCACTTTTGTATCTGTAAATGAAATTGTGCATTAAATATTGAGCCTAGAAGAGGAATTCAGTATCAGTTCAAAATGATTGTTCGGGTTGCAAAAAGAAACATGCACATGTTGCACATGTGCCTGACCAGCTGCTTGTGTGTGACCCCTCATTTGCATAATGAAGAGATTCCAGGACCTCTCAAGGCCCAACAGCTACATTAAGTCTGTCTGCTTACGCACCCATGTAAAGCAAAGGACCACATACATGTGCATGTGTGCGTGTGTGTGTGTACAGATGAAGTGATGTCCACGTGAATGAACGTGGGCCCTTTTAAGGCAAATGCAGAAAAGGGGGAGGTGGAGGACTGAAGGAACTTGNCTCTCTCTCTCTCTCTCTCTCTCTCTCTCTCTCTCTCTCTTTCTTTGCTGTACACCTGTCCTTTTCATTTCGCGGTCTCCCCAAGGTCTCCCTCTGGCTCTGTCTGTGGTATCAGTTTTCAGCAACACCACTATGCATCCAAAGTGCTAAGACCAGTCAATCAACCACAGGCCACCCCAAGCACCTCCTTNCCCCCCCCCCAACGCACATAAGACACAAGGTTCACTATGGCAGGAGTCAAGCTTAAAAAGTATAAAGAAAAGTATAAAGTATAAATGACGACTCCTTTTCTGTGTTTGTTTTTGCTCCTAGTTGGTGACAAAGTTCCAGCTGACATCAGGATCATCTCCATCAAATCTACAACCCTGCGTGTAGACCAGTCCATTCTTACTGGTGGGTGTTGAGTAACAGACACATCGTGTCAGCTTGGTGAATGCTTGCTTCTCTAACGCCTCTGTCCATCACTTCTGTGTCCTAGGTGAGTCTGTTAGCGTCATTAAGCACACCGACTCCGTCCCAGACCCCCGAGCTGTCAACCAGGACAAGAAGAACATGCTGTTCTCTGTGAGTCCCTGCTTCCCCTGCCTGTCTTTTATCTCTCAACCTGATATTAGTGAAGGATGTACATTTCCCAAACAGTTGCAAATTCAGTAAGCATATTTTAAGTGTCGGCTACTGTAAATCCAGCCTATTGATTGGATGTGACCCTCCGGCCCTCTCTTTGTTCCTCCACCCTGCATGCTGCTTTTTCTTCCAATCCATTTCTGCATCTCTTCCTTTTCCACTCTGCTTCTTCCATCATACCTGACAAATTCCACCTGCTTTTCACTCCATTAGACACCAAATCACCCAAATCAAATGGAAATCAAAGCACAAAACCACTGTAAGATTTACTTTTGGTGCAATATTCATGACCGCAATACTTGAACTAAAACAAATATCCACTTTTTGTAAAATCCTCCTATAAAATGATTTATTTTGTGCATAGTGATAATGTTGAATCATACATGCTACTCTTGTGTGCTGCAGAGAATAACCATCTAAAAATGAATTTATTCTGAAAACAAAAAGTAGCATTTTGGAATAAAATCCTCTGTTCTGATTCTGTTATCAGGGCACCAATATTGCTGCTGGCAAAGCCACCGGCATTGTCGTTGCCACCGGCGTCTCAACCGAGATCGGTAAGATTCGTGACCAGATGGCTGCCACTGAGCAGGAGAAAACCCCTCTGCAGCAGAAACTGGACGAGTTTGGGGAGCAGCTTTCCAAGGTGGGTGAGGCAGACAGACTAGCAAGCTTTCCAAAACTCCACAGATAGATTATATCTAGACTATAAAACAAAACCATAACTGAGGTCTGACGCTCTGACTTCTTGTCCTCCAGGTCATCTCCCTCATTTGTGTGGCTGTGTGGATAATCAACATCGGCCATTTCAATGACCCTGTCCACGGAGGCTCCTGGTTCCGTGGTGCCATCTACTATTTCAAGATTGCTGTGGCTTTGGCTGTGGCTGCCATCCCTGAGGGTAAGCCTCCTGGGCTTCCATAACTTCCATCTGGTTGCCCAAGAAGATTATCATATCTAAGATTTATCTCATGTAGCTTGTCTGTATGATGCTGTAGCTCCAGTCCATTAAAAGGTGAAAGGAGTGATTATCACAATGTCACACGATGATATATAGTTTAATTACAGTGTTTATGTAAAGCATTTAACATTGTTAATTTCTTCCAGGCAGGTGTTCTCAATCCTGGTCTTTGTGTACCGCAGCTCTGCATATTTCCCTGCTCTACACACACACACACCTGATTAGCTAATTCAGCTGTGTTGACTTGATCAGAAGTTGGTGCATCCCAGATCTTGATTGCCTGATTTAGCCAAAGATCATACCCAATTATACCCTTAAAAAAGTGCTTTAAAGGTATGAGAGGTTCTGTCTTCATAGTTTGCAACCCCAAAACAAAAAAGTACAAATCAGATGGAAGGATACATTGATTCTGTGTTATCCAGGAGAGTGTTTTTAGGGGATTTTGTTGGCACTAGAGGCAAACTGAGCCCAGGATCTTCCTCCAACCCATCCAGAGCATTCCAAGACCAGTTAGGAATGTTGTCCTAGAACCACTTTTGCTGGATTTCAGCTTCATAGAGGAACAGCTGGCTGTCAGAGAGAGGGAGCCCAACAACCTTGAACAAGAAAACAATGATTCATTCATTTGGTTACTACCAAAGTCATATACAAATGAGAGATGGAATTAAGGTTAGCCAAAAAAAAAAAAAAAAAAAAANAAAAAAAAAAAAAAAAAAAGAGAGAGAGAGCTAGTAAGGAAAGTAACATCAATCCTGATCAGGCTCACACTCCCTTTTTGCTCTTGGTTATTATTAGGGTCCTGAAAAAAATGAATTTCTTCCACTTGCAGCTCATTCACAGGCCTCTTTTTCCTGGAAATCACGTTGTCTGATTTGGAGTACCACACTAGTGTGCATCAGATAGCAGCAGCCCACAATGCCAAAAGGAGAACATTATCTGCAAACATGCCGCCGTAATGTCACCAAACTGGACATGTTCCAGACCATCTCAAATGCTCGTGATCTGTGCCAGGACTGAATGGCTCGCAGCAGCATCCGCCACAGGAATCCCTTGGAGCACATGGTGCTGTGGGTNAGGACTGAATGGCTCGCAGCAGCATCCGCCACAGGAATCCCTTGGAGCACATGGTGCTGTGGGCGTGCTCCACCTGCTCTGTAGTGACCACCGCTTTTGTCCTCTTGCCCGATGGCAGCGTTCTCAACAATCCAGATGGCATGGAGCCATCATGCCAATCACATCATCTTGAAAATATAAAAGTGCTTTGCTTTGGTCTAGTAGTTCCTCGGTCCCGTCTTCAAGCAGCGTAGCTCAGTTGAGGCCATCATACTTCCTGTCCCTTGTGTCCTGCTGCCTTCTCTTCATCAGTAGCTGTCAGATGCTTTGTTAACTGCATTTTGTAGTTCTTTCACTACCTCTTTCTCTCTCTGTTTCATCTCTCCTTCATTCCCAGGTCTACCCGCTGTCATCACCACCTGTCTGGCTCTGGGAACGCGGCGTATGGCCAAGAAGAACGCCATTGTCAGGAGCCTGCCCTCTGTGGAGACCCTGGGCTGCACCTCAGTCATCTGCTCCGACAAGACCGGCACCCTCACCACCAACCAGATGTGTGTGACTAAGGTAGGTTCATACACACACACACATCAGACAGGTGCAGTAGTACTAGTATTGCCATTTTTTTTTTTTGCTACTTTTTTCCTACAAAGCAAAAAAAACATTCTTCACAAATTACTTTTAGTTTGGATACTTAAGTAGAAGTTTGGATGTAGGACTTTTAATAAAGCATTTTGATTGTGTAGTATTGTGACTTCTGTAAGTAAATGAAGCGAGTACTTCTTCCACTGTTACACAGGTGTGTGTGGTCATGTGCACATGCACATATAAAGACACACAGAAGACAAGGAGACGACATCTCTCTTGTTGCATGTGCATTCATTCTAATGGAGTCTGTAACTGTGTTTTTCCATCACAGATGTTCATCATTGATAAAGTGGACGGTGACAGTGTTTCCCTTGGACAGTTTGACATCTCAGGCTCAAAGTACACCCCCGAAGGAGAAGTGTAAGTATAGACACACACACACACACACACACACACACACACACAAATTCATAACACATACTCAAACAACAATACACGGACTTTGTATTCTTGTCAATCTTTTTTCTCAGTACCAAGAATGGCAGTTTTGTGAAGTGTGGCCAGTATGACGGCCTGGTTGAGCTGGCGACCATCTGTGCTCTGTGCAATGACTCATCTCTGGACTACAACGAGGTCAGTATAGCACTCACAATGTTGCACGCTTGCGACTTTCATATTCACATGTAACCAGACAGCATTACTGATTTGAAAATCTCATTCTCCATCTATCATGTAGTCCAAGGGCATTTATGAGAAAGTGGGTGAGGCCACTGAAACGGCTCTGTGCTGCTTGGTGGAGAAGATGAACGTGTTCAACACGGAAGTGCGCGGTCTGTCCAAGGTGGAGCGAGCAAACGCCTGCAGCACTGTAAGTCCACCAAAGAGGACAATGGAAGTATTTTGTTGATAAAATCCCTCCCATTTAAGTGCTTTGGCTGTTATGAATTATTGTACATACATGTTTGTCTCCAAATGAATTGCTTACAGCCTTACTATGTTTACAGTTCATGTTTGGCTGTCATCTCTTTCCATGGTTGATGGACCAACTGTTCAATCATAAACAAACTGTGGCTAAACCAGAGGGGCTGAGCTGAATTCTGAAGTTTACCTTTGCATTTATTTGTAATCTTTTTCCATTAATTCTTCACATTTTTCTTTCTCACAGGTGATTAAGCAGCTGATGAGGAAGGAGTTCACCCTGGAGTTCTCCAGAGACAGGAAGTCCATGTCGGTCTACTGCTCTCCTGCCAAGTCTGCCAAAGCTCCTGTGGGAAACAAGATGTTTGTCAAAGTCAGTTAACATTCACATTTCATTGGAGCAATCATCACAACTGATCAAATTTAGGATTCAGCCTCTAAAAAAAGGCTTAACTGAAAAAAGTCAAAAAGTATTGAATATTTCTTTAGAGATTTCTTTGACTAATCATGATTGTGTTACCTGTCGTCAGGGTGCACCAGAGGGTGTGATCGATCGTTGTGCATACATCCGTGTGGGCACCACCCGTGTACCTCTGACCGGCCCCGTCAAAGACCAAATCATGTCGGTCATTAAGGAATGGGGCACCGGGCGTGACACCCTCCGCTGTTTGGCTCTGGCCACCTGTGATTCTCCGCTGAGGAAGGAGGAGATGAACCTGGAGGACTCCACCAAGTTTGCAGACTATGAAGTGAGATACAGAGATATCAGAAGATGCACAAAAGAGAGAGAATGGCGGCATTAGACATTAAACTTCCAGCGCTTAAGGAACTGTGGTGAAAGCAAAGCAGATTGCCTATGTATTATCTAAATAATTAATAAATGAAATAACTACAATCATTTTTGCAGTACTTGCTTGCAAATAGGTCCAAAGGACTGTGTAAAATTACTTTCCCCTCACTAAATTTTGGTCCTTTTTTTTTTTTTTTTNTTTGGTCTCCAGACTGATCTGACCTTCGTTGGCTGCGTTGGCATGCTGGACCCCCCTCGAAAAGAAGTTATGGGCTCCATCCAGCTGTGCAGAGCCGCTGGCATCCGTGTCATCATGATCACCGGTCAGCATACATTTTACTCTCCTTCTTACACTCTTCACAGGATTTACAGCCTTCAGCTTTTCCTATGACCCTTTACCGTATGTGAGGAGGTTTCAGCAATCAGAAATCAAGCATCAGCTCATTAGAAAATAGAAAATCTCTATTTCTGTCCCCTCCAGGTGACAACAAAGGCACAGCAGTGGCTATCTGCCGTCGTATCGGCATCTTCTCTGAAGAGGAAGATGTCGCCAACAAGGCCTTCACCGGCCGCGAGTTTGATGATCTGTCTTCATATGAGCAGAAGAACGCTGTCCGCAATGCTTGCTGCTTCGCTAGAGTGGAACCGTCACACAAGTCTAAGATTGTTGAGTTCCTGCAAGGCTTTGATGAGATTACTGCCATGGTGAGAACGAGAACACAACCTTTTATTTTGTGTTTACTGTGCGAAAAATAGAATTTAAAAAGATTTGACATAGAATATTCACCTGCACGACTATTCTGCTAGATTTACTGTATTAAAGTTCAAAAACATTTCCAATTAACAACAAAAGCATATGTTGCAGTTTATCACTGTATATAACTATTATCTAACAACAAATGAACATGAAAGTGCATTTTCTCAGTTAACGTCATGAACTTTTTCCTCTCCGTTTTTCCCCCGTTTACCTCACCAAGACCGGTGATGGCGTGAACGATGCTCCTGCCTTGAAGAAGGCAGAGATAGGCATCGCCATGGGCTCTGGCACCGCCGTTGCCAAGTCTGCCTCTGAGATGGTCCTGGCTGATGACAACTTCTCTTCCATCGTGTCTGCCGTCGAGGAGGGCAGAGCCATTTACAACAACATGAAGCAGTTCATCCGCTACCTCATCTCCTCGAACGTAGGCGAAGTCGTCTGGTGAGGAAATGCCGATGGTGTAGATGGAGTTTTTGTATAGCTGCTTTAAATCACAATTAAAGGACCATACCACCCATTTTGCATGTTTGAGCCGAATATGTTCAATTTTCATACATGTTGCATTACTGACAACCATTTCCCAAAGGATAAAACCGTATTTCAACTTTCCTGATATTTTGCAAAATCTCTTAATCTTTCAAAATCAAATATTGAAGCGATACACCCACCTTAAAAATCAATGTTTCGCCTGCTGATAGTTATGCAGCCTTATGAAGTCACGGTCGTTTAAATTATTTGATAAACACAGATCTTCCTTAGATTCCCCGGTGGAGACATACACTCACTTCGCTTTTTTTATTGCGCTTAAACACTAAAATTATGTAACTTCTAAAAAACTTGAATACATGTCTTGTTCGCGATGATGGATTACCTATCCCAAGAACGTTTCAAGTATCAACAAGTTGATTTTAATAGTGTACCAGAATGAACTGAAACCAATGGCAGTCTGGAAGGTAGGAAAAACATTTTTAACTCACCGTTTCAGTAGTATGCTTTAGAAAATGATTGTCAGTAACGTTACATGTATGAAAATTTAATATATTAGGCTCACACAAGCAAAATGGGTGGTATGGTCCTTTAAAGACATCAGCTTTAAAAGTTCTGACAATCATTGTTTTCATCAAAGGTGGAAGGTAACTTACTGAAGTGCTTTAGTTATCTTGAGTGTTTCCGTGTTTGTGATACTTTCTGCTTCTCTATTGTAGTTCAGAAGGAGATATTGTACTTTTTACTTCACAACATTTATCTGATGGCTGTAGTTACTTTGCAGATCAAAAATTCAAATAGAAAATGAGATATAAGTTTATTGCTGATTTCAGTTAAAAACATTGTATCTCAGTCTTAATGTAGCTTGAATCATTTGAGACAGTATGACAAGTTTTAGAAGTTTTAGAAAGGGAAATGGAAATCCTGTTCTAATTTAGAGGAGAATGTAATAGTTAAACTGACAGGAGAGCAGGATTACCTCCAAAACATTTTGGCAGAAAGGTTTTCTATGTAAAAATTTTACTGCTTGTCATAATTTCATTCTGAACACTTAAAACCTGGAGATCCATTAGAAGGTTGTTCTCACTGTTGGGTGAAGAACTTATATCAATAATTATTTTGAACAATTTGATTATTGATCCATTACAGTGTATCAAATACGACTAGTCTTGCATCATTAATTAACACTGATATTCTCACAAACATTATTTTCTACTTTGGATTCATGTTTTACATTTAAATGCTAATTTTATATTGGTGGACTTTTGTCTAGAGGAGTATTTTTTTCATTGTGGTATTTGTACTTTTGCTCAGATAAAGGATTTCAGTACAGGTACACCGTAATCACCAGCATCCTAGATACTGTATCACAGCGACACTTTGAGAGATTAGAGGAAGGAATGTGTCAAAAAAGACAAGAAAACACTCCGCTACTCTTTTAACCTTTTCGTCACACACACGCAGCATCTTCCTGACTGCCGCCCTTGGTCTGCCTGAGGCTTTGATCCCTGTCCAGCTGCTGTGGGTCAACCTCGTGACTGATGGACTTCCTGCCACGGCACTGGGCTTCAACCCCCCTGACCTCGACATCATGGGAAAAGCCCCCCGCTCCCCCAAGGAGCCCCTCATCTCTGGCTGGCTCTTCTTCAGATATTTGGCCATTGGAGGTACCAATGCCTTTTCATGCCATCTTTATCCACGTTATCCTCCCTTAACTTTAAATACAGAAACATAAAATAAGCATTGTATTGCTCTGTTTTGGTTTCATTTCACCTTATTGAACATGACAGGTTTCATATTTATCAACACATAGAAGCTACTGAGTGTTTTCTTGCTGAGCTTTTGATTCTGACTGGTTACTTATCCTTGTAAACACACACAAATTATTGTGACAGTTTTGACATATTTTTCAGTTTCCTTTGGCACAGCTAGCATGGCGTCAAATAGATTTTGATTTATTTATTTTTGGGTGTGTTTTGAGCCACCGGATGCAGTTTCACGTGGAGTCGCATGAGCCTTGACACTTGAACGTTTATCACAGCTGCATCTATAATTTTCATCAAAATGATGTCGTTGCTGTGGTAACGCATCAGCCTCCTGTTTCTCCTGCACTACATCAACACTGACATCTATAATAGGGGCATTTTCAGAGACTGTGACAGCCATTGTAGCAGCCAAAGAACTTTTCCTCAGGACTGCTGATGTGAATTTTGTCACAAATTCCCTATACAAATATTATTGGTGAGTTTCTTTGGATTAAAGGACCATACCATCCATTTTGCTTGTTTGAGCCTAATATATTCAATTTTCATATGTGTAACGTTACTGATAATCATCTCCAAAACCATATTACTGGAACAGTGAGTTCAAAAATTTTTTTCCTACCTTCCAGACTGCCACTGGTTTCAGTTCATTCTGGTACTCTATTAAAATCAACTTGTTGATACTTGAAACGTTCTTGGGATAAGTAATCCATCATCGCGAGCAAGACGTGTATTCAGGTTTTTTTTTTTTTCAAAGTTTGTAACTTTAGCATTTAAGTGCAATAAAAAGCATGGAGTGAATGTATGTCTCCACCGGGGAATATAGTCCCAAAAGAAGACCTGCATTTATCGAAAAATTTTAACGACCGTGACTTCATAATTTTGTGTAACTATTAGCAGGCGAAACATCGATTTTTAAGGTGGGTGTATTGCTTGAATATTTGATTTTAAAAGATGGAGATTTTGCAGAATATCAGGGAAAGCTGAAATACGGTTTTATCCTTTAGGAAATGGTTGTCAGTAACGTAACATGTATGAAAATTTNGGAAAGCTGAAATACGGTTTTATCCTTTAGGAAATGGTTGTCAGTAACGTAACATGTATGAAAATTTAATATATTAGGGCCGAGGCTCAAACATGGAAAATGGGTGGTATGGTCTTTTAATGGCTGGTTTAACACAGTAACATCTCCTCCAGGTTATGTTGGTGCTGCAACTGTTGCAGCTGCTGCCTGGTGGTTCCTGTACAGTGAAGACGGCCCATTGGTCACATTCTACCAACTGGTTCGTACTTTGATATGTCTTTTTGTGGATTTTTTTTTTTTTTTTTTNTTTTTTTTTTTTTTTTTTACACATTTAGCATGTTATGGGTTTATGTATTTCAGTCCAACTAATGCCACCAGAAACACTACATAAGCAACAGTATCTCTACACAAACACCAATGCATCACATGGAAGAATGTATCTTGTGACCGCCAAATGTTGTGAACACATTTCAGGAATGACTTGTGACCTAAGTTTCCGTCTTTCCTCTTCAGTCTCACTTCATGCAGTGCAGCGAGGAGAACGAGGACTTTGCCGGGATCCACTGCGAGGTGTTTGAGGCGGCCCCTCCGATGACCATGGCTCTGTCTGTGCTGGTCACCATTGAGATGTGCAACGCTCTGAACAGGTGTGACTGCAGCTCCATTACTTCCACCTAAGCACTGAGTATGTTCAATTGCAGAACCAAAATGCTTCTGGAAAAAATATCTGGTTTGATTCCGTCATCAGTTTAATTCACTTTGAGCTGACAGTCTTAGTTTATCTGATAAGACATCAGCTAGATATATAACCGATAGCTTTGTTAATAGTCTACTTTTCTGCATTTTGGCACCTAATGATGATGTCATCAAAATGACTCAAGACAACTACTGTCTCTCAGGGGCTGGATCCCAAAATATCTGCATTCTAGACCATATATGTCACACCACACCAACTTATGTATCCTCTGCAGCCCTCAGTCCACTGCGCATTAGCCAGCTGGTTAAAGGACCATACCACCCACTTTGCATGTTTGAGCCTAATAGATTCAATTTTCATACACGTAATGTTACTGACAATTATTTTCCAAAGCATACTACTGAAATGGTGAGTTAAAAATTATTTTTCCTACCTTCCAGACTGCCATTGGTTCCAGTTCATTCTGGTACGCTATTAAAATCAGCTTGTTGATACTTGAAATAGGTAATCCATCATTGTCAACAAGATGTGTATTCAGGTTTTTTTTTTTTTTTAAGTTACTTAATTTTAGCGTTTAAGTGCAATAAAAAGCACGGAGCAAAAATATGTCTCACCGGGGAATATAGTCCCAAAAGAAGACCTGCGTTTGTCGAAAAATTTTAACGACCTTGACTTCATAAGACTGCATAACTATTAGCAGGTGAAACATCAATTTTTAAGGTGGGTGTATCGCTTGAATATTTGATTTTGAAAGATTAGGAGATTTTGCAAAATATCAGGAAAGCTGAAATTCGATTTTATCCTTTGGGAAAAAAATGATTGTCAGTAACCTAACGTATGAAAATTGATTATAATAGGCTCAAACATGCAAAATGAGTAGTATGGTCATGAGTAGCAATGGGTATTATGAGTAGTAATGGGTATTTACTGGCTGTTTGTGTTGACATGGATCATAGGAAAACACTAAGACATCAAACACTTCATTAACTGCACTAGTGTAGTTAATGAAAAAGACGCTGCAGGAGTCAGGAGTTACGTTGTTATATTTTTATTTGTAGTCTGTACTGTGTTGAAGTGAAACATCACAGGAGGTTATCAACACCCTGCTTTGTCTGAATGCAACATCAGTTTAGGTCTTTTTTGGGATTCGGACCTCTGCAGCATCCTGAGTCTGAATTGGGACACAGCAAGTGTTGGAAAATGTAGGAAAATTCAATGTGCCATCATCTCCTGCTTGCCACTTTTAGACGCAGTGACAAAGTGTTTATTCAGTAAAAGTTCTAATTTTCCTTTAAAGGACAGATGAGGCGTGACATCATGACATGAATATGCTTTCTTCAGTGCTGAAACTGTTTTAGAAAAGTCGTTTGAGGAAAACCTCTCGTGTAATCTTCAGCGCTCACATGCTTCTTCTTCACACTCTTACACGCACACCGAATTGTACACATCCTCCTCCAGTGCACATACAGCATACACACTCTTGCATATGCACTCACGTTACAGAAAGCATTAACGCTTCCCCATTCAACCCTCCTCCTCCTCCTCCTCCTCCTCCTCCTCATCTGCTCTTNTTGTCTGAGAACCAGTCCCTGGTGCGCATGCCCCCCTGGAGCAACGGCTGGCTGGTGGGCGCCATGACCCTCTCCATGTCCCTTCACTTCATGATCATCTACGTCGACCCCCTGCCCGTGAGTCCGGCCTCCTGCACCACAGCCCAACAAACATCCATCTCCCACCGCTCCTCCCTGCGCTACTCCTGCTCAGACAAACACACACACACACACAAACAATGCCTCTCCAATCCCATGTTCTCTCTCATGGTCTCATTCCATAAATACTGATGGATAATGCTGATGCCCGGATTACTAACGGATTTCATTTAGGAGGGTCCACAATAAAGCCGAAAGCTTAAGGCTGTCAGATAAATACTTCATCCTTTTTTCTGGAGTTGATTTCTTGCCACAGGCCAATTTCCTGCAGCTTTTTTTAATTTACAGATTAACAGATTCTTTATAAAGAAAACAAAATATTATGAAGAAAACATTAGCTGTTATTTAGCCCAAGAATCTGTTTAGGCTTGACTGAAAACAGCGAGCTGGATTAAATGACAGCTTTGCGTCACAACCTCAGCCGCAACATCAAAAAATACCAAAAAAAAAAAAAAAAANAAAAAACAAGCTATTAACGAGGCCTCAACCTATCAGCTGCCATTATTTGACAGTCCTTAAGCCCTAACACTGAAAGCTCCTTATAGTCGCGTGTTGGCTGAATCTGAGCAGAAAGGCAGAAGGTGTCAGATTTAACGCGGCTTTAACTCTTCCACAGATGATCTTCAAGCTCACTCATCTGACCATGGAGCAGTGGGTTATCGTGCTGAAGCTCTCCATCCCTGTCATCCTCCTCGACGAGCTGCTCAAGTTTGTGGCTCGCACATATCTGGAGGGTAAGCCGTCGCACGAGCGNCTCCTCGACGAGCTGCTCAAGTTTGTGGCTCGCACATATCTGGAGGGTAAGCCGTCGCACGAGCGCAGCATTTCACCGTGCAGAGTCCCAGCAGACGCAGCCTGAACGTTATGTTTAGTTTAGTTACACATTCCAAAAAAAGAAAAATACAAAATTACACAAGAAAAAAAGGGAATGTAATGGAGAAAATGCAAAAAAAAAACCCTCAAAGGCCTTATACGAAGCACCTGTTCATAAGATGCATGTCACTATTTCATTTAAAGAACAATTAGGAAAAGAAAATAAGAAAAAAAACATTTGAAATGTTTTAGAATAACTCTGGCAAAATATCAGACTCAGAAGGCAATATACATGAAATAAAGAAATCAGAGTAAAAATCCATATGGATAATGTTGTTGAGAAAGAAACAATCCTTTCACAGCTTTCTTGAACTGAAGAGGAGCCAAATTAATGAAATTAGAAGGCAGAATATTCCNTTCACAGCTTTCTTGAACTGAAGAGGAGCCAAATTAATGAAATTAGAAGGCAGAATATTCCATAAGATTGAACCTCTGAATGTGTAACCAAATGGTAACTGAGCTGTTCGACAAGCAGGAAGCTTGAGTTTACAATGAGTACGAGTGGAATAATTATGAAATTGATAATTAAAGGAATAGAGTTCTTGAAAAGATGGAGGAAGGATTCTGTTTAGCGAGTCAGGGCTCTCATATTAATGGCACACAGACTGGTGTGACATCTTGATGGTGTTTAGAAGGAGACGAGGCTCTATGATATAATGAGTGAAGGTGTAACTGATGCTGCTCATTAATATTTTGGGATGTGTTATGTATGAGGATAGAGCTAAATTAAGTATGTTTCTAATCCAAAACACATTACTGCATATGTAAATGTGTAAGGTAAAAAAAAAACAAAAAAACAATATTTTAGAATTTCTTTGTGTTGTTTGCTTAATCTGATAATATATAAGATGCAAACAAAAGGCTCCTCCTAGTGGTCGTACATGGAGCGTATTTAATTTTTGGCAACTTTTGATTAAAAACTGTGGTAAATGCAGCAGTTAATTTTTCTCAGCAGACATTTTGACATGTCATAGCAGGAAAAGTTTTAACTATTAACGTCAACGATGGCTCTGTTCTAGTTAGGTGCATTCCCAGAGCCACTGAATGGAATGCAACCATTATTATTATTATTAATAGTAGTAGTATTAGTATTATTATTAGTATCAATATTATTATTACACATGTTGACCAGTCAAAATGTCTGCTGTGTGGAAGGTCTGTTGAGTCAGCTGCCACAGTAAATTAATACCAAAATCAGTGTTGGTACATTATGTTGCTGAGGAATAATAGTTACAGCTGATATTATAATGCAGGCTGGTTATGTTTTCTGAATTGTGACACCAGATGTCAGGATTTGCATTTACACCTTGCATTAAAAAGCCTAATCCTGATCTGGGTTCTTCCTGCATTGTGATTGGCTCTCGGTAGGTAGGCAGGCCGTTGCGTTATTAAAGCTGTGTTTCCTCCTTGCTCCGTGGACGAGCTTCACCCATTTTTAATAACTTTTTTTTTTTTTTTTTTTTTTTTTTTTTGCGTGAGCTGTTGCTGTCAGTGTTCCAGATGCAGGTTCCCATCCTGATTCTAAATAACTTTGACCAGAGGGAATGGGAAGATGACCATTTTTAACTTGTGGGCAAATTTGATCTCAAACACGACCCATAAATTTTAAAGATAATTGCTCTCATCGTGCATCTTTTAACATTTTCAGCCTCAACTTGGGGCACATCAAGATTTGCTTTTTCGATACATTTTTAAATCGAACGTTTAAATAATGATTAATAGAATGTGATGGATAATTTGCCTCCCTATTAAACGCCTCTACCCTTTTTTTCTGATACTGTTTTACTTTCCCTCCTTCCTGTACCTGCTAATGTTTGATCACTGTGATGACCCTTATAACATTTTTCTCTTCTTGGACCCTCTTTTTATATCACTCCCTCTCTGACAATCCAGCCTAAACCTGTTTTCCCTCAAATCCCTGTAACAAAACAAGGTATCATCCCCTGTTTCTCTGCATGCTGCATGACTTGAAAGTTTTATGTCCTGATAGTCTTCTTGTGTATGCCAGGTTTATTTTTTTTATACTTATCAGCCTCATAGTGTCCTTGCTTGTCTTTCTGGACTAATGCGCTTGGACCCTGAATGTACCCATAATCAGTTTTGGAGCCTCTGAATGTGCCAGGAAATCTATTATTTGATACTGAACTGACATATACTTAGTTCATTGGAAGCTTGAAAAGTTTGCATTAAGGTTGTTGCTTGAAATAGCTCAATAGATTTTCTACAAGACGATAATGAAAACCGCTGATGGTTAGAACCTTTGCTGGGTGTCTTGTTTTTGACTCTGGATTTAACCAAGCTAAATTAGCTAACGAGGTAAAACATAATTAATGCTGAATTATCAGTAGTGCTGATCAGTGCTGCATTATGTTTTATATGCTACATTTTATCTATCTATCTATATATATATGTATAATAAAATAAAATAGACCTTAAAGGGGAGATTTTACATTTCTCACTTGACAATTGACAAAACATTTTGATCAAGTAGAATTTGAATGGTAAGTCCTGAGCCTGGCAAAGAAATATTTAGCCAGAGGTTTTGCAGTAATTTATTTTGATACATTTGAGCCGCTGATGCTGGAGGGATTTCATCATAGTTTAGTAGAAATCCCATTTTGGGGTGTCCAGTACTGATTTTATGTCCTTATCAGAGGCAAAAACCAGGTTCCAGATAAAGCCTGATGATGCTTGGGAAGAGGCTAAATAAGGCGAGTAGAGTCATGATTTATCTGCTATGATGACAACTGATGCCTCATTTGTTCTAAAATACACAGATCCTTAGGTACATCTGTAACTTTTACGTCCTAATCACTGATCTCAATTTAATGCAGCTGATGTGCAGAAACACCTTTGACCAAAAATATTACAACCCTTGCTCACTTTCTGTCAGGCTCAAAACTTATCAATCATCCCTTGTATGGGACTGATAATAACAGGCTGAACTTGACTTTCACTGTATGTAACCTCAGCACAGCATTACCTTAAAGGACCATACCGGCCATTTTGCATGTTTGAGCCTAATATAATCAATTTTCATACATGTTAAGTTACTGGTAATCATTTCCCAAAGGATAAAATCATATTTCAGCTTTCCTGATATTTTGCAAAATCTCTTTATCTTTCAAAATCAAATATTCAAGCGATACACCCACCTTAAAAACTGATGTTTCACCTGCTAATAGTTACACAGCCCCTTATGAAGTCACTGTCTTTTAAATTTTTTGATAAACACAGGTCTTCTTTTGGGACTGTATTCCCCTGTGGAGACATACATTCACTCCGTGCTTTTGATTGCGCTTAAATGCTAAAATTACGTAATTTTGAAAAAAATGCTAAAATTAAATTAAAATTAAATGCTAAAATTATNAAATGCTAAAATTACGTAATTTTGAAAAAAATGCTAAAATTAAATTAAAATTAAATGCTAAAATTATGTAATTTTGAAAAAAAAAAAACCTGAATAAACATCTTGTTCACAGTGATGGATTACCTATCCCAAGAACTTTTCAAGTATTTTAACTGATTTAAGTGATTTTAATAGCGTACCAGAATGAACTGAAACCAGTGGCAGTCTGGAAAATTTTTAACTCACTGTTCCAATAGTATGCTTTGGGAAATGATTGTCAGTAACATTACATGTATGAAAATTGAATATATTAGGCTCAAACATACAAAATCGTCCTTTAAAGCTGACACGCTTCTCTTTTTCCCCTCTAGGGAAAGTGTGAAGGAAGTGTGACAATGTGTGTGGATCAAGCAGGATGGCGACAGAGAAGACGGAGAGAATAAGGGCTGAACTGTAAGAGCATAAGAGACGTCATGTGACTGTTCTGCCAACAGTCACATGACGTCATCAAAAAACAAGTGGCATGAATGCAAAANAAAAAAAAAAAAAAAAAAACAGAAGCTGAAAAATATTTTTTCTGTGTATGTACTGAAATGAATATATAGGTAAGAGTTATTAAAATTATTGTGCTGATTCTGTTCTTAAAGACTGAAGATGTGTATTTAAAAAAAAAAGGTCAAACGTAGATATGAGTTTGATTTTGTGTTTATTTTTTGTTGTGAATCATTTGGTGTTAGTAGACGTTCAGCACTGTCTCGTTACCTCAATGACGTTGCTGTGAAGATTAATTCCACTGTGGACAGTAACAATCATGAAAACATCATCTGACTGTTAAATTAATCCTCAGTGGTTTTAAAAATTACTTTCAAGCATTAAACTTTTCCGTTGTTTCCTATAACTAGTCAATACATTAACAAACTGTAAATACATTATTTGTATCTGACTGCTGTTGCACCAGTGACTTCAGCTGTAATTAAATTTTCAATATTACAATTCATGTTTAACTGGGTTTTTTACTCCAGTAACATTTTAAAGACTACATTTTGTATAATTACAGTATATAAAATTTATACTTTGGATCGCCGATACATATAGTTCAGGGTTTGTCAACCTTTTATGGCCTGTAATTTATTTTTAGATCTTAAAGTCTAAGAAGCCAAATAAGAGCATTTCTGATTAAATCTATTTAATTTGTTTTAATGAAATATGAAACATAAATTCACTCTGGAAATCTTTCACATATAATATGAATTACTGATTGCAGCGCAAAATCAGGCTGTACTGTACTGAGTGTTTTGCTGGTGTCAGTTTTCTAAACAGAATACAGTAAATGTACATACAGTATGTTATTAGTGCAGAAAAAAGTAATAAGTTTCTGCATTTATAACAAAGGGAATGTGAGGTGTTAAATAGTATCATAGAAGTTTTGAGGTTACATCAATGATTAGTCTGGTCATTGAGCAACTTTTTGACTTGGACACAAACTGAGCAGTTCTGTCTCTGATGCATCACCTGATGCGTCTCCAAAGTCTCCAAGTGCTGGCAGTGTTCATTCAAACATCCTATTCCGTGTTGCCATGGTTACTTCATCTTCTTCAGAGCTCTTTGGTTCCAGTGTGACTTTCTGAGAATCATGTGGCGTCGGTGGGCGGAGAACCTGCTTCACTCACGCCCTCCCCCAGGACTTCTTTCACCTGCTCAAGACTGTCAGCCTGGCGGATCAACTCCAGCTTCACCTGCAGGGGGCAACAGAGAGCCAGAAATGTTTTTGTTTTTTTTTTAATGTTGATTTGATAAACTTTATGTGGGTCCTGTTGGTCTGGAGCAGATTCTATTTGTTCATAATGTCCCCAGTCCGATTTAGTCCTAGAACCTCTGCTGCATGTTTTATATATATCTATATATATCTATATATATATATCTCTTCCCCTAAATTTCCCGTCCATCTTTACTCTGATCTAACAAATTTAAAAAAAAAAACAAAAAAAAAAAA
>VXCM01001628.1:0-128481 GCA_014773175.1 Lucifuga dentata
TGGAGGCAGATGATTCGCTGTGGTGACCCCTGAAGGGAAAGCCGAAAGGAAAAGAAGAAGTGTAATGAGCATTAAGAAATGAATGTGCAAATCAAGTATTTACTGCTTTCCATTTAGTCTTTTTACAGTTTTTGAGTAATTCCCTTGCAGTCTCACTTGGTAGCAACAAAGCATCACATGCTAAATGGAGCAGCAGACCTAGTATTCCTATAATGTTGTAGTATAGTATTGTATTCATATAAGTAACTGCACTGTCACTTAATAGTTTTGCATCCAGTTTTGCTGTAGTCCACTAGTGTCTTTATTACAAAGATAAAACTGCTGTGAGTCTTTACAAACCTGTACAATCATTAAGACTTGTCCAAACAGTGTATAATGTCTAAGAACTGTATGCACACAGTTTATAGGTTAATAAGCTGCAAACTCTTATTCCTTATGCAGGATGCTAATTTTTACGCTAAGAAGTGACATCCAGTCAGATTACTAGATTACTGGACTGCTGATTTATGAGTGGAATTGGTGCATAACATTCTGTTTTAGAGGCAGATAGAGATGCAATAATTTTCTCAAAAGTCTGTCTATTTGTATAGTTATATAACATGTATACATTTACTGAATTGTTGGGTGTAACCTTTAAAGTCAGCATGGATATGATATTATTTCAGTAGAATTTAAAACTTGAAAATACACTGTGTGGTGATTAGGTTCAGCTAATTCAAGAGAATAGCACTTACTACATCTTGTGAGTGAAGACTGTTGTCATTTATTGTCTGAAATAGCTCTCGTGTACAAGGCTTTCACCTTTTTGGCTAAGTCAGTGGATCAGAAGAGCAAAGTTATTTCAACCTTGATATGATAAATCTGATTTAATACGAGAAATTTAATAGAGGAAGTGCCAAGGTCATGGAAAAGATCTAAAACAAAACAACAACCAAACTTATGTTGTGTGAATGTGTTTCAGAATCAGGCTTTGGAGTTGTCCTGGGGCCATGGGTCTTCAGTTTTCCTCAGCTGGACTCAGAACAGGACCTCCTCTAGCCTGGATGACCATAAAGTGGAGCTGTGTCGGCAGCTGGGAGAGAAGCTGGGCCTGAGAGATGGAGAGCAGGTGAGGGTCGACACTGAGGAACATTTTTCTCAGCTCTGTTTTTAATCTGAATTATGAGAACTACTGGTAGTCTTTTGACAATGTGCAGCAGCTGACATGGTGTTTGTATTGATTTCTCTCAGGGCTTCCTGAGGTCATGTCAGCAGGTCTCATCGGTGCATCAAGTGTTTGTGGAGCCTTTGTCCTGTGATGACTGGGAGATCTTGGTGGGTGAGCATAGTGACTTACAGTCATGTGTGATAGCCTTGTCAAAATTTGTTGTCCTTTCAGGATTAGTAAAGCATGCTAATCTTCTTACTACAACCCATCTGGGACAGCTGTGTGACCCAAAACCATTAAAATTGTTACCTTATTATTTGTTTCCTGTTACTGAAACCAGGAGCTCCACAGTGCAGCACTGGAGCAGCAGCTGCTGGATCAGATCAGAGTGGTGTTCCGTGATGCTGTGTTTCCTGTGTGGGTGGATGACCACACAGCTATCTACATCAGAATAAGTTAGACTTATTTATATAGACCAGGATGCATTTATCAGGCTACTTTACTTTAAAAATACAACTTGTGCATTACCATAGATAAGATCTGTTGAACATAATATTATCTACTTTTTTTTAAAACTCTGTACAGCATCACTCTTGCCATCTGTGTCCTATGGTCGCCTGGAGCAGTTTACAGAATTAGTTGTCTCTCCAAAGAGCCGCACTGGAATTGACAATCTCACTCACTCGCCACTGAGAACCAGTCAGAACCAGCATCTTCCCAATCAGTCAGACTTTGACATCTCCTCCTCCCCAAGAACATCATTAGAAAGTGCCTCCTCTCTCCCTCAAAGCCAGCAGTGGGGAGGCATAACTGACCTGAAAAGCCTGCTACGTTACATGATAAAGGGTACTTATGTCCCTGTTAAAGAGCTGCCTCCTGTACCCAACGTCCCTGTCCTCCTCACTGACTCTGTATACAGAGTGTGCAGTGTGCCTCCTGACTCTCTTTGCACTATAAACCACATTGCAACTGGGGTCATTCATTTATTTCCTTGGAGCCATGGGAGAGATGCTTGGCTGACTGGAGGTCAGTCTGCAGTGACATATGGCCTGCTCTCCAAGGTCCCCTCCCCTAAAGAAACGCGGGACAGAGTCAAACGGGCTCTGGAGAAAAAGAAGAACCCAGGCATTACCAAAGCTGCTGCTGCTGCTGAAGATGATGGAAGAGAGGAGGTGAAGGAGGGTGAAGCCATGGTGGTGAGAGTGGTGTGTCATGGGATGGAGAAGCTATCAGGGAGGAAGAGGTGGTACAGCAAGGGAGCGATCCATAGTGGAAGAGTCTGGGTGAGGACAGCAAATCCTTTTATCCACTCTAAGCTCATCACTATGGCTCTTTCACTGTATCTCATTGGTGTACTCTACGGTCATATCTCTTGTAAAAGTTGTGATTTTATTTTATTTTTTTAGATCCCGCAGTCCCTGGCAACTAGGCTAAATATCATCCTACATTCAACAGTAAGAATTAAGCCAGTCAGTTCACCAATCAGAGTAGCTTCCGCTATTCGCCTGCAGCCTCTCACACCACTGGTGAGTGTTGGAATGCTCTGGTTGCAATGTTGTGTTAATAATCAAGTGTAAACTATTCAAATAGTAAAAATTGTAACAGCTGCACATTTATATCCATGTGATCTTGGCTCGTATATCTTCAGCCTGAGGATGATGATGAGGAAATCCAGATGGCTTTTCTTGGTTGGCTACACAGTCAGAGTCATGAACCTTTAGCCTGTCTGACTGCACGCTTGAGCATCATCCTCCTACGTGAAACTGACGGTAATACATTCATACATTTAATTTTCAAATTCTTTTAATAAATCGCACACAAACGAAAATGCCAAAAAATCACATAATATAGGACACATTAAAGTTACAGTACTTTCAGCTGCAGTAAAATATTTTCCCATATCCTTTTTTCTTACGTATAGCAAAGATAGAGCTTGCTTTAACTGTGCTGAAACCAGAACCAAAGAGCGATCCTCCAGACCAGCTGTTTGTGCTGGCACCGACCGTTATCCAAAAATCAGACATAGAGGTACTTACCATTTAAATTTCTACTGCAGTTTCTCCATAAAAAGCCTCCGTGTTGTTAACCAAGCATTCAGAAAGCTCATAGATGCCTCTATGTATCACATTCAGGTCAAAAGAGAGCCAGTACCCATGTCTGATCCAAAAGCTGTAGCTGAAACACCCAACCTGGAGCTGCCCTCTCTGAGCGTTCTTGGGTGAGACATTAGCATTTTGTGAGCTTATATTTTTAACACACTGTGGTTAAACTGAACACTGACTGGACAAGTATTTCCTCTGTCTCTCCCCAGAGGAATGGAGGAGCTAAGTAGGACTGGATTTGAGTTCATTTCCTACAGTCTATTGGGTAGTCCTCTCTCACAGGAACTGGGTTCCACAGGACAAGGTCTTCGAGGTGGAGCACTTCTCATCACTGGTGCTAAGGTACTGCTACTGATTTTATTAACCAAAGCTCATCAAGCAGCAAAGTAACCAAGTACCTGAGTTGCATTTTTATGTTAGGTAACAGTAATGCTGCCAGTGAGCTTAGTGGCTTAGTGGCCTGTTTAGTAAGCAGGAGATCCTGGGTTCAAATCCCAGCAGTGCCTTTTAGGGCAGCATGGTGGAGCAGTGGTTAGGACTGTTGCTTCACAGCAAAAAGGTCATGTGTTTGAATCCTTTACTAGCCCTGTCCATGTGTGGAGTTGGTCCTTGGGCTCCTTTGCGTGGCTGCCCACTGTCCTAGAAGTTAGAATTGGTCAAATCCAGAGGATGAGTATGTGAGGTCATTTATCGATATTAAAAAAATGAAATTAACATGTGCTGTTATATTTCAGGGGAGTGGAAAGAGCACCCTGTCTAGAGCTCTCTGTAGGAAAGCCAAAGGAGATCTGGACGCACATGTGGAGGTTGTGGACTGCAAAAAGCTACAAGGTCTACAAATGCTCCATAAACACATTTTTTTTTTTTTTTTTTTTTTTTTTAAATCAAAGCAAATGAGTAATAGTCAAATAGGTTACATAACTTAATTATCAGAAAAGCATTTGTTTTTCCAGGCAAAAGAGCAGAAACTGTGAGACAGATGCTGCAGGACATTTTTGAACAGGCGGAATGGAGGCAGCCCTCTGTTGTTCTGCTCGATGACCTGGATCATATATCGGGGGCACCAACTTCACCGGAACATGAGCATGGCCCTGAGGCGCTTCTACAACAACACATTGCACAGAGTAAACCATAAATTCTGTTTTATTTGTGTGTGTGTGTAGAACTCCCTGTTATCTTGTACAGTCACGGATAGCATTGATAGTCTTCTTTGTCTTTGCATTGTTACCTGCAGGTTTGAAGGACCTGGTGGATGAGTTGGTTGTTCACTCCAGCCTGGTGTGTTTGATCCTCACCAGCCAGAGTGAGCACTCCCTCCACCCCTCCCTGACTGAGGTGCAGGGGTCCCACTTCATCCAGGGCTTTGCACACATCCAGCCTCCAAATCAGGTCATTACACACACCAAACATCAGTGGGGAAAAGTAAAAATGAAAAAAGAAACACACTATATTTAGGCTGTCTGTGTGCATGTCTCTACAGGCCCAGAGAACAGAAATCCTGCGCTGTCTGATTCTCAGGAAAACCCACATATCAGAAGAGACCCTACAGAATCTGGACCTCTGTGCTGTTGCCAAGGAGACAGAGGGTTACACACCTCAAGATCTTGCCTTGCTGTTGGAGCGTGCCGTTCACGCTAACACTGTTCAAAGTGGACACAGTGACCAGGGTATAGAATTTGGTTCCATTATGCTAAAATTCTGTAATTCAGATTCAGGATCCATATTGTTCTTTCAAAGGCCACTTTGTGTACTTCCCAGGTGTCTGTTTGTTGTGGAGGGATTTTTTGGAGGCTCTTAAGGGATTCACCCCTCCTTCACTGTGGGGGGTAGAGCTTCACACTCCCAGTGGGTTTGGGTTGGAAAAGGTAGGAGGCCTGAGGGAGGTGCGACAGCAGCTAATGGAAACCATCCTGCTCCCTGCTAAGGTCAGTGTTAGCCAATCACAAGAAAAAAGTATTTGCGTTCCAGATTATTAACATTCATGTAGCATTCTCTGTCCTCTTTCGGATCGTTTGTGCGTTTCAGTATCCCATCCTCTTCTCCAATCTTCCTATCCGCCATCGATCAGGAGTCTTGCTGTATGGAGCTCCCGGCACTGGGAAGACCCTACTGGCCCGGGCTGTGGCTAAAGACAGTGGTATGAACTTCATCAGCATTAAGGTAAGTTGGACTTCGGCTCTGACAGACATAAGACTGGGTCTTTACTTATTTAAAGAGTAACTTGGCACCAAATCCAGTTTTCCTAAGTGTGAAACCACTTAATAATGCTATCAGTTCATTCTGGTGCCATCTGGATCTTCATTGTAAAGGCCGTGCTTTCCCTTTTTCCACTGAAAATCACGGTGTAGCTGCCCTTCAGATCTCAAAATGAGACAAGCCAATCCATGACATTGCCATGTACTCCACGCCCCCAGGGTACACATTTATGTCCCTGCCATTTTGATTTGGGCCATGCCTCTCTGTCAAGGCATATAAAAGCAGATATGTTCTCATGAGGGGTGGGGTATAGTGGCCCAGCCCCTTTTATTTCAGGGGTTTGAAGGCATTTTTTGAATATGTGAAGGAGACATGGTCAAGCTAAAACTTCATTAACACAAGATATTTACTGCCCTATAGGGACCTGAACTACTCAGTAAATACATTGGAGCCAGTGAGCAGGGAGTGCGAGATGTTTTCCAGAGGTTAGTGAACAATCCACTTCTTCATGGCATCAGTTGAATTAGTCATTAGTCATTCTAGTCCACACTAATATAATTTCTCTTTTCCTTTTCTGATTGTGTCATTATTTTTTCATTAAAGGGCGCAGGCTGCCAAACCATGTATCCTCTTCTTCGATGAGTTTGACTCTCTGGCCCCCAGGAGGGGCCATGACAGCACAGGAGTGACGGACCGTGTGGTCAACCAGCTTCTCACTCAGCTGGACGGGGTGGAGGGACTACAGGGTAGGGACACCTGACAGTATACTGCGTGGAGGAATATGTGTTCTGTTTCTGACAATCCATTTTAAATAGTTGCAGTGTAACTCTCTTGTTGTGCTCAATTTCTAGTACTGTCAATTGTATTTTTAAGAGCAAGAAATCAGCATGTTTGTGTGTAGGTGTGTATGTGCTTGCAGCCACCAGTCGTCCAGACTTGATTGATCCAGCACTGCTAAGACCTGGACGACTGGACAAGTCCCTTTGCTGCCCTCCCCCTGACCTGGTCTGTTGAATTAAAATTACTTTTTTTTTTTCTTTTTTTTTTACTTAATTAATGCTCTTATAATTGATCTACATCTCTGTGTGTTAATCCTTAAAAGAATCAGATTAATGTTCAGTGACAATTAAGGACAGGTCCTTAATTATCTCCTCTCCATCCTGTTTCCAGGAGGCTCGTGTGGAAATCCTCAGGGCTCTGACTGCTGGCGTCCCCCTGGCTGCTGATGTGGACCTGGAGCAGCTGGCAGCAGCCACAGAGCTGTTCACCGGGGCAGATCTGAAGGCTCTGCTCTATAACACCCAGCTGGAGGCTGTCCACAGCAGTCTGGTGACCAGCACACTGCATGTTAGTCCACTACGATTGATTGATGTAACTATTGATAGGCTGATTGGGGATTTATATGATGTGTAACTTACTCAAGTCAAGACATTAACCTTGACCTGCTGTATTAAATCAACAGTGTCACCATTAATCCTTTAGTTGTGTAACAAAACTTTGTCCCTCTTCCTGTGTGATACTCAGGAGCTGACTTCTGGCTCAGACAGTGACATGAGCCTGTCCTCCATGATCTTCCCCAACCAAAGCAGCGCCTCAGACGATTCAGTGGGGGAAGGGGACCCAGCTGTGGGGCTGGACCAATCCATGATTCTCCTAGAGCCCAGTGAGCTTCAAGCAGAAGATGAGCACCGGAGCAACGTGTGGAGACTCTACTTTGGAAGCTCCTATGAGTCAGAGTTGGGAAATTCACCAGTTTCAGGGCTTGTGAGTAGTGCTACAAACAAAAATGAAACATCAGCCTTGTCTAATCACCCACCCATGATGGATTTGACTGCTGCAGTTTACTGTAATGAGCAAAGCTTCTTTCTGCTTTATATTTGCCATCTGGAGGTGGTGACAAATTATTGAAGAATTATACCTCTTGCTTATTCAATTTTCAGCAGAGGTGTTGAAGAAATGGTTAAATTTCATTACTGGTGGAGAGGCTCTAGGTGGTCAGATTTGTGAACCTTGGAAACATGCATAGAGCTGCATATTCACACATTAAGACAGGTCTAAATACAGTATGTTAAAATGTAATGATTTTTTTTAAATAGTGTTATTTCTCACATAATGTGTATAGTCTCTCTGGCTCCCTCCGCAGAACTCTCAGTATGTGTCTGGACCAAACTCCATGACCCATGACCTTACAGGGGTGTTGATTCGTGACCCCAGCAGCTCGGTCCCTCCTGCCTACATGTCCTCCCTCCAGAACGGCTATGAAGAGTTGGGCGCTGAGCAGCTGGAGCGCCTCCTACAGGACATTACTAGCATCAAAAGCAGCTACAGAAGAACAAAAGTGAGTGATTTGCCATATTGAACCTTCTTTTGTTTCTCTTCTATTCAGTGTCACTCTTTCCAGCATTTGTTTTCTGTTTGTTAATTTGAACCTGCACTAATACTAATATATTTTATTCTGTAGTATTATATTCTCTATTTTTTGCTATTGAGTGATGTTAGACTTTATGTGTAAACTACTGTGTGCATAATTACCCGTGCATGTACGTGTGCGTAGGGGGAGTGTGTGAAGCCGCATTCGGCCTCCAGCCAGCCAGGCCTGCTGCTGTGTCAGGCCCACGTGAACTCGGCCCTGGCTGTGACCAGACCATCCCTCAGCAAGGCAGATTGGAATAAATACAACAGCCTGTGAGTATCAGTACATCAGCTCTCACTACAACAACACAAGCCTGTCTGTGAAGGTTCATCTCAGTCATCCAGGTCGTAAGATGTCGAGAAGGTTGAAGTTAAAGGACCACACTGGCAATTTTGCATGTTTGAGCCTAATATATTCAATTTTCATACACATAACATTACTGGCAATCATATCCCAAAGGATAAAACCATATTTCAGCTTTCCTGGTATTTTGCAAAATCTCTCTAATCTTTCAAAATCAAATATTCAAGCGATACACCCACCTTAAAAATCGATGTTTCACCTGTTAATAGTTATGCAGCCTTATGAAGCGGTCGTTTAAATTTTTCGATAAACGCAGGTCTTCTTTTGGGACTATATTCCCCGGTGGAGACATACATTCACCCTGCACTTAAACAATAAAATTATGTAACTTCTAAAAAGAACCTGAATACACGTCTTGTTCGCGATGATGGATTACCTATCCCAAGAACTTTTCAAATATCAACAAGTTGATTTTAATAGCGTACCAGAATGAACTAAAACCAATGGTGGTCTGAAGGTAGAAAATTTTTTTTAATTCACCTCTCCAGTAGTATGCTCTAATGATTGTCAGTAAGTTACCTATGCAAATTGAATATATTAGGCTCAAACATGCAAAATGGCCATTATGGTCCTTTAAGTCACTGGACTGGAAGAAATAGCTTCAAGACATTTGACGTTCATCCGAAAGGCTTTTTCAGTTCTTACTTAGAAATTAAAATGGAAGTAAATGTTTTGCAGAAATTATAATAACTAATTTCTTTTTAGGTACGAAGTCTTTGGTGGTTCAGGAAGTGGAAAATCTCATAACTCAGTCACTTTCAAACCAGGACAACGTGTGACTCTAGCTTAATGAAACATCAAGGTGTGCTACTCAAATTATTTTTGTTTATTTATAGAAGTAATGATTTATTGATAACACAGATATCAGTGGACTTTACATTGTAAATGACTGTAACCCTTTGTATGGGTAACATTTAATGTTTCCTGTTAACTTGATTAATTAATGTGAGACATTTAACTAATTAGATTGTAATTAATGTGTTTTTGTATAATATTGAAATAATTATATAATATTTGTTAGAATTAATGAAAGGAATGTTGATCTGCATAATTTTGTCAACTGATTGTCACTGAATTAATGTTCTGTTGACAGCCACTAGATGGCGATACAACTGAAGGCTTTATTTTCTGTTGTTTTTATATTGTGCTTAACCCAAAATGCAGTTAATCATTACATGAAATTAAAGATTATTCAGATAAGACTATTTATAGTCTTATCTGAACAATTTAAATGAAATTTAAAGAAGGTAAACATTGTCAACATTTGCTACGGTAGCACAGGCCGACTCCCATAAAATGATAAACAATATCACATCTCATTATTAGAACTGCAAATTACCAGAAATTTTGCGTTGCCATTTCTTCCTAATTACCTTCTAAAAATGGCATATGAAACAATCTGATAACTTGTTCAAAAGCTGTGAATTATGATTACAATTATTATATTATTGCTGTTCACTTCAAGTGCGTTTACTGCTGTGGAGCTCAGTAAAGTTAAAGGTTATGTAACCTTTACTGAGTTTATTACAGTAAGAAAGGAAGGAGGGATAGAACACATAAAATACTCTCTTCAGACTGCTCATGTGCGTCACATTGACCAGGAAATTGCTGCACCCAGCCACAGGCAGTCTGTCCCACGCTAACTGAAGACTGCTGCCTTAAGGTCAGATGAAAAAAATCATGTAAAAGAGATACAGAGCTAGATAATCTATAACATTGATCAGTGACACACGTGCTGTCTGTGACAGGTCTGTGCTGAGTACGGTATCACTACAGCGAGAAAACAAGTTCTGAAAACACGTCAGTACAGATGTCAAGCAGAAAAAGGTAGAATAGCTCTATCACCTTTTTCTTTGCCCCTTAAGCTGCTGTAAGATGCTATTTTGGCAGAACCTGATTTATGATTTACTGCTGTAAGTTGACATTTTGTCAATAATGCCCTTAGAGAATAGCTCAACCTGGCAATCTGTTCAATAATAAAAAGGGAAACAGCAAAATGTTTGTATTTGTGTTGGCATCACTGGTGGAAGATTCAACTCCTTGAGTCACAATGCTATATTGGAAAAATACTCTATTACATGTCCTACATTCAAATTTTTCCAAAAGTAAAAGTAAACGAGTATAAGCAATAAAGGGTACTCAAGTTTCCAAAGTAAAAATACAGTACTTAAAATGACTTTGATTGATGGTATATAAAAACTCAAACGCTACTAATCTTAAACACTGATATGAAAATAAAATAACAGCAACAAGCAACAGCCATTACTCTCCAATTTTGAGGAATGTTAACATTAAGAGCTGAAGAGAAGTCTGATGGTCTGGATGCTGTGCCAACAGCTGAGAGACTATCTGAAAGAATGTGAATGTATCGTCAGTCTCAGGCTTAATCTGATTTGATTAGTCTGTCCTGCTGTAAGGGGAGAGTAGCTGCACCATGCTGGCTGCAGCCCTCAGGCTGCTGTCACACACTCTGCATGAAGTCTCCGAGAACTTGTAATGAGGCCAGCCAAGTCCATTTCCCTCCTGTCTTGCACAGGCAAGCATGTGTGGAATCATGCAAAAGTGCACGCAGACGTGCACGTATGGTTTCATGCCACAATGAACACCATGGGGAATCAGGATATACAGTATTAAGTACACAGAAATAGCTGCTTTGTCTGCACTGGTTACCAACTTCTTTTCTTCATAACTCAACCATGAAAAATAAACACACACACATTAACTTCCACATTTTTTAAAAATTTTTTTTTTATGGTAACTGGAGAGAAAGCTGTGGAAACTCAACACAGAAATACAACGGCTGGTACAGGACTTTGAACCCATGACCTTCTAGCTGTGAGCCAACAGTGCTGCCCTAAAGAAAAATCTTCTTGAGTAACCCTACGAATAAACAACACAACCAACAGATACAGGAGAAAACCTCCTTGGTCCACACTTAGTATTCTCATCCCTTTTGAAGAATTTCTTTCTTTCTCTCCATCCACTTTTACTGTTTTCTTTTTTCCATCTCTCTCCATCCTCTAACGAGTGGTTAATGGAGTTTTTTCAAGACCATCAACTCCAGTGAGTAATCCACTTAACAGACCAGCTCTGCTTGCCTCTCAACACCACTGCTACCCTCCCAGAAATGGAGCCATTTAGATGTGACAGTTCAAATAGCTGCATACTATGTGTGTGTGAGTGTGTGGAGTAGAGAGAATATGAGTGAAAAGGTTGTAAGCAGATAAAGTGTTGCGTTTTTTTTTCCCCCCAAGAGATGCAAGACAGATGCTATTCGACACTGACTTGAATATCAAAGTGTTTCTAATGACCACAGGTTCAATATTAATCGGTGAATGAACAATCGTTTCCCTGCAGACTCTGTTTGCTGGAGCTTTCTGGGCTTCGTGCTGGATGGAGCTGTTAGGCAGAAAATAATATCACACAGAGGATCGCCTGCTACAACATGTGTGTAGGTAAATAAATATCCTGAGACACAGCCAGGCATGTAATGGGAAAACCAAAGTACCAAAACCAAGGCTACATGCTTACATACACAAAGCTAAACTGAACTAAAGCCTGGTTAAAAAAAAAAAATTCTGATCCAGTTATTTCTGGCAAGAATGCTGTGTTCTTTTATGTTGATTTATCTAAAGAACGCTGTGTGTGTATTTAGAAATATGGAGTACTGAGGTTTTTATGGAGCAAAACTAATAGTAACTTTTAAAATTTCATCTGTGAATTGAATATGATCAAAAATGTAAGATGGTATATTAGGGCCATAGTAATTTATTAAAAAAAAAAAAGACTGAGGGGAAATATTCTTACTCACAAACTTGTGAGAAAAAAACGGGCAAAGATTTGTTAAAAAACTCAAATTTGTGAGGGAAAAATGACAAATCTGAAAGAAAAATTTGACAAATTTGCAAGAAAAAAACTCACAAATTTACAAAACAGATCTCACTAGTTTTGCAAGAAAAAAAAAAACAAATTTGTGAGAAAAAATACATTATTGAGGAAAACTCATATCTCACATTTGCGAGGAAAAAAAAATCATAAATTTACAAGAAAAAAACAAAGTTCACAGAAAAAACTCAAATTTGAAAGAAAAACTCAAATTTCTCAGAAAAAACCTCACAAATTAGCAAAAAAAAAACCCCTCACAAATTAGCAATAAAAAAAAATCTCAGAAAGACTGACAAATTTGTGAGAAAAGCTGACAAAATTGTAAAAAAAAAAACTTAGAAAGTTGCAAGAAAAAGTCACAAATTTACAAGTTTGCTCTGTGGGAGCAAAAGAAGCTACGTTTGACTTTTATGAGCTATTAACCTTTTAAAGCTCCTGCATTGCCAGTGTTACATGTTTAGCCTGTTACTGTGTTTGTGCGCTGATTGACTTCCAGAAAATGCTTCTAAAGGTCATTTATAAATAGAGAAATTAATATTTATGGTGTGAGCAGCCATATTGAAATGATGTCAATACGTTTCCTGACTTTTTGAGCGGGAATTCCCAGTTGAGGAGGTGTTTTCTTGGACTTTTCCCAGTTGGTGGTCGGCATTTCAAAGTTCAGAATGCTAGTCGAATGTGGCATTAATGCTGGAAACATACGATGCTGCTATTTAATCAGTACAAAGCATTCAACTGCATGTTCAAAATACCAGTATCATTCTTAAATTGTATGTAATTTATGAAAGAAGAGAAGAACAGCAGAAAGTATTTACAGTCCTTAAATCTTTAATGTAAACAGCAGTTTGAGGGGCTTTGAAAAAATCCTAAAGAAAAAACTGAAGGTATTAAATAGGAAAGGGAAAACATATAAATCATACTAGAAATAACAACCATGATCTGTTTTAAATAAAAAAAAAAACAAAAAAAACATTAACTTTCAATGTTGTGGCCATATATTTCTGAACACAAAAACATAACTTCCCTTAAGCCAAATGCTAACATCCTCTTTTTAATACCAACTACTTGGCAATTTCACAATTTAAAAAATTATGACCATCTTACTAATGGGAAACAAAAAGAGCTGAAATATTGCTTCAGAATGTTGTGTACAGCAGTCATTACAATGAAAGACAATCTGATGAGGAAGAGGGAGAGTGTGTGTTTTTCACAATGTTGGTGAATTTTACAGTTGTGTGTACAATATGCTCTAAGCAACAGTGGGATATAACATTAAACATTAGAATATTCAAAAGAGGCATTTGTGTTACAGTGCCTCGGTTTGGATAATTGACTTTTCTTAACAGTCTTCAGTATATGTGAAGCAGGACAGAGCGGATAGAAAACACTATTTTCAAGAAGCACAAAGGCCAACATGAACTCGTATCTTAAATTTCTCTTAAACTTTCCTTTTAGTCTCTTGGAAAACACTGGTCACCCCAAATGCGACAGGAAATACTGCTGGAAAGTTGACGACAAAACACAAAACCCCCTGTCGCTTCCTGCTCCTGTAAGTACACATCCTCCCCTCCCTCCCACAACAGCCCTGAGGAAAAATAATAAAACAAACATTAAAAACACACACACACACAACAAAAAAAAGACAACCAGAAAGCTGAATCAAAACGCATTTCTAAACATTTTCAACAACAATCTTCAAGCAAAATGGCAGCGGGCCGCGCTTTAATTAAGAAATTAATAACTTTTGAGTCGACACAGAAGGAAAGAGGAAGACAATGCAGGACGACCGATGATGGGCCAAACACCTCGTCTCCATGGCAACCTGATGATTAAGCAAGTACTGTGTCAGAGCTGCATCAACGCGAGTCCTTCTAACAGCAAGCATTTTCTCTCTTAAAAATGTCTAGGAAGAAGCAAACGGGAAATAGTTCAATAAATCCTTTCCTTTCAGTCACAGTTCACCTTATTTTATATTTTTGTTCATTTTTGTTCCAGTTTATAAGAAAGAGAATTGGTCCAGTGAGTACAGTAGGTGCTGGGTAGTTTTGGGGTTTGGGTTCGTGGGTCGGTCGCTTAGTTACAGTCGTAAACAAAGTCATAGTTGCTAGGTTCTTTGGGAATTGGGGGCGGGGCCTCTGGAATCTGGATGTTCTCTAGATCCAAGAGGCGGAGCTTCATCTCCATGGTTAGCAGGGTGTCCATGTCAGATTTGGTGTAATCGCTGGTCATCTCTTTACCCAGGAGGGCATTTAAACCATCCGTCCACACACAATACTGCAGAGAGACAAAAAGAGACTCCATTCAGCACTGTCAAAATTAAAACAAATCTTTACAAGTTAAAAAAAAAAAAAAAAAAAATCTACCCCATAAACAAAATTGAATACTACCAACTTGGAGTGATACCAGAATTAAAGAGAACCAAAGCTGGAGAGATTCTGTGGCCACCTGCTAACTAAAGACACAGACAGGCAGAAAAGAAACGGACTAAATAAAGAACAGAACACTTCCTTCTCTCCTGCGTTAATGCAAATCTAAACTTTCAAAAACTTCTCAAAAACTCTAAGTACCGATGCCAAAGATTCTTCTCAGGATCTTCTTAAAGATCACAGAAAACCTGCTGCACTAAAATCAGCTGCACTAAAATAACCTGGTCAACGAGCAATAATGTTGACCAGGTTATTTTATGTTGTAATACAGGTTATTTTAGGTTACAATACATGCACAATGTACATGTCTAATGTTTAGTTTTTGCAGTTTGTATATAAGCTTTTTATCGTTTTGTAGGTTATATTTTTTGGCATTACAGAATACTTTTTTTTTCATTCTCCTCACTCTATTTTCTAACTTGTGTTTTTGTGCTTGGCTAATAAATATTTCTGAATCTGTTTCTGAAGCATGAGAAAAGTTACTAGCATGGAATGTTCAGATGGGACGAGTTGGGCTTTTAAAAAAAAAAAAAAAAAATGTGTTGTTGTTTGTCCTGGTCTGTTGTGTCGTGGAGTTTTAGCCTTTTGGTGTTTCACAGATTAAACCACTACACTGGTTATTACTGTCACTGCTCGTCTGTGTGTTTTTGTCTTTGTGTTGTTGTTCAGGTGTTTAGCCCTCCTTGATACAAATTGTTTGTTAGTTTTAAATAAAACGTGACAGGTTGGTCAAGGAGGGCCAGTGAAGGTCACACACTTACACATGCTCACCTATGCACTATACTGTATATTATCTGTCTGTTGCTAGATTAAATTGCATATCTGTAAAAAATGGTTGTGCCAATCTTGGCATATACCACAACTATATATACAGACAGAGAAAAAAAAAAAAAGNGAGAAAAAAAAAAAAAGTGAAATAATTTAAATGTAAAATCAATTTTACATTATGTAAAAAAATAAAAAATGTAAAATCAATTAAAATAGAATTATAAATAAACTTTAAAAATGGACAGTTTGCCACAACAATAGAATTGCCACAGATATAATTTGTTTTGATTCTCTGCAGATTTTTCCATATTCATCTGGCGTACCACCAGGGGGCGCTCCAAATACCACTAGTGGTACTTGTACCCCAGCTTGAGAACCACTTATCTAAGAAACCCAAGAACTCTGGCATTACTTTAAATATAGTAACCACATACATTATATCAACTTATTCCATACATACTATTCTACATTAACAGTCGTTGACTATCAGATACATTTTGATAAGCAATTTATTTAATTTAGAGAGAGAGAGAGAGAGAGAGAGAGAGAGAGAGAGAGAGAGAGAGAGAGAGAGAGNTTTTTTTTTTTTTTAATTTAACCTTTATTTTACCAGGTAAGTCTCATTGAGATAAAAATCTGCTTTCCAAGAGAGACCTGGATAACTTATTGATATCTCTCTTGCTAATTAAACCATTAGATACTCTGCATTGATTATTTTTGGTATTAATCTGACTTGCACACTTGCATACAACTAATCAAGCAAATTGGAAAAAGCTTCTGTCACACATGTTCATTCAGTCTGACGTTGGCAGCGACCGCACAGCTTCTCTCAGCTTACCTCATGCTTGTCAGGAGCAATAAAGTTTAAATATTCGTCCGACTCGTAGAGGACAGAGAATGCCAGCTCCAACACCTCCTGCAGAGAGAGACAGAGAGAGAGATGGAGGAGGAGGAGGGAGAGAAAATGGTGTACAGACAGAGCAGGAGATACAGAAAGTGACAGAGTGGAGGAGGTGGGAGAGAAAGGGAGAAGAATAGAGTGTAAAAAATAAAAGGGAGGAATAACAGGTGAGATTCACAGAACACTCTCACTCTCCTCCTCACATCTCTCACTCTGCTCCATCAGCTGCATACATCGAGTCATCGGGGAAGATTTGCCGATCCGAGACAGAAACACCTGTGATGCTTTGAGATAAAAGATGCTGGAAAAATACCTGGGGATTAGTGATGTGATGTGATGCGATTAGCGATGAGGAAATGCCTTGAAAATCCACTATGGTTTACTCGAGGAAAAGAACAGGAACAGGCAGCCAGATTCCCGTGCATGAAAGCAATTCATTAAATCTGTGGCAGGAATCTGCATGAAATTAGTTTAATATGCGAAAGCAGCAGCTAATTATGCTATAAGTGCTGCAACCTCCTTTAGGTGTGTTTTGTGAGTGAAGGAGAGCTTAAAAGATGATTTATGTGAGACCAGTAAGCTCAGAAAATAAAATAAAATATAAACAGGGCTGCACATAAGTGGCGCATCCACGCTCTCAATGGGAAAACGTGCGATTGGCTCATTTGCAAATTTTCATGTAATGGAATCAACTAACCTGACAACACTGCATACTACTCCACCCTCCACCCTCCACCATGACTTGGTGTCCCACAAATGTTCCACCCACCTGCTCTGCTTTAAACCGTGTAGAGGTGACTTTGGCTCTGGCCTTGTAACAGTGAGTTATGAAATGTGCCTGTGCTCTCATTCACAATCCTGGGACGGGCCTGGAAGATGGCCCACAGACACACACACACACACACACACACACACATCCCTAGGCCATTCCCCCAGACCCACACTCATCGACAAAGTAATAAGGGAGACAAAACAGGAGGAGGCGTGCTCCTTTGTCTTCAAGGCTATTTATCCAAGATCCAATATATCAGTCCTGTGTGGGAGTAATGCTTTGCAGAGGCAAGTGTGAGAGAGGAAGAATTGATGTATACACACACACACCCTCACACCCACACACACACACACATACATCTTGGTTAAAGCACCATGGAGGATACCGCAGTATGTGTGTGTGTGAGACATATGTGTTGCAGCTAAAGGACTACTCTGTGATTTATTTCTAAACAATACTGCTGATGGATACATCTCTGCGCTGACCAAGCCAAATTATGTAACTGACATTACATTATGCAACTCTCACATACACACACACTTTCCCTTATACACACAAAATGCGCATACCTTGTTTTGTTTCAGGGCTCCCTTCTCCTTCATGTGAGGACAGTCTTTGCCGGTGATAACAGCTTTGATATCAGCCACAGGCACTGCAGAAAGGTCAGAAGTCTGGTCACAACTCCTTGACAACTGTTACAACATTTCAACCAAAAAATAAGTTGACTGGGATGCTGGCTACTTGAAATAAGTAAATGGAAAGAAAATGTAAAAATGGGCAAAAGAACACAGGCAATGGATGACCTAGATGACTTTTTAGGGGACCAAGCATGAAGTGCTGGGAACCATCTTGAAATTGCTCAGATCAGACTTCATTCTCCGCTAAAAGTATCTGGGCAGCAGAAACCATAAAAGCTACAGCTACGAAACTTGGCACGTAGCTTCAATAACTTCATCGCTACTCAGGTGACAAAATGTAAACCAATCAGCCTGAAGGTGGAGCTATAATAACAACTTCAAAATTTTGGTGTATACTGGTCTATAACTTTTGAACTAAGTCCTAGAATAATAATTATTTTTTTCCTGGCATTCACTGGATGTAATATGCATCTAACCACATAGGCCATGCCCATTTCTGCCTGACAAGATTTTCCATCATTTTGAATTGTTTCGGAAACCGTTTTTTCCATATCTCCTCCTACAGTTTTAGCTTAATCATCACCAAAATTTGCATGTGGCATGTCTGGACCAAGCTGGAAAAAAGTACCATTTTAAATTTTTGATATTCTTTATCATTTTGCTGTAATTGGCTGACAAAGTTGTAGGCGTGGCTAATTTTACAACATCTGCTATAAAATGTGGTATATCTCCTGAAAGAATTAGTCTACTGTAACCAAACTTGGTAAACATGTTCACTAAAGACATCTGCAAAAAAAAAGAGTCATCAACCGACCTGATGGGGGCGCTATAACACCCACAGTAAACTTTCATCAATAACTTCTGAATCGTAGATCATAGAATCAAAATTCTTTTTTCTCTATATGAACGAATTTCTTGCATTTGATGGAGGAATTTCATTTCATTAGTAAGTGTATAGTAAGGCTGTGTTAAGTGTATAGTAAGTGTATAGTAAGGCTATATTAAGTGTATATTAAGACTATAGTAAGTGTACAGTAAAACTATACTAAGTGTATAGTAAGGCTATAGTAAGTGTATAGTAAGGCTATAGTAAGTGTATAGTAAGGCTATAATAAGTGTATAGTAAGGCCATAGTAAGTGTATAGTAAGACAATAGTAAGGTATAGTAAGATGATAAAAAGTGTATAGTAAGACTATAGTGTGTATATTAAGTGTATAGTAAGGCTATAGTAAGTGTATAGTAAGGCTATAATAAGTGTATAGTAAGGCCATAGTAAGTGTATAGTAAGACAATAGTAAGGTATAGTAAGATGATAAAAAGTGTATAGTAAGACTATAGTGTGTAGTAAGACTCTAGTAAGTGTGTAATAAACAATAGTAAGTGTATAGCAAGACAATAGTAAGTGTATAGTAAGACGATAAAAAGTGTACAGTAAGACTACAGTAAGTGTATAGTAAGGCTATAGCAAGTGTATAGTAAATGTATAGTAAGGCTATAGTAAGTGTACAGTAAAACTATATTAAGTGTACAGTAAGGTAAGTGTATAGTAAGACTACAGAAAGTGTATAGTAAGTCTATAGTATGTTGTAAGACTATAGTAAGTGTGTCATAAACTACAGTAAGTGTATAGCAAGACTATAGTAAGTGTATAGTAAGACTATCATAAGTGTATAAGACTATAGTAAGTGTATAGTAAGACTATGGTAAGTGTGTAATAAAACTATAGTAAGCGTCTTGTAAGCCTATCTTAAGTGTATAGCAGGACTATAGTAAGTGTNATAAAACTATAGTAAGCGTCTTGTAAGCCTATCTTAAGTGTATAGCAGGACTATAGTAAGTGTATAGTAAGACTATAGTAAGTGTATAGTAAGTGTATAGTAAGGCTTTATTAAGTGTATATTAAAACTACAGTAAGTGTACAGTAAAACTATAGTAAGTGTATAGTAGGGCTATAGTAAGTGTTATAGTAAGACTATAGAAATTGTATACTGTAGTTATTCTATAGTATGTAGAAAGACTATAGTAAGTGTGGCATAAACTACAACTATCTCAAGTGTATAGTAAGACGATAGTATATAGCAAGACTATAGTAAGTGTATAGTAAGACTATCATACTGTAATTGTATAGTAAGACTATTGTAAGTGTGTAATAAAACTATAGTAAGTGTATTGTAAGCATATCGTAAGTGTATAGCAAGACTATAGTAAGAGTATAGTAAGGCTATAGAAAGTGTATAGTAAGACTATAATAAGTATAAAGTAAGTGTATAGTAAGGCTGTAGTAAGTGTATAGTAAGGCTATAATAAGTGTATAGTAAGACTATCGTAGTGTATAGTAAGACTATTGTAATGTATAGTAAGACGACAGAAAGTGTATAGTAAGACTATAGTAAGCGTGTAGTAAGTGTATAGTAAGGCTTTATTAAGTGTATATTAAAACTATAGTAAGTGTACAGTAAAACTATACTAAGTGTATAGTAAGGCTATAGTAACTGTTATAGTAAGACTATAGAAAGTGTATACTGTAGTTATTCTATAGTATGTAGTAAGACTATAGTAAGTGTGTCATAAACTACAACTATCTCAAGTGCATAGTAAGACGATAGAAAGTGTATAATAAGACTATGTTAAGTGTACAGTAAGACTATAGTAAGTGTATAGTAAGACTATAGAAAGTGTATAGTTAGCGTATAGTAAGACTATAGTAAGTATATAGTAAGTGTATAGTAAGGCTATAGAAATTGTATAGTAAGTGTACTGCAAGACTATAGTAAGTGTATAGTAAGACTATAGAAAGTGTATAGTAAGCGTATAGTAAGACTATAGTAAGTATATAGTAAGTGTATAGTAAGGCTATATTAAGTGTAAATTAAGACNTAAGACTATAGTAAGTATATAGTAAGTGTATAGTAAGGCTATATTAAGTGTAAATTAAGACTATAGGCCATTGAAATGGCCATTGTGAGGCGAACTTTTAAAAAGGTCAACCCCCGCAAAGCTCCGGGGCCAGGCAGTATCCCAGGCCGGATTCTCAGGACGTGTGCTGACCAACTAGCCGAGGTATTCACTAAAATCTTTAACCTCTCCCTCAGTCAGTCTGTGGTTCCCACCCCCTTTAAGGCATCCACCATCATTCCTGTCCCCAAGAAACCTGTGGTCTCCTGTTTAAATGACTACCACCCTGTCGCACTGACATCAGTCATTATGAAGTGCTTCGAGCGAATAGTCAAAACCCACATCTGCTCCTTTCTTCCTGACACCTTGGACCCTCTCCAGTTTGCTTACAGGCCAAACAGGGCCACGGACGACGCCATCGCCTTGGCAACACACACTGCGCTCACCCACCTGGACAAAGGGAATACATATGTGTGAATGCTCTTCATTGACTACAGCTCAGCATTTAACACTATTATTCCCTCTAAACTCGTCTCTAAGCTCGTTGATCTTGGTCTGGAGAACTCCATCTGCAGCTAGATATTCGACTTCCTGATGGGCAGGCCCCAGGTGGTGAGAATCGGCAGCCACACTTCCTCCTCGCTGATCCTCAACACAGGCACACCTCAGGGCTGTGTGCTCAGCCCCCTGCTGTACTCCCTGTTCACCTACGACTGTGCTGCCAAGCACAGCTCAAACATCATCTTCAAGTATGCTGACGACACGACCATCCTGGGCCTCATCACGGACAACAATGAGACGGCCTACAGAGAGGAGGTTAAAGCACTTAACAGCTGGTGCCAGGACAATAACCTCTCTCTCAATGTCAGCAAAACTAAAGAGATGATTGTGGACTACAGGAGACAGCAGGGGGGCGGACACCTCCCTCTCTACATCGGTGATGCTGAAGTTGAAAGAGTCGGCAGCTTCAAGTTCCTTGGTGTGCACATCACCGAGGACCTCTCCTGGACACTTCATACAGACACAGTGACCAAGAAAGCTCACCAGCGGCTCTATTTCCTGAGAAGACTGAGGAAGTTTGGCATGAACACCAGCATCCTCACTAACTTCTACAGGTGCACCATCGAGAGCCTGCTGACGGGCTGCATCACGGTCTGGTATGGGAACTGTTCTGCCCACAGCCACAAATCACTACAGAAAGTGGTGAAGGCAGCACAGCACATCATCAGCAAACGTCTCCCGGCCATTCAGGACATTTTCCATCAGCGGTGCTTGTGGAAGGTACACAGCATCTTAAAGGACCACAGCCACCCAGCACACAGACTGTTCTCCTTGCTACTGTCTGGCAGACGATACAGAAGCATGGCTGCACGCACCACCAGACTCAACAACAGTTTTTACCACCAGGCCATCAGGCTCCTCAACTCATAACACTCATAACACACACACTACACATACATAACACNGTCATTACCCACTGTCTGCACTATTACTGTTTGCTGTTTTACATAAAATTTGCACTATTGTCATGACTGCTGCTACTTACCTCACTGAACCTATTTCCCTGTATGCACACAAGAGTGTTATATTTCTTTTTGTATACTTTTTTTTTTCATCCTTCCTGATTCCATCACATCTGTGCAATAACAATATACCACTTGTCACTTTACCCCTACATACATCCCTTTACAAATATATATAGTATTGTGTATTTTTCTTTTTGCCATTTGTACAGTACAGTGTTATATTTTGTTTTAATACTTATCTCGTATTGTCAGTTTTCTATTATCGTTTTTCTTATTTACTTATTCTCAACCTTATTTTTTTAATCTTTTGTAGAAGTGCTCTTATTATTTTGTTCCTTTTTNTTATTCTCAACCTTATTTTTTTAATCTTTTGTAGAAGTGCTCTTATTATTTTGTTCCTTTTTAATGGTGAGCTGACCCGTTTCTCTCGTGAAACACATTTCATTGTAATGTTGACCCTGTGTTAACATACATAAGACAAATAAATCTAAATCTGAAATCTGAATCTGAATCTATAGTAAGTTTACAGTAAAACTATAGTAAGTGTATTGTAAGGCTATAGGAAGTGTATAGTAAGACTATAGTATGTAGTAAGACTATAGTAAGTGTGTAATAAACTATAGTAATTGTATAGCAAGACTATAGTAAGTGTATAGTAAGACTATCATATGTGTATAAGACTATAGTAAGTGTATTGTAAGCCTATTGTAAGTGTATAGCAAGACTATAGTAAGTGTATAGTAAGGCTATAGTAAGTGTATAGTAAGGCTATAGTAAGTGTATAGTAAGGCTATAGTAAGTGTATAGTAAAGCTATAGTAAGTGTATAGTAAGACTATAGTAAGTGTATAGTAAGGCTATAATAAGTGTAAATTAAGACTACAGTAAGTGTACAGTAAAAATATAGTAAGTGTATTGCAAGGCTATAGTAAGTGTATAGAAACTATAGGAAGTGTACAGTAAGATGATAGTATATAGTAAGACTATAGTATGTAGTAAGACTACAGTAAGTCTGTAATAAACTATAGTAACTGTATAGCAAGACTATAGTGTTTAGTAAGACTATAGAAAGTGTATAGTAAGACTATAGTAAGTGTACAGTAAGGGTATATTAAGTGTATATTAAGACTATAGCAAGTATACAGTAAAACTATAGTAAGTGTATTGTAAGGCTATAGTAAGTGTATAGTAAAACTATAGTAACTGTATAGCAAGACTATAGTAAGTGTATAGTAAGACTATTGTAAGTGTGTAATAAAACTACAGTAAGTGTCTTGTAAGCCTATCGTAAGTGTATAGCAAGGCTATATTAAGTGTATATTAAGACTATAGTAAGTGTACAGAAAAACTATCGTAATTATATAGTAAGGCTATAGTAAGTGTATGGTAAGGCTATAATAAGTGTGTAGTAAGACTATCGTAGTGTATAGTAAGATGATAGAAAGTGTATAGTAAGACTATAGTAAGTGTGTAGTAAGTGTATAGTAAGGCTTTATTAAGTGTATATTAAAACTATAGTAAGTGTACAGTAAAACTATAGTAAGTGTATAGTAAGACTATTGTAAGTGTGTAATAAAACTACAGTAAGTGTCTTGTAAGCCTATCGTAAGTGTATAGCAAGGCTATATTAAGTGTATATTAAGACTATAGTAAGTGTACAGAAAAACTATCGTAATTATATAGTAAGGCTATAGTAAGTGTATGGTAAGGCTATAATAAGTGTGTAGTAAGACTATCGTAGTGTATAGTAAGATGATAGAAAGTGTATAGTAAGACTATAGTAAGTGTGTAGTAAGTGTATAGTAAGGCTTTATTAAGTGTATATTAAAACTATAGTAAGTGTACAGTAAAACNGTGTAGTAAGTGTATAGTAAGGCTTTATTAAGTGTATATTAAAACTATAGTAAGTGTACAGTAAAACTATAGTAAGTGTATAGTAAGACTATAGTAAGTGTATAGTAAGGCTATAGAAAGTGTATAGTAAGACTATATTAAGTGTAAATTGAGACTATAATAAGTTTACAGTAAAACTATAATAAGTGTATTGTAAGGCTATAGTAAGTGTATAATAAGACTATAGGAAGTGTATAGTAAGACTATAGTATATAGTAAGACTATAGTATGTAGTAAGACTATAGTAAGTCTGTAATAAACTATAGTAACTGTATAGCAAGACTATAGTGTTTAGTAAGACTATAGAAAGTGTATAGTAAGACTATAGTAAGTGTACAGTAAGGGTATATTAAGTGTATATTAAGACTATAGCAAGTATACAGTAAAACTATAGTAAGTGTATTGTAAGGCTATAGTAAGTGTATAGTAAAACTATAGTAACTGTATAGCAAGACTATAGTAAGTGTATAGTAAGACTATTGTAAGTGTGTAATAAAACTACAGTAAGTGTCTTGTAAGCCTATCGTAAGTGTATAGCAAGGCTATATTAAGTGTATATTAAGACTATAGTAAGTGTACAGAAAAACTATCGTAATTATATAGTAAGGCTATAGTAAGTGTATGGTAAGGCTATAATAAGTGTGTAGTAAGACTATCGTAGTGTATAGTAAGATGATAGAAAGTGTATAGTAAGACTATAGTAAGTGTGTAGTAAGTGTATAGTAAGGCTTTATTAAGTGTATATTAAAACTATAGTAAGTGTACAGTAAAACTATAGTAAGTGTATAGTAAGACTATAGTAAGTGTATAGTAAGGCTATAGAAAGTGTATAGTAAGACTATATTAAGTGTAAATTGAGACTATAATAAGTTTACAGTAAAACTATAATAAGTGTATTGTAAGGCTATAGTAAGTGTATAATAAGACTATAGGAAGTGTATAGTAAGACTATAGTATATAGTAAGACTATAGTATGTAGTAAGACTATAGTAGGTATGTAATAAACTATAGTAAGTGTATAGCAAGACTATAGTAAGTGTATAGTAAGACTACCATACTGTAAGTGTATAGTAAGACTATTGTAAGTGTATAGCAAGACTATAATAAGTGTATAGTAAGACTGTTGCAAGTATACAGTAAAACTATAGTAAGCGTATAGTAAGGCTATATTAAGTGTATATTAAGACTATAGTAAGTGTACAGTAGAAGTATAGTAAGTGTATAGTAAGGCTATAGTAAGTGTATACTAAAACCATAGTAACTGTATAAGACTATAGTAAGTGTATAGTAAGACTATTGTAAGTGTGTAATAAAACTACAGTAAGTGTCTTGTAAACCTATCGTAAGTGTATAGCAAGACTATAGCAAGTGTATAGTAAGACTATCGTAACTGTATAGTAAGACGATAGAAAGTGTATAGTAAGACTATAGTATAGTGTATGGTAAGTGTATAGCAAGGCTATATTAAGTGTATATTAAGACTATAGTAAGTGTGCAGTAAAACTATAGTAATTATATAGTAAGGCTATAGTAAGTGTATAGTAAGGCTATAATAAGTGTACAGTAAGCCTATCATAGTGTATAGTAAGATGATAGAAAGTGTATAGTAAGACTACAGTAAGTGTATAGTAAGTGTAAAGTAAGGCTTTATTAAGTGTATATTAAAACTATAGTGTTACAGTAAGACTATAGAAAGTGTATACTGTAGTTATTCTATAGTATGTAGTAAGACTATAGTAAGTGTGACATAAACTACAACTATTTCAAGTGTATAGTAAGACTATGTTAAGTGTACAGTAAGACTATAGTAAGTGTATAGTAAGGCTACAGAAAGTCTATAGTAAGTTTATAGTAAGACTATAGTAAGTGTATAGTAAGGCTATATCAAGTGTATATTAAGACTATAGTAAGTGCACAGTAAAACTATAGTAAGTGTATAATAAGGCTACAGAAATTGCATAGTAAGTGTACAGTAAGACTATAGTAAGTGTATAGTAAGGCTATAGAAAGTGTATAGTAAGTGTATAGTAAGACTATAGTAAGTATATAGTAAGTGTATAGTAAGGCTATATTAAGTGTAAATTAAGACTATAGTAAGTTTACAGTAAAACTATAGTAAGTGTATTGTAAGGCTATAGTAAGTGTATAGTAAGACTATTGTAAGTGTGTAATAAAACTACAGTAAGTGTCTTGTAAACCTATCGTAAGTGTATAGCAAGACTATAGCAAGTGTATAGTAAGACTATCGTAACTGTATAGTAAGACGATAGAAAGTGTATAGTAAGACTATAGTATAGTGTATGGTAAGTGTATAGCAAGGCTATATTAAGTGTATATTAAGACTATAGTAAGTGTGCAGTAAAACTATAGTAATTATATAGTAAGGCTATAGTAAGTGTATAGTAAGGCTATAATAAGTGTACAGTAAGCCTATCATAGTGTATAGTAAGATGATAGAAAGTGTATAGTAAGACTACAGTAAGTGTATAGTAAGTGTAAAGTAAGGCTTTATTAAGTGTATATTAAAACTATAGTGTTACAGTAAGACTATAGAAAGTGTATACTGTAGTTATTCTATAGTATGTAGTAAGACTATAGTAAGTGTGANAGTAAGACTATAGAAAGTGTATACTGTAGTTATTCTATAGTATGTAGTAAGACTATAGTAAGTGTGACATAAACTACAACTATTTCAAGTGTATAGTAAGACTATGTTAAGTGTACAGTAAGACTATAGTAAGTGTATAGTAAGGCTACAGAAAGTCTATAGTAAGTTTATAGTAAGACTATAGTAAGTGTATAGTAAGGCTATATCAAGTGTATATTAAGACTATAGTAAGTGCACAGTAAAACTATAGTAAGTGTATAATAAGGCTACAGAAATTGCATAGTAAGTGTACAGTAAGACTATAGTAAGTGTATAGTAAGGCTATAGAAAGTGTATAGTAAGTGTATAGTAAGACTATAGTAAGTATATAGTAAGTGTATAGTAAGGCTATATTAAGTGTAAATTAAGACTATAGTAAGTTTACAGTAAAACTATAGTAAGTGTATTGTAAGGCTATAGTAAGTGTATAGTAAGACTATATGAAGTGTATAGTAAGACTATAGTATATAGTAAGACTATAGTATGTAGTAACACTATAGTAAGTGTGTAATAAACTATAGTAAGTGTATAGCAAGACTATAGTAAGTGTATAGTAAGACTATCATACTGTAAGTGTATAGTAAAACTATAGGAAGTGTATAGTAAGATGATAATATATAGTAAGACTACAGTAAGTGTGTAATAAACTATAGTAACTGTACAGCAAGACTATAGTAAGTGACTTAGACTATCGTATGTGTATAAGACTATAGTAAGTGTATAGTAAGACTATTGTAAGTATGTAATAAAACTATAGTAAGCGTCTTGTAAGCCTATCTTAAGTGTATAGCAGGACTATAGTAAGTGTNATAAAACTATAGTAAGCGTCTTGTAAGCCTATCTTAAGTGTATAGCAGGACTATAGTAAGTGTATATTAAGACTATAGTAAGTGTATAGTAAGACTATTGTAAGTGTGTAATAAAACTATAGTGAGTGTCTTGTAAGCCTGTCGTAAGTGTATAGCAAGACTACAGTAAGTGTATAATAAGACTATAGTAAGTGTACAGTAAAACTATAGTAATTATATAGTAAGGCTATAGTAAGTGTATAGTAAGGCTATAGTAAGTGTATAGTAAGGCTACAGAAAGTGTATAGTAAGTGTATAGTAAGACTATAGTAAATATATAGTAAGTGTATAGTAAGGCTATGTTAAGTGTAAATTAAGACTATAGTAAGTTTACAGTAAAACTATAGTAAGTGTATTGTAAGGCTATAGTAAGTGTATAGTAAGACTATAGGAAGTGTATAGTAAGACTATAGTATATAGTAAGACTATAGTATGTAGTAAGACTATTGTAAGTGTGTAATAAAACTATAGTAAGTGTATTGTAAGCCTATCGTAAGTGTATAGCAAGACTATAGTAAGTGTATAGTAAGATTATAGTAAGTTCATAGTAAGGCTATAATAAGTGTATAGTAGTAATCTATCTATCTATCTATGGTAATCTATCCATGTACGCCACGCCCCTTTCCAACTCATAGTTTGTCTGCCATTTTGAAATTTTTGCAAATACTGATTGAAGAATTTCTTTCTCAAACACTGTAAAAGCTACAGCAACAAAACATAACAGGTTGGTTCAATATCTCACCTACTACTCAGGAAAAAAATTACACTGATTGGCCTGAAGGTGGCGCTGTAATAAGCACATTTACATTTTGGCCTATAACTATTGAACTGTAAATCATAGGATCAATATTCTTTTTTGCCTGCATTCCTTGGGTCTATATACATCCAATGGTATAGTCCAACCTCTTCCCTCATGACTAGATTTTCTGCCATTTTGAATTGTTTATGAAATAGTTTTTTTGTATCTCCGCCTCCAGTTTTGGCTCAATCATCACCAAAATTTGCATGTGGCATGTATGGCCCAAGCCGGAAAAAAGTACCATTTCAGGTTTTTGATACTCTTAGTCGTTTTGCTGCAATTGGCTGAGAAAGTTGTAGGTGTGGCTTGTTGTACAACATGTGGTATAAAATGTAGTATATCTCCTGAAGGAATTAGTCTATGTAGCCAAACATGGTGGACATGTTCACTAAAGACATCTGCATAAAATGAATCAAAACCCAACCTGATGGGGGCGCTATAACACCCACAGTAAACATTCATCAATAACTTCTGAACCGTAGATCATAGAATCAAAATTCTTTTTTCTCTGTATCCCTTGGGCTAAGACACATCTATCCATGTAAGCCACGCCCTTTCCATCTTGTAATGTTTCTGCCATTTTGAATTTTGTCCAAAGCTGTTTCTTTGCTGCTTCTCCTATAATTTTGACTCAATTCACACGAAACTTTGCAGATACAATGTCTGAACCAAGCCAAAAAAGTTACTTCTTCATTGATTGATATTCTCTACCATTTTGCTGCAATTGCTGCCAAATTTGAGTGGGCTTGGATTAGTCAACAAAAACTGCGATATCTCATGAATGATTGGGTCTATTGTCACCAAACGTGGTGATTATCTGCACACTCGGCTTCTGCTAAAAGTGAATCATTCGTCGAGTCGTCGCATGTGCTTGGACCCTGCTTATTGCCGCTTGTGTCTATATTTAGCACCCCTAAATATAGCCACAAGCAGACCCCTAAATATACCCCCCTCTTGGAATTGTTAGGATTATTATTATTATTATTATTATTTTCCGCTAAAGTATCTGGGCAGCAGAAACCGTAGAAGCTAGAGCTACAAAACCTGGCATGTAGCTTCAAAAACTTCACCGCTACTCAGGCATCAAAATATAAACCGATCAGCCTCAAGGTGGTGCTATAATAAGAACTTCAAAATTTTGATGTATATTGGTCTATAACTTTTGAACCGTAAGCCGTAGCATCAAAATTATTTTTTCCTTGGATTCCTTGGATGTATATGAATCTAACCACATAGGCCACGCCCATTTCCACCTGACCAGATTTTCCGCCATTCTGAATTGTTTCTGAAACAGTTTTTTCATATCTCCTCCTATAGTTTTGCCTCAATCATCACCAAAATTTGTAGGTAGCATCTCTGGACCAAGCCTTTTAGTACCTTTTTAGATTTTTGCTATTCTTTATGGTTTTGCTGCAATTGGCCTGAGAAAGTCGTAGGCGTGGCTAATTTGACAACTTCTGCTACAAAATGTGGTATATCTCCTGAAAGAATTAGTCTACTGTAACCAAACTTGGTGGACATGTTCACTAAAGACATCTGAAAAAAATGAGTCATCAACTGACCTGATGGGGGCGCTATAACACCCACAGTAAACTTTCATCAATAACTTCAGAAACCGTAAATCGTAGAATCAAAATTCTTTTTTCTCTGTAGTCCTTGGGCTAAGACACATCTGTCCACACCCATTTCCAACACGTAATGCTTCCGCCATTTTGAATTTTGTCCAAAACTGTTTCTTCGCTGCTTCTCCTACAATTTTGACTCAATTCACATGAAACTTTACAGACACAATGTGTGAAACAAGCCGAAAAAAGTTACTTCTTCATTTACTGATATTCTCTACCATTTTGCTACAATTGGCTGTCAAATTTGACTGGGCATAAATTAGTCAACGAAAACTGCGATATCTCATGAATGACTGGGTCTGTTGTCACTAAACTTGGTGAATATCTGCGCACTCAACTTCTGGAAAAACTGAATCATTTGTCGAGTCGTCACATGTGCTTGGACCCCGGTTATTGCCGCTTGTGGCTATATTTTTTATTTTATTTGCCAGTTTCAGATATGGCTTCTTAAAAAAAAACTCTGCCTCTAAGGCCAGCATCCCAGAGTCATCTTTTCACTGTTGTAGATGACATTGGTAAAGACCAAAGTAAAGACAATTTACCTGTTTACTTGAACAGAAAAACAGGTTTTGTGACAAAGGACGACTTCTTTAAACAGGCTGAATCAAACGTAACAGGTTTCAAGTGTGCTAACAAATTATAAAAGTGTCTCTAATAACCAGATAGCATTTAAATATGATTAATTAAGAATGAGCATTTATATTATGACACTAGAGTAATGGCTCCTGAAAATGCAGTTTTACATGAATAATTAATTATAAATCAGCCACTTGAGTAGTAATAGCCATTTGCAACATTATTAATATATTGGCTATATATTTACATTAATTTAATGCCAACTTGGTGAATAAAAATATGAATTTCTATCAAAAATAAGAAAATTTCTGGGCGATTCCAAACTTTTGCTCACTAGACTGTGTTACAGTACTGAGTAAATTGTTCCACTGGTTACTCACACTTGTCCTGTAAAGAGTCATGGGGCACCTCGCCTTGAGGACTCTCCTCCAGATCCCCATAGTGCAGGACTTTATGGTTGGGAGACAGACGACAATACCAAAACTTATCTGGAAGAAAAGACGACAGGTGGGAGGAAAAGGGTGACAGAGGGAGAGTGATAAGAGACAGATTTAGAGGAAATATGAAGTAAGCCTAACTGGCACAAGACATCATATGCGATTGCATGAATCATCAACAGGAGAGAAAATTAATATGACAAAAAAATCTGTGACAAAAAGCAGCCATGGAGAAAATCCACAGATGGGCTGTAATGCTCTGCAGGAGGAAGGGATTATGGTGGGCAAAGAAAGGAAAGCTACATAGTTAAAAACAAATATTCACATGAAGGTAAAAAAGGATTTCAATGGAAGGCATAATTGCTGATCCTGTTCAGTGTGTTTGTTTTCCCTGATGGTATGAGTAAGACAAACAGCTTTGTCTGCACAGAAGCAGTCAATACCACCAACACCAGCCTGGTGTTCTTTAGTGGGCAGTGCGCTAAGCTGGCTCCAGGCTGGGAGGTCTGGCTGGCCCAGGCATGGGTGGCACAGTCCAAATCCTAATTGCTGAAAATAGACAGTTGGCAATTCCAGGCTGGCGTGGCGGCAGTCCGTGGGGAGCCGACGGAGGGGAGAGGGGGCTTTAAGAGAGAATACTAACTGACAGCCCGTCCAGTTTCTGCGTGAACGTGTGCCTGTACAAAACAAATGTGGCTGGAAAACACTGCGCCCCTATCTTGGAATACATTATTCTTCTATTGTGCTTGGACTTGCACACTCAATTTGATTAAAAAACATGATTAACAGTGAAATCCAACAAGAATCAGACCATATTTCCATGTTTGCTTTAGAATTTTCAGCAGTTACACAATGTACACTTGCAATAGTTTCAAAGTGCCTTTACCTGCTAAAACCACTGCACTTAAAAGACCGTACAAGTGCTCTGTCTTCACAACTTCAAAACACCAGTAGCCTGAGCTTTTAGAGAGAAACATCTCCCGGTAATGGACGAACTGGCACTTTGGAAGGCAGAAAGAAAAGTCATCGCCACTGAAGTCAGCTAAATTAATATTTCATGCAGGTACTTGAGTCCCTCCAGGCTGAAGGACTTTGAAATCGTCATACAAGGTGCTGAGGGAGGGAGGAGTGGGAGGGATGGAGGGAGGGAGGACACAAGGCTGACATTTAAGAGTAGATGGAAAATTCCAATATCTGCACGTTCCACACTGATATGACTGCAAAGCCAAGATAATATTCAGACATGTTCTGCAACATAGTGTTGAACTCCTAGTAGCGAATGACAGTTGGGTTCACAGTACACTTTGGCTTTCTGTAAGACAAAGTGCCACCCTGAGAACAAAGGCTGAAAAATCCCTCTTAGTTTAGAGGAGAAAGAATGAAAAAAAAAAAAGGAGATGACTGTGAGAAAGAAGGGATTGGGGAAGACATATAAGTGAGGGAGAGGGAGGAGAGGCATGTGCAAGGGGAGATGGGGAAGGAGAGGAGCAGTGGAAGTGGTTTTAGGAGTGTTGTGGAGAAACAGCGTTGCCCTGGAGAATGAGTCCTTCTACAGCCCAAATTACATCATGTGGAGCTCAAGAACTGCATTATACAGCTCTGTGTGAGTGTGTATGTGTGTGCACTCTTCTGGTTCTGAATGGCTAATGTCTTGTTTCTTGTTTTGTGTGGGTACGTGCACGTTTTCTCAACTCCTTTGACAAACGTTCGAAGATCTCCAAAGTAATAACTATAATCTGGTAATATGAGACTCAGTTCACAGTGTCGCTGCGTAAATGGCAGACGAGCATAAATCAGCCAAACACAAGGAGCGAAGACAACCCGATGCTCAGTCTGGAGTGATACTTTCTACCTGAACACCTTGAAACATTTTTCCCCTCTCTTCTCTTCAATCTGTCTTTTTTCTGAAATCAAGCCTCGATAAAGTCTGGATGACAGCAATTTGGTGATCGCGTCTTTCAAAATGCTGGAACACACTGATGTTATTAGGGGAAATTGGTGCGGTTTTACTCAGTTTAGGCTGACATACTGTCACTGCAATGACTCAAACCAAACAAGAACCCCAGCTTGTCATTCTGCTTTTTTATTCTGCATGCATTTATGTAGGCAGAGAGAAAAACGACAGCAAGAGGTGATGGAAAGTACAAGAGGGAGGACAGAAGAGTGAAAGAATCTGCTCAAAAACAGATTAAATCCTTCGACTGTGAAGAGCAGTATATTATACAGGCTAAATGCTCGCTCTTCCTCTCTTTCTCTCTGGTGGCAGCAAGCGTGAAATACGATATTAGGCTGAATGATTCCAACACAGTCCTATTTGAGCTGGCTGCTAAGCTGTTTTCTTCTCCGCTCTCCTCCTGTGGCTCACTGAGAAGGAATACTATCAACAGTTCAGCTATAAGAAGCATAGGAGCAGCAACAACTTGGACACACTTGACCTCCTTTTCCATTAACATCTCAAACATTCTTCTTCTTCCAGCTTTTGGCATTAAATCGCTGATTTCTCTCATACGGAATACACTGCTTTATTATTTTCTCTTCTCCTTAAATCCTGGGATTACTGAAGTCAGCTGTTATGTCATTCTTTCTTTCCTCAGTGGCTTCCTTAGAATTTCTAGCATTTATGTTCACGTGGCGAGAGTTTCTTCAATTTATCGGTGTGTGCAGGGTGTGGGCATGAGGAAGACAAAGAGAGGGGTTGTATGTGTCTGAATGTGTTTGAGTCGGGGTGGCAGCGTGTCGTTATTTAGCCAGGGAAATTTGTGTTGTCAGTCTGGAACATCAGGTACCTCCCTGTGATGCTGGTGGAGGGAAAAGAAGAAGGGCCAGGAGAGAAAAGCAGCTAGGAGAGAAAAAGAACAAATAAAGAGAGGGAGAAAAGGACAGAAAGAAAGGAGGAATCCTCATGGAGACAGTGGAGGATGTGAATTTCAATGCCTGTGTGTGGTTCCGTTCTGTGGATAGCACCTGATTTGTATTCTTGTGTGTGTAAGGGTGTACGTGTGTGTGTTTTGTGTGTCCCACCTTGCCTCCTGCGACTACTGATTTTCCTGAAGCAGGTTCCGTCACACAACCTGTTGAGCCTCTGCTGTTTGATCAGCTCCATGATCTCTGGTTGAATCTTCTCCCTCAGCTCCCTGCAGAATTGCACACACGAATGTGCACGCATGCACACACGCACACACACACACATTCTTGGGTCAACCAAATTATCTGAATTGTGTAAACTCCACACATCCACTATTGCGGGCAACATCAGACTAGAAGATGCTCTGTGACTTGGAAGTGAATTCTATTATGATTCACAAGGTCAGATGGCAGAATGCAATACTCATCTTAAGTGCAAAGAGAATGCATGCATGTGACAAATGCGGATAGTTCCATGAACATGTACACGCACTCACAAAACTATCATATACATGTAACTCCCCAAAAGGCTAATCAGTGAAAATATGTGCTGTGTGTATCTATCTATCTATCTATCTATCTATCTATCTATCTATCTATCTATCTATACATATATATATTTAATATGAATGCACATGCATGTATCTGAGTTGCATATGAATCCAAGCACACGGCCCCAGATAACATGAATTATGTATAGTAACTCTTCTGCTGCTTCTCATCCTTTATTTTCCTGTCCTTTATGTTTTCTGTCTTCCTCATTGACTATTTTCTCTCCTTTCTACCTTTCTCTGCTCATTTACCTTTTCATTCTTCCAGAAATATGCAGATTCTGAAAGGATTTAAAGTCCAGACACATAAAAACTGTGCATTTCTAATGATGAAAGATAAACTTTTGCTTATTTGTCTTTGTTTCTCTTCTCTGTCTCCTGCAGGCTCGTCTCCTTCTTGTCTCCTTTCATCTGTCTCTCTGGTCACCCTACCTGTCTATGTGTTTGCCTCATCGTCACAGTGATCTGTAGTTAGACATTCAGTCTGACATCTTTTAAAAGACAGCTTGTCAGGTAGGTAGAGCTCATAATCCAGATCCATGAGGATGGATGATGATGTTACTGAGTTATAGCTTTATTAGAACTGATTCTTTCTGGCAAATGAAGAAAATTTTTGGCAACTGAATTAAAGGTCTGATGTCTTGTACTGGTAGACCTGTACATAGGAAGCACTTAGTATCAGGTGTTCCAATTAAACGGTAGAAAGAGGTGAGACAAAAACCAATTTACAGCTTTGTGGAAATGGGCACTGGCTGTACAGTACATTAGTGAAGAATCGATAATGAATAACGTGAAGTCAAGTTCCATCCTATTTTTCTGGGCACTGCATTAAAGTTCTTCTGTTTATTAGCATTTTATCATAAGTGTATCCTCAGCTTTTCTTAATTGGCCTGCATGACAAATATTTTATAAGATCTTGTTACTATAAACTGAAATCTTTTCATGTAAGCAACTTTAAGTACAAAATCTATAGCAAAGGCCGTTTATTAATTATGGCAAAATACCCCCCAAATTTAGTAATAGTTTGAATTAGACATATACAGGGAATACTGCATTGATTTCAGCCGAAATGGTCCCAAGTGGTAGGATTAGTAACAGTTTTTACAGTACTCTGCTAATTCTATATTCTGTTATACACCAGCATTCAAAAGTTTGGAATCGCCAAGAAATGTTCATGTGATAGATCAAAATTGATGCTTTTATTCACTAAAGTGGGATTAACTTGATGAAAATATACAGCCAAGACATTAAAATGTTGCAAATGGCTAAATTACTGCTGGAAATGATTATTAATTATTCACATAAAACTGCAAAGCCTCATTTTCAGCAGCCATTACTCTAGTGTTCTAATGATAAACTCTTTTAGCTCATCCTTAATTAATCATGTTTAAATGCAAATTGGCTACTAGAGACACCTTTATAATTGTATTACCTGAAACTCCTTATTCTGTTCAGTTAAGCAGGTAAATTGTCTTTACTTGGGTTGCACTGGCATTGCTAAAGTTGAATTCTGGGGCCAAAACAAAATAGTTTTCTCAAGAAACACATCAGCCTATTGTTTAGTGAAATGAAGGTTATTCCATGCGTCAGATTGCCAAGAAACTAGAAAGATTTCATACAAAAATGTCTACCACTCTGGAAAGAAAAGGGGAAAACAATAATATACTGTCTGTTGTTTGAGAAACAGATGCTTTACAGGTCCTCAGTTGGCTGTTTCCTTAAATAGTATACGCTAAATATCAATGTCATCTGCAAAAGTGAAAAGACGACTCTGGGATGCTGGCCTTAAAAACAGAGTTTCAAAGAAAAAGCTATAGCTGAAACTGGTAAAATAAAAATAAAAAGTCAGTTTCAGATGGCCAGATATGCTTTTGTATTGATTATTCAAGGAAAATTCCAGCCTTTGTTTTTCAATGCTTTTTAAAACTTGTAAAACATTTTTCTGCTATCAAAACTCCACTGTAGCCTATCTTCATGTGATGTTACATTGGCTGCTTTAGCCCAGTTATCACCACAAATAAGAAAAAATACACATCCAAACAATAAAATGGTCCTTGGATTTCAAGCAATATCAATAGCTTTTTGAAACTTGCAAAGCATTTTTACAATAATTTTTTCCTTGATTTGTTCAGTTTTTGTGCTGCTTTCTTTACTAGAGTTAATTACAGTTTGGTCTCTACCCTTCCAGTATTGATTCAATAAGTCCTTTGCTCAGCATTGATTACTGTTCAAAGAGACAAACTCTCCCAGTGAAAGGATTTTCCAATAGTGCTAGCTACTCCATTAAATACAAAACATATTCTCTGTTACAGGACCTGCATCCATGATCAGTCAATGAATGATCTATAAGAGGCTTGCGCTTAATGAGCAGGAGGGTCGTTAATGGAGTATTCAGCAGGAATGTCATTTGCAGAAAATTTGAATTTAATGCAGATTTTCAATCACACGAGAGGAAACAGGTGCAACCTGCTTTAGGCCAATAGTTTGATGAATGGAAAAAGGAGTAATTACAACCATATTAATGACTAGAGCTTCTTTTTTGCAGATGCCCGCTTTTGGACTTGGCCTTGATCAAGTAGATGAGAAAGGAATTTTAATTAACTACAGGAATATCACTAAGAATCTATTTCCCATGCTGAGCTGTGCCAGAACCCAGAATATTTCCTCCTATTCAGAGTGGTCTGTTCTGTGAGGAAAGCTGTCAGACCTCATACTACTCAAACCCAGTTCACCATTTTATTACCATCAGCTACACTCTGGTGGGGCATCTGAAGCTCCCCATAAAAACCTTCGATTTTCCAATGTATTCCAACACCAATCCATAGCATATGTACTGCTCACTGATTGTTTGACTCACAGGATGGGGCGGGACTGGAAATCTTCCTGGTTCATCCTTTCAGACTGGCGAATCTTCAGGATCTCAGTGTAGCTCAGGTTCTGCAGACGACTCTTAAACTGGTCCAGGGAATTAGGCTTGAGAGTGAGCGCTCGCATGATCTGTTCCCTCACCACCTGCATTACCTGCAAAAGAGAGACACAGAGACACGCTGGGATCAGGACGCCAGAGCAACAGAAGATAAATAGGAGTGTATTTGTGTGTGCATGGAAACCAAAATCAGAATGGCTGAAGTACAGCAAAACTATTTTCCTCCCTATTAAACTTTAAGACAGTGGGCAAAGCACTTTCTCATCATAAATCTCCTCAGACAATTAGCCCAGAGGACAATAAAATTGAGCATTTAGCTAAAAAAAATTTAAAGACAGCAATTTCAACTCAGCCTTGTATTAGAATTGATCTGTGTTCTGCATAAGTAGAATTCAAAGACTACATCAAATCAAAGACAGATTCCTTATTTGTTAATGGGATCAAACACTGAGAGAAACATGGTTTTCCATCAAAAACAGAGAGCAGATTCATAACATGTCTGGTCCGGCAGATGTAACTGCAGATGTGCTGCTAGATGTGACAAGAAGCTTTGATGGCGAATCTGCCTTTTTAACAAACACCTCTGGGCCTGCAGATGTTGATTCACTAGACTGGTTTCAGAAATAGACCATCTCCCCCTCTGTTCTCTTTGATTTTGATGCATCATATCAGTGATCAAATTCTAAAGTACATAAGCATTTCTAGCCTGCAAAAACACTTCCTTACAATGTGTCTACTATTGTACCATGTCATATTGTAAGGCTTTGAGAACCGCACTTCAAAGACACACAAAAAACTATCAGTGTTCATAAAACTTTATTTTAATTGGCCTCTACTCTTCTTCTCTACTATTCTGTTTTATCTCCTCAACACAATCTTATCATTCTTCCTCAGCGAGCAAACACACCAGATCTAGTTTGATGGAAAGCTGCTCCTGAAGGTTTGTTTACTGCAAGGCTATTACTCATCGACATGCTCAGCTCTGAACTCTCACTAGTCAGACGGAGTCCAAGGTGAGAGCGTAAAAAAATCGATGGGCCGAGTTTCTGAACAGCATAATCTTCAACCCAGCACCAAAATACAGAATAACTCAAGACAACACAGGCAATCAGAGATAATCCTCATAACTCAGTGTTAATTTCACCATGATTCATGGCCTGGGGCCTGGGCTCAAAGTCCCCATTTGTGAATTTGATGCTACATGGTAAGATTGCCACAAAAACAATTACCCCATTCCTAAGTCTTGATCTGATAAGCTCTGACAGTAATACTCAGCTCCTACTAGGACTGTCTGATCATATAGTGTCTGTCTGAAGATTTGCTTGGAAAGCATGTAAACACATTTTGGCACCAATATTAGAAAGTTCCACCTTCCACAATGCTGCAGCTGAGCTCTGCAGCCACATATTACAGAGCAAATTTGACTATTAGATTAATCAGCTGTGTATTTTAAGAATTCACTTGAGCCAACAGATTTGGAGCCTGTAGGTTTATGAGCTCAGACAGAGAACCACATCGCTGCATAAGAGGTCTCTCGTGTGATCCAAATCTACCTGGCATTAGGGCTAATACAGAACATCAGTGACTCAGCAAACCCACCTTGACAGATGCTGACAAAAAAGTGAGATCACAATGTCACGATCACACTGCGTCAGCCTCCCAGTGCCTCAAAAGAAGCAGTGCTCTATGCTGCAAAAAAAGCACCAGTGTGGTGAAGATTAACCTCAATTCATCCAAAGTAATTTTGATAACATACTGTAGATTAATGGATATACAAAACTGGCATAATCACAGCTATATTATCATGTGGTACAATTTGGCATGAAATGTACTAGACTGATTAACAAATGAAGGATGGACCTCAATCTGAATCCTTCAGTGTAACCAGCATACACAAATACATTGAGATGAGTCTCGGTGCTGTACTGTATTTGCTGTCCTGTTGCTGTAGTCAGATCTACCCAAATTCAATAAGCTGATCCATGTTCTGTGTTGCAAGAGACTTCTCACGATTGTACACAAAGGTGGACTCCCTATGAGCTCTGATCATGTGATGCATCATAAATCGCTGCTTATTGAGGCGAGAGGGAAGGCGTGAACTGAAGAGCCGGAAAATGAAAAGCTGCTCGGTACTTTGTGGTGCATCATGTTGCTGCCGGTGTCGTTTTTCTATTTGGGTCGGGTCTCTCTTTTTGGAAATTAATTTATTCACGTTAGGTTCAGGTAGGGTTTTCCACCAGTCTGTTTTGGTCAGGTCCAAAAATTTGGAACTGTGAAGACCTTTAGATGAAGCCACAATTTGCAACCCAGATGGAGATTTATCACTTATGTTCACTACTTTTAACCACATCCTAAGACAGTTGCTTAGTCGGTGCTGTCCATCCCCTTCAAGGAAAATAAATAAAAAAGAAATTAAATAAAGAAATGACTGCACGGTGTAAGCAATTTTAAAAACAGCAGGAAATGTGCTGTATTTGAGGATATTATTCAGATATGCTCAGCTGTTTACTCCCACTGTCACTTGCAGCTTGTTTCCTGAATCTCACTTCCGTCGAGCCCTGGTGTTTCAGCAGAGCTTTCCCAGGGGAATGTTCATTAATATGCCTTGTTTGTAGTCATGTCTCCGGGAGGAAAACAATTCTGTTGGCCCATGTGGCTGTGCTCATGCTAATTAACACTGTGAATATTCATCACATTTAATACGAGCACATGGTCCCTTCACAACAGGAGGGTCACTATGAATATTTCATCTTTATCCTTTATTTTCCCTCATCCGCTGATTGCTCAGAGAGCACCTTGGCAGAGGTGAGGTGACGTCAATACCAGGTTCAGTCTGGGGATAAATTTAGACTCACCTCTTTTTTCCTGACTGGCTTTACACTGCTCAGCTTAGCCACATTCTAGCTTTCAATAAAATAAAGATGATCTAAGCATGGAATTGTTGAACTTGTCTTTCACTGTACTCTCCCTTACAAACTCTCATTTTTCTCAAATGGCCATCATTCATTCCTCCAGCTCCTTCAAGGAAAAGTTATAGGCAACAGACAGCAGAAGTGTCAGCAAAAGTAATGAAAGGCTATCCTTTGAGGAATCTAGTGCATGTAATGAAGAGCTGGCCACAGTGGCTCCTCTGTCACACTCCTCTGTTTCTGTCTCTCAAACAGGACAGTTGGGCAGGTCCTCTTTCGGAGTCTCCCTCTCATCTGTCACCGACAACGCATCAGCCATAACAAATCAACCCCTCTTACAGACCAAATGACTGTCTCCACTGATCCATTTACCTAAGAGAATGCTAATGGTATCATTTACCACCTGTCAGTCAAATGCACACCCACCACTCAAGCCCAGGCAGGAAATCTGGAGATTGTGCTGGAGAGGCACTTTGGTGGGCAAATAATCAGGCCGTAATCACAGAATAATGACTTTGCTGATACACCCTGAAAGCAATCAGAAAATCAATCTCACATGGCAATAATGGGACCGTCGCTGGAGTGCATTCATGTATTTATGGCCACACCATGGCATTGACAAAACATGTATGTATCAATACATTCTTACTGTAGATACACACATAGAAGTGCATAAAAATATGAAACACCCACACACACACTTGTCCACATCTCTGCAACTGACTGTGCTTTAATAAGCAGAAGACAAAGAGGATATAGGGAACCCATTTCCCTGCTATTGAAATGGTAATTACATTTTCCGTCACTGCCACAGTGTCCCATGTTCAATTAATAATTATCTCCTTCAAAGTGGACCACAATGTCATTAAAAATAAAACAATGCCACGGAGATGGACATGAAAGCATGTCTTTTATCACGCCGTACAGAGACAGCAGGCTCGCATTGGAAACCAATAACAACTCATTTTAGAAACAAAAATGCAAAATGTGCATTTTGATGAGCAAAAACTGAATGGAACTGAAAACTTATACAACACCTGCAGCTACAGTCTAATGGCTCTAATACCAAACTTACTACATGAAAACATTTCAATGACAAAGATGATTGTTAAAGGGGACATTATGGTTTGTGTTATTTTCCTTATTATTTTCCCTACTGTATTACTGTATACGATTATTTTATAGTGTAATATAGTAAGGAGTATTGTCAATGTGGTAAAATAGTAAAATCTATAGGTTGTAGTGCATCCAGTCAGACAAACTCATAGGTTCTGAACTGCACCTAAAGCATCCTGTTTTTACTCAGTGTGCACATTGATGCTGCAGTAAGGGAGTTAGATTAGAAGTTGATCAATGTGTTTTTGCACATTAAAGCAAAGGTTTCAAAGAAGATCCCTAAATAAAGACTTTAAATTATGAATGATATCACTTAGTACTTTGTTGTTTCATCCAGCCTCTCTTGTTGAAATTGCCTTTCAAACAAGAATATTGCTAGCAGAGTAAAAAGAAAATAGTAGTGACACTAATTGGTGCCTCCACAAACTGCTGTCTGTCCCCCCCCCCCCCCCNCCCCCAGGGTCTGTGTGATTGGACGATTGTAGAGAAATGACCACACACAAATCTGTGTGAAAGACAGTAGAGCACACACCACAGCTTTGATTTGATAACAGCATAGTCAAATGCTTCAAGTACTCCCCACTGGCCTGGCTTTTAAGTGGGTGTCAGCTATATTTAAAAAAAACAAAAAAACAAACATTCAGAGGAACTTTAAATATAACACAGATACTAATTCACGAGACTCATTATCAGATGATCTCCGTTTCCTGAATTACAGTAGGTAATTTACAGTGGAATTTGTACTTTACAAATTGCAGACATGGCAAATTTGCATGGGATTAATCTCAAGGACGACCTCCACAATTACTACAACTCCAATGGCATCCCCAGGTAATACTAGTATTTTGTGTGAATAGCACTATACTGTCATTTCAGAGAGAAGGATAGGAATGGCTGGATTAAACTTGTCTTGACTGTTGTCTGTGTTCAGTATATTCATCCAATTAGGCTCTTGACAATCCATCCGGCTTTCTTTGTTAAGAACAACTGAGAGCAGAGGCATGACTACCATCCATTAAAACTTTAATTATGCATCTACCCCTGTTGCTGTAAGGAGACACTGTATTTCAGTAAAATAATACGAGTGCTGAGGGGTAAATATAACTTTACGGTGCAATGAAAGGCAGCTCATTTGTCTCTCTTTGTGAAAGCCTTAGAGATGTGTTTGACAGGATTTCTGCACCACAGGGAATGGCACGTATTGGAGGCAAGGCAGGATACACACAAATTTCCAATCTCCAATTACACACTTGTACAAAAACCCATTTATTTTTCTTTATATACACATGCATACACACAAACTATCTGTACCTATTCCAGTTAAACCCCCACCCTGACACGCTCTTCCCCAACCTACTCCTCCACATACAACACATGTGGCTCCCTGGAGACCTCCCTTCATCATCCCTATTCTTCCTTCCGCACGAGTGATGCTGGGTTGGCTCCGGCTGTTGCTGCTAGCTGTTGTTGTTGCCATATTTAGAGGGCCAGCACTGCGTGCCCAGACAAACTATCACAGGAGGTCCTTTTCAGCAACCATCTCTGCGTGAGATGCAGCACAGCCCATATGGACGATCTTAGAGCAAGCTCTCCTGGGAATCAGCACTTACTGTAAGTTTATCAAGAAATGCTGATGAAAGAGCTGACCTTGACTTGTGGACAAAATGCATTAATGAGTGTGTTATGTTATGACGTAGATGTTGGGAAGAATAATGAAACATTCTGCATAATTTTCCCACTGGGATGAATAAATTGCTTTTGATTAAACTTCTGTTAAAGGCCATAAAACAATTCAGCTAGCGTTCAAAAGTTAGGAATCACCCAGAAATTTTTATGCATTTGATCAGTGATTTCGGATCATAGCATTCTTTTTTTTGATTGAATTGTTCTATTCATTAAACTTTACATTCATCAAAGAATTCTCTATTTGCAGCCCGAGGCCTTTGGCATTTTAGCTGTCATTTTTTAAAACATATTCAGGGAAAATTTCAACCCACGCCATATAGCTCTTCCCAGAGGTGCATTCCTCTGATATCTTTTCATTTGCTCCACATCTCAAATATGTTCTCCTGTTTGATCCAAACACCTCAAACTTAGACTCATCCTCCATAATACCTTTTTTCAGTCATCTGCCTTCCATTATTGGCCCATTTTAAATGTTTCTTTTTATTTGCCAGGTGTGTGTGTGTTTATAAATATGTATATATATATATATATATATGTATATATATGTAAACTCTGCCTTTAAGGCCAGCATCCCAGAGTTGTCTTTTCACTGTTGCAGATGACACTGGTATTTGGTGAGTACTATTTAAGGAAGTAGCCAATTGAGGAACTGTAAGGTGTTTGTTTCTCAAATTATCGATTCTGATGTATAGTTTGCTCTTTTCTTTCAAGACACTGAAGGTATGAAACCTTCAGTTTCTTGGGAATGTGACATAGGGAATAACTTTATTTCACAAAACAGCAATGGACTGATGCGTTTCTTGAGACAGCTGTTTTGTTTTGGTGATTTTTAAACCTAGAATTGAACTTTAGGAATACTGACACCTTGCAACCCAAGTAAAAATAACTTGACTGCTTAAATGAACACATTAATGGGTTTCAGGTGTGCTACCACAATTACAAAGTGTAATAACCAAATAGCGTTTAAACACAATTAATTAAGGATAAGCTGAAATAGGTTTATTAGGACACTAATGGCTGATGAAAGTGGGGGTTTGCAGTTTTATATAAATAAGTAATTAATTACAACAGTCATTTCCAGCAATAATAGCATTTGCAACATTCTTAATGTTTTGGCTTCATATTTAAATTAATTTAATGCCACTTTGGTGAATAAAAGAATCTATTTCTAGCAAAAACGTGAACATTTTTGGATGATTTCAAACTTTTGAACGCTAGTGTATATATTTATATGAACATGTTTATCAAAGACTAGCCCTATCCCAGAGTGTATTGATGGAGTATAATGGCTGGAAAGAAATAGCATCTAAAAAAATATGTTTTAATGCCTTTCTGGAACTAATTGAACTTGTCTAACAAAGAAAAGTCAAGTTCTCAATTAAAAATGCAAACAGTGTCAATGTGGACCAGATAAGCAGCACTGAGGCAAAGACTCAAAGAGAGTATTGATATTAAAGTGAGTGCTGCTTTGACCCAGGCTAGCTTTGAATGGGCCAAAGATGGACCTTTATGTGCTTCATCACATATGAATGATCCATCCAGCGAGATAAAGGGTTTCAAACTAAATACTGGCTCAACTAAACGCGCACATCAAAACAAGATACTGATGGTAAAAGCTACAGCAGCCATATCCCAGCATGTATCCACAATGTGACACTCATAAAAAGAAAAGGTTAAATGGGCCAATAATGGAAGGCATACTCAAAGAGAGCCTTTGTACAGATCAACTAATAACTATCAATAATCTAGATTACACGCACAAAGCCCCACAAATTGCTAAATAAACACATAAATTAAGACAACTTTCCTAACATTCTATTTTCTTGTTTCTCCCCTGTTGATTTTCAGTGAGCTGTTGCTGAGAGGCAAAGAACATCATTATCTAGATACATGATGAAATAAAATATTAGCTCTGCATCACTACTCATGCAGCTCTAGTGGATTGATGCTAATACCTGATGATTTCCCTGGTCTGATCAGTGAGCTCAGCTTTGGCATTCTTAGTGTGAGTGGGCCATCGCTGCCTGAGATCAGAAATGCCCCCCAAGGCTGTGCAGTGCAGAGCTTCATGCACCAACACACACAACATGCAACCTGCACAGACACTACTAGCATTGACCTTGCAGCACACACAGCAAAGAAAATCACACAGCGAAAAGCAAATGGACACAAAAAGTATACACGCACATTCACGCACTGCCCGTCACGCACATATACACATGTGCAAAAACAATAAAGCAAACCCTGTTAAGGGAGCGGGAGGTGAAGCAGCCAGGCAGAAAGATATAAATAGCCTGTCTGAATTCAACAATAGGGATGGAAGGGGGAAGAGGTGGAGGNGAGAGAGAGAGAGAGAGAGAGAGAGAGAGAGAGAGAGCAAGAAAGGGAAGGAAAGACCACAGGAGAGAGTGAAAGAAAAAGGGAATAGGAGATAGAGTGATAGAAAGAGTGAGAGAGAAAAAAGAAAAGGAGCTTGAAAGGGGAGGAAAGAGGTATAGAGGCAGAAGGAGAGGTAAATAAAACCAGGTTGGATTGTGAAAACAGCAGGTTTCATTGCAGGAGAGGAGAGGAGAGATGTGGGGGGAGGGGNTTGGATTGTGAAAACAGCAGGTTTCATTGCAGGAGAGGAGAGGAGAGATGTGGGGGGAGGGGCCTCACCCTCCCCTAATACTTGTCATACACGTACTGTTTCAATGCAAAGCACGACAGCAGAAGTCACAGTTGCTGGCATATGGCAACGTGTGCAGCATTTTGATGAACTGGCCTAAGCTGCTTCCTGCTTCTATATATGGCATCCACCCAGTACCTGCACTTCCATTATCATAGTTGCATCACTTCTGGGTGCCAAACACACAAACTTCCATTTCATTAATCATGTATGTGTGCATGTTACCTCAAAAATGGTAGAATGGTTCTCTTAGGGTCAATAAAAGCAGAATAAGAAATCATTTGTATTGATTTGCATTAAGCATCCCTCACTGATTTGCAGAAACGGTCATTCGCTGCTGAATAGCAAACGAGTGGTACTGAAATATCAACTGAACATCAAGTCAGGTCATGGTGCAGGGGCAGATGAGCGTGTATGTGTGTGTGTGTGTGTATGTGTGTGTGTGTGTGAGGGGTGAGGAAAGGGTCGCTCAGCAGCAGCCATCCCAGAGGATTTTAAGGATTGCCATGTGAATAATCCCAAGTGGGATGGGTCACTCTTCAACATGGCCTAACAAAGCAGATTATCTACTCGACTATACATGACTCCAGGCCAAAACAGAAATGTCAAACCCCAATAAAAGGGCTTCTCTCTACATCGAAGCCTTGTTCATTCAGCTGATCCAGAACATGGGTGAGCAGGTCAAGGTTCAGTCTCTGACAGATAATAATGGTTGTATCAGAGATGGCACAGATCAGCGTTTCCAACTGCTAGGTCAGCATGTTGGCAAAAGCATTGCTCCTTACAAAGCGTGTTGTAGTAGTGGAGCACAGTAGAAGTGGCTATGAATTCCTCTGGTGACAAAAGGTGGTTATGGTGATGTGGAGTAATCCCATTCACAACAAAGCTCAACCCCCCACCACCCTGTACACCACAATATGAAGTCTCCAGATGATGGCAACAGAATACATGATAAACACAATATACAGTATATTACATGCACGCATACATGCAGATCAGTATTGTGGGTGTGCGTTTGTGAGAGAGGGTAAAAATTTAATCTAGTAGATTACATTATTTGTGTGACTGTGTGTGTTTGTAAGTGTGTCGTGTGGATCTGGGTCCTCGACTAACCTGCTTACGCCTCATGGAGTCCACACGGCTCTCTCTCTCTCTCTCTCTCTCTCTCTCTCTCTCTCTNCTCTCTCTCTCTACTCGTCCACTCTGCCCTGTCCCATCTTCTCCCTCCCTTTATTTTTATCCCTCCCTGCCTTTTCTTCTGCTTTCCCTCCTTTATCAATCCGCCTCCTCTCTCCCACTCTCCTCCTCCTCCTCCTCCTCCTCCGCAGCCAGGCAACAACACAAACAGTCCCCTGCTCCTCCCTTACTACCACCTCCCTGCTCTCCATCCATCCACGCTAATTGGAAACCACTCTCTCACCTTCTCTCTCTCTCTCTCTCTCTCTCTGAACTCAGCCACTTTCTTCGTACTTACATGTTACCTNTCTCTCTCTCTCTCTCTCTCTCTCTGAACTCAGCCACTTTCTTCGTACTTACATGTTACCTCCATGGTTCCGAGCACTGTGTGATGCTCTCCACAGTGACTCATGAATCCCTGTGCCTTTTGCCAGAGAAGGAGTTGAAAGACCTTACAGAAGACAAGTATGGACGGAAAAAGTAGATGGTTCCTTGAAAGAGCGGCGTAGCTGATTTTGGACGGTTAACCTGAGAGTTGTCAGTCCTCACAGCTCATACATCTCCATCTCTTGTCTTTCCTCCTTTCTATTCTTCCTGTCGTGGCTACTCGTTGCTTCCTTTTTTCTGTACTCTCTTATGATAATCCCTTTAAATAACAAACAAAAACTCTCCTCGATTCTTCTCTAACCTATCTCTATTTCTGGATGGCTCTTCTTCCTCCCTCCCTCTGTGACTCTAAGAGCATCAGCCAGGCTACTCTGCTTCGCTTATGTTGATCTCCGGGCTTATGCTCTGATTGGACATGCGCCATGATCAGAACCACCAATGGCTGTTCAGCGTGCAGATCACATGGTAGTTATGTGTCTGTGTGTGGGAGAGGAGAGTGAAGAGAGTGAGCGTTAGACGAAGGGGGAGGGAGGGATGAGAGAAGAAGAGAAGAAGGAGGAGGGGTATGGCGAGTGGCCTCAAGCCGCTACATCCGTAAGGGAGTTCTCTTTTTTTACGCGCCTGAGTGGGGAGATGGAGGAGGAGAAATGCTCATCACAGATGTTTGGATGAAGCGTCGACAGAAACTCACACACACACTCACAAGCACTGACACACATAAGCACAACCATATACATACACAGATGAGAAGTGGCTCCATCTTATCGAAACCAGAATAGTGCAGAGCAGCAGCAGTAATTGGACAGGGGTTGCTATGGAAACAGGGGAAACGGTTGTCTGATGGTCGGAGCTGTGCCCTGGGAGGTTCAGACTTCTCTCTATTATACATATACATAAACACACACACACACACACACACACACACACTCTTGCTCTCTATAACTACCCTCCGCTGCCTTATTTTACTAAGCACTCTTTCATTCAAAAGTAANACTCTTGCTCTCTATAACTACCCTCCGCTGCCTTATTTTACTAAGCACTCTTTCATTCAAAAGTAATAAGACATCACGTATAGTGGCTCTACAATGGTCTTTTTGTGTGTGCGTGCATGTAAGCATGTGTATGTGTATTTGTAGGCTTAAGTGCTATGGTGTTAAGCTTCATTTATGCCTGTCATAATGAGCATGAATTGATGCAAAGACCAGTGTGTGTATGTGTGTGTGCAGATGCTCAGTCAGGCATGAAGAGCCAGCCGCTCAGAGAGCCAAATGCTTCTGAACGCTTTAGAAATGCATCCTGTGCTCAAACACTCACAGGCCAGAGCACAGTGCACATCCAAAAGAATAGATGAAACCAAACAAGGGTTTCTGGTCTCTTTTTGTGATTCACACCTGTGAAAGCTTAGCGCTGTCAATGTCTGGCAGACTGGAGCTAAAAGGGGGTTTCGCTGTGGACTAGTTGTTTTATGAAGTGGACTCCCTCAGAATTATCTTTGACATAACTGATAATCCACCCACACATCCAAATGCAGATACAGGTATACCACATGTTTGATCATGAAGAATTGGCTAGCAACATGCATACATTTACTGGACATATACAGTATAGCAAAATAAAAGGAAAATTAAAAAAACATTTTTTGTTTTGGAAAATTGTTGTCAGTAAGGTAACATGTATGTGAGTAGTAATTATTGGGCTTAAACATGCAAAATCACTGGTATGGTCCTTTAAGTCATAGGATTTCTTCAAATAATCAATTAGTTGCTTTAACTGAGAAACCAGTCAAATAGTTTCTCAGGTATATTGTATGAAAACTGAGTCAACTGGATTCAAGTTTTAAATTCTTAAACATTTCACCATTCATCCACATGGCTTCATTAGTCAGAAATGAATGAACAGAAGGATGTTAACCCTACAGTAACTATAGTGTCAAATCACAACAACCCTTCAATTCCAAATAAATAGATATATTATCCAAATTTTTTGAATAATGAGTGATGTGAAATGCTTATTCAAATTTCAAACAATGAATAAATTTCAAATAATAAATTTCAACTTCTAATTTTTAATGGTCCCCTGGTTGGGTGCAGGACCTGTCCCCAAGTTTCTTTAAATTTAGTTTCTCTGGTGTTATTATACTATGTAGAATGCAGTCACACAAAAGGATCCTGAAATCAACACTTATTAAAGTGTATCTAGATGTCCACAAACTTAATTTCATTTTGGGGTCTATTTTGAAAACTCTGCAATGTTTTAATGTCCAAAAAAAATCATATAGATCCACTTCTACATTCCCTTGCTGCAGCAGTACTGTGCTCACTGAGTGATAACAGCTCGTTTAGGTACTGTCTCTTTAAGCCCCTACCAAAACGTCTGCTCTTTTCTGATTGGCCAGCTGTATCCTGCTAGCCTTGTACTTCCTGTGTCTAACTGTGCGTGTTACATGTTGACATGTTATGGAAGGACTAATCAAAAATGAAGCAGCAGGACAAGTTACATGGTTCTCTATTCTACCTTTATGTTCAATCTTAATATTTGTTTTCCATTTTTATGATTTGTTTCATTCCTTTACCTTCTTCATTTCACAGCTCTCTAAAGCACTTTATTGACCCTGTAAAGCACTTTAACTCAGTTTTGAAAAGGAATATTCTTCTTACCCTATTATTATGATTTGCTCATGCATATGCTCAAGAGTCAGTGAGGTTGAGCTTTCACAGCGTTCACACTTTCCTTCTTTCTATCATCTAGCAATTTTGTTTCATAAAATGGTGAAAGTTAAGAAGCGGTTCAGTTACACATAAAACAGCTCAGTTTTTTGTTGATGACAACTTCAGATATCAGAGGGGTTTCTAAGTTCATACAGATTGAGAGTTGTATTAGAGGCTCAAAGTGTTTGCTCCATGCACTATTTAGCAGGGAGGAAGCCCTTGAGATCAAACAGTCTTACTATCGACAAGCTGCTCCTGCTGAATTTCAAACTCCCAAGGCACTGTGCGATGAAAGATGAGGTCTGGGCGAGAGGAGAGGAGAAGGTAAGGAGGCATCATCTATCCCAACTCAATCGAAACTGACTCTCGCCTTCAAGGGAGGGATGTGAAGGATGGCATTGAATAATAGGACCACTAGCTAAGAAGTGTGTATGTGTGTGTGTGTGGTGTGTGTGTTTGTGTCTTTAACCCGTGCACGTAAAACTACAACTAGAGCTGAACATGAAATGTGGAGGTCATTCCAAAGCCAATTAGCTGCAGTGTCATTGATTATGACTATCACTACATTACATCATCAGTTCATTGTTAAAACATTTTGATGAGCAAACACAGACCCAAACGCTGACATTGCAAAGCCTCTGGGTCACACTCAACATTTCTTTATTCCAGCTGGGAAGCTGTAAAACCAAAAGCACAATTATTCAGAGAAGTTTATAGTGACTGGTGTATTTTAAAACACAGATGGCAGTGCAGACTTCAGTAGACTGTAGGTGGATCCAATAACTGCTACAGACAATGACTAGATTCTTCTGTTTTCCACAATATGTTATACTGTATTTCTCCATTCACAGCCACTTAGATCCAAATCTGATAAAGACATTTTTTTTTTATATCATCCAGGTATTCCTTTCATGAAAGATGAGAGCTAGACTTTATTCATTCAGTCTACCATCCTATTCCTCAGTAGAACCTTCCAGTTTCCACTTTATAGTGACATAAAAAGCAATGATGTAATTCAGCATCACTTTACTGCAAGTGAACCATCACTCCATTTAAAAACAAACATAAGGTGGAAAAACCTTTGGATGTGAAATGCTGAATTAGCACTTATTCCCAATTACAGTCACCTTCATGCAACACACGATATCTTGACATTAATTTGACATAAGGGCCACCAGAGCAAAGGCAGAGGTGAGCCACTCATGAGTGAGACGCTTTTTAAAATGCTGATCAAAGCTGGAAAACATGAGCAGAGAAGTGACCACAACAACTGCCGGTGTGAGCAGAGACATGGAAACAGGGTGGTGTGTAGCTTGTGTATTGTGTGGTGTTTGACACTTTCAGATAATGATTGGTGTCTGCACCGCCTGTTGACTGCTTCAGCTGATGCCCAGTTAAACACACTACATAAATCTGTCATAAACGGCTCATTACTGGAACTATCTGGCAGTGCTCTCATACCTATTTTTTTTGCCTTGATCTAAACTCCACTGAGCTCCAAATAAAGATGTGGGAGCTAAACCAGCAGCAAAGACAATGGAGGCAGCTGATATTTCATGTCTCTTAAAAAAAAAAACGAACATGTAAAGCATAATCATCTGTCTGTAGAGTTTAATCAGGCCTGGATATTGTGCACAGACTGTGTCGCCTTTATAGCTTGTATAACTTGAGTTATGGTTATTGTAATTGAGATGTGCTGCACGAGGTCAGTGATGCATGACAAAAAGCATTTGTGCCACGATTCTGCATGAAATGCACCTTAAAATAGCAAGACATTCAGTAAAAAATAATCTTTATTTAGCAACTAATAGCCATTTGGTGTCACGATTATTTGTCTTCAGTTATGAAAGCACGAGTTCTTGAAACAACTGTTATTGTGTCACAACCAAAGCAAATTTATGCGGTTCAGTTTATGCAATTTTTCAAATTGTTTAAAGACATGGTTGTTATTCAGCTCATCTTCCCATATCAAACCAAACACACATGTTCAGATTACCTTATTGAAATCTTCACTCGTGGCTCTCATCTCCTTCCAGGTCTTGTTGAGGAGCTGGATGCAGATGCAGAAGAACTCCTCAAAGAAGCGATCGTGGGTGAAGAACATGGGGTGGAAGTCATGGCAGTTCTCACTGGCTGTGGAGGCAACAGAGGCAGAATGTTACATGTGTGGTCAGGTAAAACAAAAGCTGATACCAGAGACTGAAACCGCTACTTAGTAGACACAAAACCAGCTGACAAAAGCTAATGTTGCCCTCAACAAACTCACTATCCAATAAAAATATAATATGGCAATCTCTCAATATATAATCTCACTGTTGTCTGGAGTTTATGTATGTATCTTTGCACCTTCTGAAACAGAACTCAATAAATCTTATCCCAAAGTCTCTTTTTTGAGAAGATGAGAAGTACTGCATCATACAAAATGTGGGAGACTGTTCAAGGATAACCAAACTGTTCCCTGAAAGATTTTCTCAAACAACATTTCAGACATGGTAGGATATTGATGTTTTTATAGAGTTCCGAGTTCCTTCATAAAAACTCCCACTGAGAATGAGATATGGATTACCAAAAGCAGCAAGGCTTTGTGCTATTGAAAATTTTGCACCTTATAAACAACAAAAACAAAATATCCATCAGAGCCACATTCTCCAACTGGATTAGCTTGAGATTTTTCATTTTCCAAAGCCATAGGTGGCTGATTTCCTTGTTAGCAATGTAGTGAAGCTTTTCAATCACCACTGTTCATGTGTTTGGAATAAGAATCAGAATGAAGTGAGAAAGGCAGACGCTTTATAGAGCACCCAAACCATATTAAACAAGGCTTGACGTTCATTTGAACTCAATTCTTCTGCCTCTCATCCTGGCGTGATGAGTTGTGGCCTTGAGCCAAAGTTCATTTGTTTAAAGTGTTTCAGAGCAGCACAGCGGGGAACTGGCCCACCATGATCAGCCATGAAATTGGATGGAAGGGGTCAGGCAGCAATTGAAACTTCACAGCGTAATGAGTGATGCCCACAGGCTGTCGGCACAGGGACCTAAACCTTGATTTGGAGCGATGGATATGGGATTAAGGGAGAGCGAGGTGGAGAAATCTAGAGAGATGTGTTCCCACTGCTGGTAGTCAATCAGAAAACTAATGGAGGTCAGCTGAAACAGATGCTGACTGGCTGCTTAGTCAACAGGACATGCCACAGGGATAGAGAGGGGCAAAAAAAAAAAAAAAAAANAAAAAAAAAAAAAGAATCAAAAGCTTTTTCTTTGACAAGTGGCAGAGCTGGTGAAAGGCTGGAGTTAGCAGTGTCTTCTGAGCTAACTGGGCGACTCTTTACTGATAGGACCAACAGAGCCCTGAGGTGGTACGGTCAGGGGAATTACATGTCAAAGCTTATTTGGGACATCCAGACAGTGAGCAGTCTCATGTGGCTCTGCAGAAATTTCTCCATCCTGACGTTTTGCAAGACATGCCGAGTCACAAAGAGTTTTATTACCTCTCAACAGGGCTCTGCAGGAGCTGAAACAATCATGACGAGGCAAAAACAAACAAAATATAGCGAGTTGAGGCTCAACAAAGCTCCCACTGTTCTGGATCATAATAACTTCTCCAAATGATTACAGAGGGTGGACTGTTGAATATTTCATCAAACATAAGTCTTCTATACTAAGGAAATAATTAAAGAGAGGTGGATATTCTGAGCAATGCTACATTTTAGCAGACTCCTATGATGAAGAAAACAATCGAATGGAATCTAATAATCAAATCTTCAATATATAAAAAAATATACGTTATCTTATGTTTAAATAGTTTCAACAGTCTTAATGTGTGGTTCTTTCATAAACACAAATAAATGTGAGGAAAAATTACTATATTTTCTATACTGAGGAAAAAATTGTTTTTTCAAGTAGCTGAAATGCCATAACTGAATCATTCGCATCATTGCATGAATGCACTTAAATCTGAACAGGAATGGCCCATGTGAGTGGAAAGTCATGTTGCTGTGATTAAGTAATCCTTGCTTTAAGCCTTGCTTAAAATATGCTGGTGTGTGTGTGTGTGTGTGTGTGTGTGCATGTGTGTTGGGGAAAGGGAAAGTGGGACACATTTGGTGCCACACTGACATCATATACTTTTATACCGGGATGTGCACTATAACTTTTCATTACTCCATCTGCAGCCTAGCAAAAACAAGACAAATCCTGTCACCAAGTGTGTGTGTGTGTGTGTGTGTGTGTGTGTGTGTGTGTGTATCTATCCTCCCCTTAAGTAAGAAATTTTGCAACATATGATGCATTGAATTCACAAAGAAAACCAGTAAATCTCATTGATATAAACAGCAATGTCATCTGCATACAACATTTACATTCAGTACATTGAGCTGTAGGTGCAGTTGCTTATTGAGTTCCTTTCCAAATTTTAGCACATCAGTTTAGCATATCATTCATATTGTAAAGATTGTTTTGACCTTTACTTCCTCGTGTCAGTTCTCCAAACATTAAGAGAGACAGTTTTTGTAACAGCTAAATAAACACTAGTGTTCAAAAGTTTGGAATCACCCAGAAAGTTTCACATTTTGGATATAAAGTGATACTTTTGTTGACCAAGATGACATAAAATTGATGTAGATATATACAGTATATAGTCAAGAAATTAATAAATTTGCAAATGGTATTACTGCTGGAAATGACAAATTTTTACTCAATTATTCACAAAAAACTGGAAAGCGCCATTTTCAGCAGCTATTACTCTAGTGTCATAATGATAAACTCTTTTAGCTTATCCTTAATTAATCATGCTTATTGGTTATTTTTTAATTGCGTTAGCACATCTGAAATCCATTATTCTGTCACAGTTAAGCAGATAAATTGTACTTGCACTGCAAGGTACTGACTTTGCTCAAGTTCAATTCTGGGTTAAAAAACAGCCAAAACAAAACAGTTTTCTCAAGTATCATGTCAGTTTATTGTTGTTTTGCAAAATGAAGGTTATTCTAAGTGTTACCTTCATACGAAACTGAAGATTTCATACAAATTTGTCCACCACTGTCTTGAAAGAAAAGGGCAAACTGGATCTAACTGGGATAGGAAAAGAAGTAGAAGGCCCAGATGCAACTGCTCAAGAGGTTAATAACATCAGTCTATAGTTTGAGAAACAGATGCCTTACAGGTCCTCAGCTGGCTGCTTCCTTAAATTGTACACGCCAAATACCAGTGTCATCTGCAACAGTGAAAAGACAACTCCAGGCTGCTACCTTAAAAAAGTATCAGTTTCTATCATAAACATGAACATTTCTTTGTGATTCTAAACCTTTGATCACTAGTGTACTTAAGCATAAAAACATACAGGGTTAATGGTTGGTTGTAATTGAAGCTGCCACAAGACACAGTCCAGAAAAGTTCTGCTTCATACTCACTAGTACTACTACTACTTCTATTGGAGGATGTAGGATAAACCATGGAAACTTATTTTAATATTTTAAATTCAGTCTTTTAGCATGAAAATAAATGAACATACAAAAGCATAATTTCCTGACACATATCACTAATTACTTGGTTGAAACTCTTAATCTAAAACTTCTTTTCCTTAATCATTCCACTTAAAAAAGGCACTCCATCCTTCAACAGCAACATGGTGGGGAAAGGGTGGGGGGGGATGGCTGGATATGTCACATCAACAGTTTCTGATGGATGTCACACAGCCGGGGGCATTAACACACAAGTACACGCGCACACACACACACACACACACACACACACACACAGAGTACACAATGAACTCCGCTTGTAGCAAAACAGCAGGGTAGACATGGACCGTCTCTCGGTTTAAGTCACAAACAGCCATAAATGCCACACTTAGAAAATGTTATTTTTGTCTCTTTTTGACAAAACCATTTAGAGGACGGAAAATGGACTACTGTGGGTATCCATTATGCTATATGTTTTTCATCCATCTGCATAGCCAGATGTAAAATGTCTGTACTCATAAAACTTGGTAACAGGACACTACAATGAATTTCAGAGTTTCTGTTATGCTGGACCATATGTCCACATGAATCACCCAGCGTAGCGGTAGATCTTCAGGGCAACATTTCATGGCCATATGCCACTAAGTTACAAAATGATTTTGTGGAACAACCAAAGTTCATTGTCTTCTATGATATGATGCTCAGTAAATGAAATCCTAAAGACAAAAATTTGACTTTCTACTTGTGCTACTTTGCAAGGTACAGGAAATTACTGCTACAGTGTTTTGCTAAAGGTACTTCCATTGGAAAACTTGTCCAAGCACCCACTCACCCACTATTCTGCAGCCAGGCTTCTCATGAAAGGATTTAGAGTGAATTTAATTGGCCCAAATGTTACAAGGATTAAAAAATAAAATAAAATTAAATAAAATGTGATGACAATTTTCAGGTAAAAAATGCAGGAATTTTGAAAGAAGTAACTGAGGTTTCCACACAACAGGGACAATGTTTCTGATGCAAAACGATAATAACTTTTCCATGTTAATGTTGGTAACTCCAGGAGTTCTGAGTCAGTCACTGCAGACTGAAGATCCAGATTAGAGAAAAGCATCTTCACAAAACATCCTGATGGAGAAAAGGCAGCTCAGAGAGTTTTCATCTCCTCTCATTTTCTCTCCATCCATCTCCCAGGATCTGTGTGGGTGGGCTGAGGTCAGGGGTCACTGTTATCTCCCTGAAGTGAACAGCATGACTGAGTTCATAAATGTGTGTATATATGTGTGTGTGTGAATGTAAGTGTGACAGCTGCTGCCTGTCATGCTCTTGTCAGAGTCCTTCAATGTGAAGGTTCTGAGGGTTCTGTGACGTCAACTAAGAGCTCATTACTCAACTGACCAGCAAACAGATGAGTCCCTTGGACAAGAGAGATGACTAAGCTTTGTGTGTGTGTGTGTTTCTGTTTATATGACGGAGTGAGTGAGAGAAAGGCAGAGTTGTGTGGGCAGAATGCCACCGTGACATCTGCAAAAGGTCCAGTGTGTGTGTGTGTGTGTGTGTGTGTGTGTACACCAAATAAGTGAAACAACCCCCCCCTCAGTCACCTTGCAGCTATGCCACATGATGAATACACAGTGAAAAGTGTCATCCTCACTCTAATTACAATAGCAGCATGCCCCAATGTCCAATGGTGACAAAGGAAGGAAAAGTACGTGTGTGTGTGTGTGTGTGTGTGCGCCCAGTAAGCAGCGTCAGCACCATCTTTACGGGCCAGTTACTGCCCGTGTGTGTGCTGGATGCCAAGGCAGCAGGTTTGCAGAAAGATGACTTGGCTAACTGCACCTACAGCAAAGAACATCAAAGCAGGTACACACACACACACACACACACACACACACACACACACACACACACACAGGCAATGACAGTATTCCAAGATAAAATGAGCTTATAATACAGTTTATCAAAACAAGTAATTCTGCTTTTTTCAATGACTGGATTGTTCTAACCATCTATCTGCTCATCCATCCATCCATCCATCCTCTATGCCCACTTATCCTGTGCAAGGCCATGGATTGCTGGAGCCCATCCCAGTGTTCACGAGGAGAAGCTGAGTAACCCTGGACAGGTCACCCATATAGTGACAAACTCACTAATTTTCACATTCACACCTTCACACAAGTCAGAGTTTAGGATTATGATAGAGGAACCCGAGCTTGTGAATTTGCCTAACCTGCATGTTTTTGGGCTATCAGAGGAAAAGAACTCCTAAGAGGGCAAAGAAAGAATGTGCAAACACTGAAAGGCTTCAGATTCAAACCCAGAACCTTCCTGCTGACTGTGCTAACCACAGATCCAGCGTCCAACCTAGATTCTGTGCCCCAATTAATTCCATTTCTCCATTTTTCCAGATTTTTAAAAAAAACTTTTCATCATTTAAGAGTTTGTCTTAATGCTGATAAGTGAACATACAGACCTGTTTTCCTGTTGTGGTTACAAATATTAGTGTCAATAGCATCAAAACATAAAAAAAGAGGTTCAGACTGATTTAAGAGTTTTTGATTTTTGATAATGGGATACCCTTTTGTTTGCTTTGGGAGTCTGAAATAAAAAAAATTGTCTCTAATTTCCAATGTTTGAGACAGAATCAGCAGGGCAGCTGGGCTTTATTTACTCTTCCAGTTGGGGTTTCCCTTCCTGGAGTGTGATGTATTTAGAAGTGATGCCAGGAGAATCAGGTCACTGGTCCAAGTCTACGCTTTGCAGCAGAAATAATCAAATCATACTGGCTCATACTTGAAGTTGGTTGGAAATAAACAGGAGTGATGTTCCAGGTCAGTTATTTTCCTGACAGCTCTTGGGCAGCAATTGGCAGCAATGCTAACGGGTTCATGAATGGCTCATTTTGTACCTGTATTGTTGTAGTGATGAAGCACAGCTGTCACAGTGAAACGCAAGAATATGCAGAGTAACAGCTGTGTAAATGCACCAATGGGTATTTGACCATTGTCTTCAATTAGCTTTTAATTTTAAGGGCTTGCTTCCACTGTTTTAATTGCATAAATAAAAAATTGAGTCCCAACAATGCTCAAGATGCTACTGTTCTATCAACCTACTGTACATAAAACAATATTTATCAAAATACAAAATGCAACTGATGCTCATATTTCTATCATATTCTAAATCAAATACGGAGGATGCAGCATGCAGGACAATATGCACTTAATTCCAAAATCTCAATTCAGACAGCATGACTCATGCTCGTGAAAACAAATGCTTTCTCTGCAGTCTGCTCGACTTTACCCAAACACAGAACCAGAAACACAAACTGTACATGCATGCACATAACCAGATAGATATATATACAGGCATACTGTAAACAGATTATACATGCATAAATGAAAATTATATATATTATGAATCTACAGAAAAGTGTTTTTCTAAGAGCTCTGACCAGCAACTGTTTTTCATATTCCAAGATCTGAAAACACAAACTTAAATCAAATATACAGCATGAAGTGTGTGCATGTGTATATATAGTATGTAGGAGTTTCTGCCTGTGTTTTTTTAGAATATGTAGTAAAAACTGCACATTGACAAAAGACAGAGGTGAACTTCACCCATGGTCGGGCAGTAAGGAGGGTTTTGGAAGAACAGCTTCTGCTCCTTGAGAACAGGATGTATAGTAAAGTAACAAAGTGTGAAGGTTGAAATGGTGGTGACATTCTGGAGTGGTGTGAGTTGGTGATATATTACATCCAAGGCACTCCAAGTACAAAAAATGTGCAAGGAAGCTGAAACTGGCAACTACTGTCGTGGGGTGGAGGGTGTTTCATCCACTGCACCACTTCAGTCCACAAAAGATTCAAGCTGACAAGGGACCAGAATGTCTGAAAAACTCCAAGGATGCTCAAAACGTCAGCCTCTAAAGTACCCATCTGTCAAGTTTGTTGTTATTTGTGCACTCTAATTTAAAAACCCTTTTGCCAGAGTACACTGAAGGCTGTGAAGGGAAAACTGAAGGATCTCGCTCCCATTAAGTCTGCAACTTACAACTGTGTGAAGTGGTTGCTGACTGCTAAACAAATCCCCATGTCACAATTTGAGGGACACTTTTCTAATTCCACGCTTGGCCTTTTATGCCCCTCGCCACCATCGACTTCTCTTGTGATTTGAAGACGGAGACTTACAAGAGGATTAGCAGCTAAAACCTTCAGACTTATCAAGTCACTTCAAATGGGATCAGTTTCCATGCTAATGCTGGCATACTGATGTTTGATCCTGGACATAAATTGTCATAATTTTCTCAAGAAAACCTTGCATTCAAACAGCACTGATGAACTGGGCTGTGCGGCGGAGCTGTCCATGGTGCTGTCTAACACGGGAACATGGCCCTGTGTTCTGACCTGTGCTGAAGGCTCCCTGATGAAGACACGATTATGACTGCGAATATCATGAAACTGTCAGTCTGGAGCCTATTTAGGTCAACCTGCATGTGTGTATGTGTGTGCACAGAGTTGAATATACTGTATGTGTGTCTCTACTAATGTGTGTGTCCATGCTCAGACCTGCCGTGTCTCACCTCCAGCTCTCCATCTCAGCAAAAGAGACACCACACTGTGAATCACCAAGCAGGACCATTACTCACCATGCCAGGCCCTGCTAAATAACTTTATAAATATTCCATGAGCTGGCTTGAATAGGGGAATCTGAAAAGTCGTGGCTTGGCGCCTGACAGACATACATTCCATTAAACCCCATGTTCCAGCAGGAACATGATGGGACAATTAATCTTTTTAGAATGCGAAGCAGGGCAACAATGGAAAAAGACAACAAGACGCAGAAGATGAAAGACTGGGAATTAATGGGAGAGGGGGTGAAGAAGAGAGAACAGAGAGATCGGCACCTAGATATTATGAATTATGGACAGCCTAGCTGAATTTACAGCTGATTCCACCAAACAAGCCCCCTTAACCTCCTTTCACCAAAATAAATCTGCACAGAAATATTTTGACAACCATGGACGAGAAAAATGTTGAAATATTTGCAACAGAGGACGGGGTTGGATGGAAAAGTTCAATGGGAATGGAAAAAAAATGTTTTCCCTTTTCATCTGGCGACCTGAATAAGCAATGAGAGAAATGCCTAAGAGACTCTTGGGGGAAAGAAATTTATGTTATACTGTATATGAAAATGATACGTTGCTACACGCATCTGCAGTAGTGGTATTTTCATTAAATTCAAGAGATGGAGAGAGAGAGAAGAGGTAGAGCATGAAAGTATGAGAAAGATTAGAAATTTGAGAGGGACAGATGCTTTTCAGACCCACAGAGAAAAAGGACAGGGAGACAGGGAGCATAAAAGAGGTGAATAGTGATGAAAGTGAGAAAAATTATGCTAGAAAGAGAGAGAGAGAGAGAGAGAGAGAGAGAGAGAGAGATAAACCCCCCCCAGCAAATCCAGACTCCCTCCATGTTTCATCCTCATGAGAAAAGAAGAAGAAGAGCATCTCTGTCCTGAGCCATACTGGCATTTCACACAGACACGGAGAGCAAATGATCCACTAAAAAGCCTCCGCCGTCACCATTAATCCTCCGTCTCTTTCCTCTGCTTTTATCCACAAATGGATGTGGAGATGAAAGTGGAAAATTAAAAGAGCAGAAATGTACTTTTTTGGATTTGGATTTGTCTTGTTTGAGGTTTTTTTTTTTTTTTTTTTNTTTTTTTTTTTTTTTTTGTGGACATTTACAGAGCATCAGTGTTCTGAGTTGGTTTAATGAAGTTCTGGCATCTGGTAGCAGCTCTGTGTCATGGTTCTGCTCTGCACCATGAATCATTTAAAGGGTACAGCTGGCCGTATGGCTGTTTCATCTTGTAGCATGTTTTACCTCTCCTGCAGCGGTGAAGCTGATTTCGCAAAGGAGAGCATTCACCACTTCTATAAACCATACAGACCAACACACATTATGAGCACGAACATTATAAAACTGTCTATTGTAACATTTATTGTGTCATGTGTTTGACATGACACATGGTCTGTCTTAACCTTGTCTTGCATTTTGCATGTTTTGAAACTGCTCTGACACTAACAAACTACATCCTCTGACACTAACAAACTACATCCTCTTACTGCAATTCAAGATAACTTGACTTGAAATAGGGAGAAACAGTGGAAACAAGGAAAAATACGAAGGTTAGATTTTAAAATTAAAGATATATATGTACAGTACTTGGTGTAGTGAAATATAAATGCAGGAAATGCTTCCCTCGCAGGGTGAAACAAAGCATGCTGAAGAAAAAATAACCATCTACAAATGTCAGTGGTAAACTTCAAGTTACTGTGAGATAAAGTGCTGCACACGTATATTAATATGACTCAAATACCCAGTTATCAAAACTGAAAATGTTACAGAGACACAGACACGCCTTCATTAGTGTCAAGCATTTCATCATTTTTCTGTTTAAAAAGGTCAACAACACGATGACAATGTAGAACAGACTAATCTTTCCTCGCTTTTTCACTCTGGGAAATGCACGCTCACGTCCCTGACACCAGGCTATCATATTTGACTACACACACACACTAAAGGCAAGACATTATTCACGAAGCAGTGAAACACCTTCCTGCTCCATGTCACATTAATCCTACTCAAACATTCATTAATGTGCGTTAATCCATGCAGGACTAATGGAGTGTGAATAAACATGCACGAGAACACGGCGATGCAGCTCACGAACAGCGTGGACACGGCGGCTTTCTCTCATAAGGTGTATCTGTGCGCAAATGCTTAGTGGAGCAGTGACAGAGATGGATGGGAACATTAGGATTTGGGACACAGTAAATATAAATATATCAGAATGTATTGTTTCTTTTCCTGTCCCCGGTGATTTTACTGCATCTGATTTGTTTTCCTGCATTCCCTTTGTATACAATTGGTTTCCCATAGTCCCCACTCATGACCCACTTGTGCATATAGGAATCCTGTCATGTCTTAGCTAGGTGTGTGTTGCTACGGCAGCATATGGTATTTTCAGATAGATGGGTCATTTTCTGAGGATTATGGGTTTCACCTTGCCTGTTACTATTTCTGCGTTTTTACACATTCACACGCAGACACACTGTCCCAGATCATAAACATTAACAGCAGGTTTAGCAGTAAAGAGGACGTTATACAGCCTCTGGGAACAGAAAACCACAAAAATACAAGTCACTGCTCTGATTCAATTCCAGCATTCGGTCCTGCAGGGAAACTTCACTCTCATAACAAAATAAGAATCTCACCACTGGAATTTTTTTTTTCTGTCACAACAAAGAGGATCTCATTGAATTACTTACAATGCAATATGCTGAGGCAGAATGTGCATGTTTGGTTATATATTCAGTTTGTAACCTTTCAAGGGAATTATGTCTCGCATTCACCCCACTCCCTTCTTGTTATTCGTAATGATACACTGGCATTCATCCTAGAGATTTAGCTACACGGTTAGAAAAGCCTTCAAGATTCTGATGTTCTGTTTTCCCTATTTTTTGGACAAGGCTTGTTACTTAATCTGCATTTTAATACGCCTCGGGTCAAAATATATTTCTGAGCCAGAGTGAAGGAAAGCAATTTCAATTTACCAACAGAAAACGTCAGAGGGGCATCTGCATATAGGAGCATGTTTGGATAAAATCTTGCGATACCCTGAATAATGTGAAGCTCAGAGACAAACTGGGAAAAAAAATTAAATTAATAAATAAATCAAAGGCTTGAGCATGTGCACACACTAACACCAAAACAGGAAAACAGAGTCAGAAATATGTCAAACTTTGGTCACGTAACAACCACAGAGTCAGCCTGCACAGCCAGGTCATGACCTGAGCTGCCAGCCTGTCCTGCTCACCTGGACTAAAATATTCCACCCTGTCTCCTAAGGTCAAAGCTCGGCTGTTGGTTAGCACAAAAAGCAGTGCAGGTAGCAGCTTTCTAAACCCATTTGCGTTTGTCGATTGTGTGCTCTGAGTCTGATGAGGACTGGGAGAAATATGGAGACATTTTCCATTACAGAAGAGTCTGGCAGAGATAAGAGCATATTAAAAGCAGACAGGAAAATTACAATATGCTCCAACACGTTAAAAAGTATGGCTGCAACGCCTTATCTTGAAATAAAAGCAATCCTGGAACTCTTATCGGTAATGTTATGGACAGATGAGAAAAAAGAACATTTGGATGAAACTCAACCAAGCATTTTTATCAGCAGAGATAAAAAGTCAAAGAGTAAAGAATACTGTATTGGAGCTGAATCCAAATAGTCAATGGGAAAAAACGACACGGGCCGCTGAAAAGGGCACATCTGTTTAAAACTGAACTAAGAATGCCAGTAGCCTCCCTACGGAGAACACCAGGGGTCAGTCTGAACAGAACTGAGACTGGCTTGCCCATCTAAAAAGGTAAAGATAAATGAAAAGGGCACATCAATTTGGAATGGATGTGGGCACAGCATCTCTTTCCCCAAGCGGTCTGGCTCCCAGACGTGCTATATTGGACTGGAAGGGGCTCAGTGAGGTGCATCACTAAATAATGAACTCTGTGCAGCACAATTACAAAGAATAAAGGCTGATTTCATCTTAATGTAGATAGAATTTGAGGACTTATCTGTGTTTCTGTGTGTTGATATTATGTGCACGAAATTCCAGTTTGCATCTATTTGGGTTAACGCTCATTCTGAAGAAAACAAGTGACGTGAGATTAAGAAGAACTATCATCTTTGAGTATGGAAGGCGTGTGTGCTGACGCAGACTTACGTAGCTCGCCCACTTTGAGAATCTCGCACAGCATCTTCGTCAGCTCGATGCTGCTGCGGCCAAAAGGACACTCGTGCTTGTCTTCACGACTGCTGTTCTCCAAAACGATCTAGAAGCAATCAAACACACCACTGATTATGTGCATGAAAGGAAACATCCAAATACTGAATAATAAAAGCTACGATACTCAAACAGATTCCATATTATCTTTGCCAAGCAGGTAAAGGAAAGTTAGTCTATGAAATAATCCATATTTTCAACTTTATTACTATGATTATTGTTTAATCTAATAGTAAGAATTTGACCTTACTTGGCCTTCTAAACCCTACGTTCACACCTGTGCGCTTATTTATGTCTATTTACTGGGAATATGAAATCATGTTAGTTATCATGTAAAAATAATAAAACACTTAAGACTGACACTAAAAAGAATTCAATCATTTCTGCTGTCTAGGCTTGAAATCTCAATCAAATGCACTTTTAGTTAAAAGATTATTTCGGAAATGAGCCAGAATCTATGAAGAAGTGAATGTGCTGCATGGAATGAGATTTGGTGGATGCAGAAGTGGAGCACAAAGAGTGTAAGAACATATGAAAGTGTGTGCGTGCGTGTGCGTGTGCTCACCCTGATGTAGGCGTCCTGGTGGTGTCTGGCAAAGTACAGCATGTTATCCAGAGCCAGCATGCCTGGGGGAATCTGGGTAAAATCCACGGCTGGATTCACATGGTTCTGACACAGGGAAAGAGGAAGGAAGAAGAGGAGGGTTACTTACACTAAATATATACTGATGTTTTTGTTTTTTGTTTTTTTAACAACCATATCTTGAATTTCAAGAATCAAACCCACATCCTTAAATATCTAAAAAGAGGAAGGATGGTGAAGAGGAGACATAAAGGCAGAGGATGAGAGAGTTCACAGGGAACGCTGAGATCTGCCTCATTAATTTTGTAATTCTGACTGACAAGAAGTGGCTTATTAATAACTCCATCATGTGCAACAGTTCCTACTTAAAACACAAAGGCATGAGGACATAAATTATCTGTACAATAATAAGGTCTTTTTAATGAATTATAGCTTATGTGTGTGTAGCATGTATCTGTGTCTACATGTCTGCCTGTGAGTGGTTCCAGCATGGAAAGCAAAGGATTCTGGGAAGCTTTTTCTCCTTGCTGGCAGAGGCAAGGCGCTCCGACAGGCCTTATCTTTGCAGAGCACACTGCAGTGTGAGTGAGGATGGAAGACCCCATAAACAGCTGTGGGCTTACACAGTGGGCTTAATGCCAGAGTGGGTTTAGTAAACTTCAAAAACTCCACACCGCACAAACGCACATATATGTACACACGAACATGCACGCTCAAGAAAAGACGAAGCTGAAGAATGAGAAAACAGAAACATGAAGTCAAAGACGAAAAAGATAAACACGTACACAGAAAGAAATACACACTTTCACAACTCCTCTCTCCCTCCTCACATGCACACACAGATACACACACTTGAATATGCAAATTGTGAAGTGGAGGACAATCATGTCCAATTAACAGCTACATCCCATGTGGATAGGCTCGCACATGTTTCCTTTGGTGGTCCTGTGTGTGTATCTATGTGTGTGTGTGAGCCTGTATGTGTTGTAATTAATTTGAGCCAAAGAATATAATCAAAGTGGGAGTCATTTCATGCATGGCTTACAATGAAGCCCAGCTTCTTGTAGTCGCGGGTGTACATGGACTTGCGTTTCTCGATGCTGCCGCTGTTGTTGGGCTCGCACTCCACGTCGAAGGCGATTCGGCGCAGCTCAAAGATGATGTCCCTCTGAGCCTGAACACACGGAGAGGAACATTAAAGTGCTGTCTGTAAATCCATCTGTCACCAATCCACTGTTTTAGCATTCGGCGACAGAGCCAGGAGGACTGACAGACTGCTGATCAAACATTCTTTCCTTCCTTCACCAAAAAGCATGCCCAGTCTTTCTAATTAGCTCTTCTATAGTTTGTTCAAATTTCACCAAAATTGCTGTACAGCACCTTTTTACCCAGATAAGCATGTGGATGATTTTGGTTGAAATATTTGTACAAATTTTAGCCTTGAAACACAGCCTGAATGCAAATTCTGCTGGAAATATTTTCCTTCTTATCAAAACCAATATGATATGAAAAAACTTATGGGAGATTATTTCTGGTTAATTTTGTAGTGGTTTTAATGAAAAAATGATTAATTAAGTATGTATGAGAACATTTTCTAAACAAATCCAGATGAATATTCTAAGCATATGCAGTAGATATCTTCTACCAGATTTTCTTCCCCAAATAATTTATTTTTGTGATAAATTATGAAAGGTTTTATTTTGTTTTGTTTTTGCTTAATCTTAGGTTTTAATACAGTTATAAACATGGAGTGAGCTGAGAAATTTTCCAGAGAATAGTCCCAGGAGAAAAAAAAACGGCTTTTACCGGAGAAATTTTTCATTTTTTTCATTTCATTTCATTTAAATCTATTTCATGTATTACACATTTTCATTTCCTCTTCAAAGATGTTCCACACATATACTCCTTTAACTGTTATACATCTCCATTTTTCATTTGTTTTAATGTTTGTTTATGCAAACATACAAATTCCTCTTAGTCCATACTGACTCACTCTAGGTTGAAACAGAAAATAGAACATTTTATATTTTCTTTTTTATGAAAATGTGGCTTTTAACAGTTAATGCCATCATTGCCTCTTTCCAATAAGCTACCAGAGAAAATGCTAACAATAAAACAAATTTCATTATTGCTCTTTAAATGCTCCTCTGCTGTAGTGCATCAGAGGAACAGCACATTTATATACAGTACGCTAATATTTAAATGCATTTTTACTTTGCAAGATGCGTTTGTACTTTTTTAGTCTGTAAGTTATGAAGTTGTTTGGAAAACTCTAATTAACTGAGCTACAAACTCAGCCATGCTACAGCTACACCATCAGGCTGATCAGAGCTGACGGAGATGAAACACTTGTCACTTTGTTATCCACATCGCTCTAAGAATCTACAATATGTTTTCACTCGCTGTGAAGAACCCATCTGTCCATCCCTTCATCTGTCACTCATTTTCTTGCATCCTTATGCATCGTTTCAGGCCCTACCTGGTCCTGAGGGTCCATCTTGGTCATCATGCGGTCCTCCAGCAGGTTAAATGTGAGCACCTGCAGCACATACAGCTGGTGGGCCATCTCGTCATTAATGGGGGTGGGGCTCCGGATCACATTCTGCATGGTGGACGGGGAGAAAGGAAAGGGACCGAAGGATTGTTGGAGACCAGAGGTGGGTATTAGATATGGAAGGTGAAGAAGACAGGGTGAATCAGGGTTACAAATGGCGAGAAATGGATTTTGGAGGAAGATGGAGAGAGATAATAGAGGAGAATAAGAGGATTTAGGAGGGAATGATGAGGATTAGAAAGCCCGTCACACAGACAGAACATCAGGGACGGAGAGGGACAGGTGCAAGAAAGTGAGTGTATATATATATCTATAGATATATATAGATATATATCTATAGATATATATATAATAAGCAACGAGGCGAGATGGAGGCAGAAGTTACACGATGGTAACAGGTGTCATTTTCCATTCTGATGTAACACTGGTGCATAAACTCAAAAAGAGATAAAGAGACAGACAGGAAGTGATAGAGGGAAGAGGTGAAGAGGAGAAGGGTTTGATTAGGCTGACTTACACTAAGAATGATGGAACGCAGCTGCTTCTGGGCAAGAATATGGGCCATCTCCTACAGAGAGAGAGAGAGAGAGAGAGAGAGAGAGAGATGAAAGAAGAGGAGAAGATAAAAAAATGAGATCAGACATCATAAAAACAACATAGCAACACTGTTACGTTCTATTTTGAAATGGAAAAATGAAGATGGACAAAAATAAATAAATAAATAAATAAATAAATGCCACGGCAGCACTGCAAAATACGCAGCAAAGAGCTGTTAAAAAAAAAAAAAAAATCCCAAAATACAACAGGGATACTTAATGCACTAACGGGTATCTTCTACGGTGCATACTACAAAGTTTGCTAATCAAGGGGTGCACTTACTGTCAGGGGACAATTTAGGATGTCCACAATGTGCTCATCATCAAACTACCATATCGTGTGCAGAGAGGAAACAAGTCAGAAACAGAGAGAGAGAGAGAGAGTGAGTGAGTGAATGTGGAGAAAAAAAGAGTTTGAGAGGAGCGTATAAACAGAAGTCATTTTCTGGCAGCGGTGGGGCAACAGAGTCAGCAGAATGATGAGAGTAGAGGATCATAACAATAGCTTTAGACACACACACACACACACACACACACACACATTATCAGTTCTTACAGAGACACACAGACAGGGAAGCTAAGAGCCGTACCATTAGCCCTTTGTATGTTTTAAAATGTGTCACTGGTGATCTATCTACGTATAGTGCTACCTGATATAACGTCACATTATAAAACTGCCCCACTGCAGAAATGGAATGGACTACTATAAACTTATATTAACACACACACACACACACACACCTGCACCCAAGATAACGGAGACAATCATTATCATCGAGCATCTAACATCAACACAATAAAGTTGCTTAATATTGCAACCAACCATTCAAATGTGTTTCATGCAGACCCAGTTGATGAATTTGCTAGTTTAGCCTCAATAAATAATGCACTGCAACAACTGAGTGTGCAAAAATTTGTGTATCCTATATATATGTGTGTGTATATATATATATATATATATTTATACATATAGCAAAGCTTATTTCTGTATGCTGTGAAAGCTGTGGGTTAGAATCATTTATTACTGATGTCGATTCACATCAATGCAGTGCTGACGCAAGGGGTCACGTGATTAGTTACAGGGCAAACTATGGTATAGGTGTGAGAGGGGTGGGGGAGGGAGAGAGAGAGAGAAGAAAATATGGTGAGTAAGAGAAAGAGGTGAGAGACAAAAACAGACACGAGGAAAGAGAGAGAGAGAGAGACAGGAGAGAGGGACAAATTGAGACAAGGAGAGAGAGAGGGAGGGCGAGAGAGNAGAGAGAGAGAGAGAGAGAGAGAGAGAGAGAGAGAGAGAATGGCTGAGTAGAAATGTCATCTCATTAGAGTGGAATGAAGAAAAAGATGGAAAAGGAAACACGAGGGCTGATGAGCATTTTCACTCACATCACATTAACTCTGCGACTCAGTTTTACTGCTGATATGTTCTATAAAGTCATCATTCTAACAGCCAAAAACACAAAGACACACCAGAACAAAAGCACTGATGTGGTGTACAGTGTGCACCGTGTGTTGTGTGTGTGCTGTGTGTGTGTGTGTGTGTGTGTGCGCACTGTGGCCTCACCTGTCTCTTCTCCTCAGGGGCTTTGAGGAAGAGCGCATTGATGACAGCAATAGTGTAAGTCTGGATGTCTTGGTCAGTCCTGGAAATATTAGAAATATAAAGTAGGAAATAAATTCCTATACCTGCCTGGAAAAGCCTGAATGATATCAGATTTTTGATACCAAAATCTGAACACATGCACACACTTGAGGAGTCAGTTTACTGGGTTAGCGACTCACCCCTGAAGATGTGGAATGAGCTGTCCAATGGTGATCTCTTGCGCCACCTTGTGGTACAGATCCTGACTGTTGAGCACCATGGACTCCAGGATGGCCAGAGAGCGCTGCAGCACTGCTGTGTCCATGGCCGACTTGTTCACATAGCTGGCAATCTGTGTAACAGACAGAGTAGCAGAGATGAACTCAGTTAAGAATCTGCTGAAAGATTTTCTTCAGAGATCTTTAAAGGTAGAAGAAGACAGCAAAAAACAGGACATGAGGTTTTTATTAGCTGACCTTCTTGATGAAGGCCACAGAGAAAGTGTCCCAGGATACAATTCCATGGTCCATCAGCTCCACAAAAGCCGTCAGAGTGAATGACAGCAGGTCACCGAAGCTAAACAACAACACGCACACAGACACACAAACCATAGGAAACTTCCCTCTAGATGATGTCAAGCTGTAAAGTCAAGATGGCAATGAGCAAAGAGAGAGAAAGATGGACAGAAGTTCAATGCTGCAACCAGGCTTGCTGAAGAAAGACAGAAAAACAGAAACAAGGAGAGAGGGAGAAACAGAAGGAAGTTTGCTATGCAGCGAGACAGACCAGTCTTCTAGAAACAGGGGGACCTTCAGAAGGCCAGCAGGTGTGGTTCAATCAGGACCAGAGAGCTGCAGTACAGAGCCATTTCATGCAGTTACAGAGATATCAGGAAGAAAAGTCGCTCCGCAAAGCAAAATATTCACGAAACATTACAACATGTAAAGCACTGCAAAGTATTTAATGAGAAACTTTCAAATAATTTATGAATCATAATTAAAGTTGAGAGGAATTTTCATTAGTATACAAATTATGGGAACGTTCTAAGTGATTCCTTTTATCTTGTTCAGTAAGACTGACCTCTACTGTTCACATTTGGTATTGCAGAAAGTCCTGTTTACACTTCAACAGTTGGCAACAGTTTTTTTATGAGATGATATACAAATCTCAGCTATGGAAAAACTATGTACCTCTAAACCTTAATTAATATTTGGTTGATGCATTTTAAAGGACCGTACCTGTGGTTCTGTATGTTGGAGCTCAAAAAAAAAAAAACAAAAAACAAAAAACACAACCTGCATACACTTTATATGACTGCCAACCATTTTGCAAAATATAAACTATATTTTAGTTTTTGTGTTATTTTGTCAAATTCTCTAATCTTTAATAATCAACTATTCAGGTGATACACCCACTTTAAAATGTAATGTTTTGCCTGCACATTGGCATATAGAAGAAGGGATGATCATTTTAATTTCTCTGGTAAAAGAAGTTTTCTCCTAGGACTATATTCCCTGACACACACATACATTTTTTTTTCGTGTAGCTCCATGTTGGATTGGTGAAACTAAATAATTTCAACAAAAAATATCAATGTTTGTTCACCGTGACGGATTATTCATCTCAAGCACATTCCAAGTCTCTATAAGTTGATTTTTTATAGCATACTGGAATGAACTGAAACCAATGACAACCTGGAAGTAGGAAAAACAATCTAAAATGTACTATTCCAGTAGTATTTGTCTGAAAATGGTTGGCAGTAATGTAATATGTATGCAGGCAGTATTTATTGGGCTCAAACATGTGAAACCACCAGCATAGTCAGTTCATAATACATTTTAAAGATGCTACTATCAAATTTCGTTATAGTAAATATAATTGCTGTTAACGGGAAATATGGATTAGTGAACATTAAGATGGAACAATTAGTATCCAATTGTTAAGGTTTTGCAGATGGCACTGGGCATGTAAATGACAGGTAACTACACCGCTCTACCTTAAATCATACAATGCTTTGGGATAGATTATTAACAGGCAGCTACAAGAAAGTAAACCTTAATGGATGCCGTTGCTATGGTGACAGATGGTGTTGGATGGATAGTAAAAAAGAGAAAGTGAACTGAAGGTGTGAGGAACATTTTTTTTAGCATTGATTTCTTAACGCCACAGAAAATCCAATCACCCTGAATAGAACTGTTTAGTAAAGAACACCAAGATTTAACTTCTGAAAATGCAAAGGTAGTAGAGGCAAAGATAGATCGTTGTGCTAACCTTGTACTTGTACTTATCTTGATAGCAAAAACAGCTACAGATATTCAGAAATGTTTTGTTTCAGGTAGTTTTTAAGAAATAAATCTTGGTCCTCTTTTGGTGTGTACTGATTTATAAATTCTGAATTGACTTTAGCGCCCAAAACCACATGCAAAAAAAATTAAAGTGAGACACTGATTTCAAAATGAGCGCCTGTAAGTGGCTATATTTTTCCCCCACAATGCACTGGGGGCCAGAGTCTTAATCATGCAGACTCGGCCAGCAGGTTAGGAAGAGCACAGAGCCAATGAGGTTACCCGGCCGGGGGAAAGGGGAGGGGCTTACCAGGGCTTCATAATCTTCTGTAGTTTCTGATAGCGCCTGTAAAGATTTGAAAAACTTTGGTGTCAAAGGTGGAAAACAAATAATAAAACCTTTAAATGTCAGCCAGCACAGAGCAGCAGCGAACAAGAGACATCACATTCTGCCCAGACCAAACCTGTTGGGGCTAGAAATTAGCAAGCCAATCTATTAAACATCACAAAAAAAAAAAAAATCNAAAAAAAAAAAAAAATCATACTGTATAAACTAAAAATTAATGGTTAATATTTTATTAAACATAGACAATCTTTGACCTAAAGTATGAGCAAATAGATTGAGCACAATTTTAAATCACAAAGCAGAAACCAACCTCACTTTGACATAGCAAGTTTGGCTCGGACTCACCAGCGAATCACTTTCGTTTAGCAAGGAAAGATTAAGTAAAATAAAAATTAAAAGAACAAATTAAACCCTGAAAAAGGAACAAAATTCTTCACACTGTTCACTAGCGCTAACTTTATCTCTGCAAGTTTCTGTCACACAATCCAGCGAATAAAATGCTGCAGCAATTTACTTCCACACAAATAAAAACACGATTTTAACTGAAGGATTTATAATGAAAATGTAAATCCTAATGTTTCAGAAATAGTCACTGTTCTTAAAAAAAAGATGGTTGGAGTTGCACTGTACATTCTGAACAGCTAATATGAGAGAGTACATGAATACAGTAGTTGTTACATGTTTTGGTCAATAGAGGGCAATATCTGACCAACTTTGACTTGAGGAGCCTCGTTGAGCAACAGTGGCCAGCTTCCGATTTCCACGTGAACATACAGTACGAGCTGCAGCATCAGATCACGCTGCTGCTGCCCTCAAGAGTCTCCAGCACACAGGCCTCTTGAATAATAATACATCTCCAAGCTGCACGTTGATCAGTTGACACACTAATCAGTGTGTGTGTGTGTCAGACAATGATACCTTTGTGTGTCTGTTTCATAAGCTCTTTCCTTTGAGATGAAGCACAGCAGAAGCACTCTCCTCATCTCTCTCTCTCTCTCTCTCTCTCTCTCTCTCTCTCTCTCTCCATACACACACACACACACACTTAATGAAGGAGCCAGGAGCAGAGTCAACATCAGTACTGCTCTAATGGCTCCTCGCAGTAAGATCAAACAGGGTCAGATATTTGCTAATTTGAACATTATATGAAAAAAGGAGGAGCGGCTTCAATGATTTTCTATCAAACAGCAGAGCTGCAAGTAATGCTAGCGGCGCTGCAGTCTCATACCCGGGAATAAGAGGTCATTAAGTGGTTTCTGCTGAAGAGCTGATATTAAATAACTGACCAGAATTTGAACCTGGAGGTTTCAAACTACAAAAAGAATTAAGACCAGCAGATTAGGAACATGAAGGAGAGATCATTCAAGTTAATAATTTATTGTTCAATTTGAGAATTTATCACAAAAAAAAAAAAAAAAAAANAAAAAAAAAAAAAAAAAAGTTTCTGTTTGCTGCTGATGTAAGAGACTCAGAGCCATAAAAACATTCCATCGCTGAGTGTTTGGAACACGACTGCTTTGGTCTTCTGGTGTCAGTGAGGGTTTCTACTGTAGGTTTTCACAGTAAGAGCATCAGTTGTTGTGCAAGTGTGGGTTTACAACACAAGTGTGTCTTTGGAGTCAAGAGGCAGCAACCTCACATGCAAACAATTCTTCAATTTATCCAAACTCTGAGGGCTAAACTTTTTTTCCACTTTCTTGTTTGCTTTTACATATCAGTCTTTTAAATTTTTTCCATGCATTCCAGAGCAATGTTTTGTGAGATTTCACACTAGGAATTGTCATCTGGCATGATCTATTAATGAGGGGTCTCACAAATGCCTGCATTATATGTCTGTTAATAGCAGCTCTTCCATTTTTTTCTGGTTACAAAATCTGGAATGTGCATGCAGACAGGTGAAAAGGTGCCGTGTGGACGCCATTATGCTAATTTTTCCACGCAGACCTGTGCGCCCTCACGGACGCTTCAAGCATAAAAGAAGCTTGAGACTGTGTGAGTGTTTGTACATTCCACTCTAGTTACGACTCTAATCGGCACCTTGCACTTAGTGTGCTACTGGCGCAAACACACACACACATAACCCTTCCCCTGGCATCAGGGATGAGAAAAATTCCACCTCAGCGAAAAACTGATGTGACCTCGCTTTAACCTTCAGCTCAGACAGTCTCCAAGGGCCCACACACACACACACACACACACACACACACACACACACACACACACAGAAGGTCAGTTAGCTGCGTGGAACTTACCCAGATCAGAATGCACAATGCAACTCCTGGATTCTCACTGATCTGTGTAGGTGACATATACTTGCCACCTTAAAGCACCATCTGACTACATAAATCTAAACGTTCGTGCTCAAACCCACAATAGACTGGAGTCAAGAATGAGAAGTTTGGTTGAACCAGACTCAAAACTCCAGGCCCGAGTCAGCGTCTCATATCAAACCTGCATAAATCAAACGAGATGTGCTGAATTTTACAGGAATATATTGGAAATCTATAGCCTCCCTATCCACTGCTGCTTCCTATCACATTCATCACAGAAATGAGAAACTGTTTGAGCTGAACAAAACACTGGAGTAAATGAGGAAGTCCGCCAGAGAGACAGACGGAAGGAGCGGCCAGACTTACTCAGTCCCACTCTCCACCATTTGAGTTAGCAGAGAGATGCCGTCCAGGTTGATGAATTCTTGAGCAAAGGTGATGTCCCTGGATGCATTGGCCAGGTCCTTCAGAGCCTCCAGTTTGGCATCCATGCTAGAGGACTGGATCCGCTCATGAAGCTGGGCTGCTGTCTGGTACTGAGGGGAGTAGAGAGGAGGAGGAGGAGGAGGAGGAGGAGGATGAAGAGCGGCAACAACAACAAAATGACACACAAAACCAAGTGTAGTAACTAGTGGATTGTGAAATAGTTTTCTAGTTTTTAAAGGACAAACAAGCCGTTCTGGACTATCAATTGTAAGAGTTGAAAGCAAACAGCAAGGGACCTAATATTGAACCCTGTGGGACACCTTTATCAATTTTCTAGGGTTTGGTGTGAAACCATCTGGAAGAAATGAGTCTCAACCCGCATTACTATGGGTGAAGGTCATGTTAACATAAAGAAAGGCATAATCTGCTTTCAAAATTATCCAAACACATTTTTATTCATTTTAAGAACATTATAGGTGGAAAAAAAAAAACTTACCGGAGAGGTGGTCAAGCGCAGAATGGAACCATTCTTAATGTCATTGCNGGAAAAAAAAAAACTTACCGGAGAGGTGGTCAAGCGCAGAATGGAACCATTCTTAATGTCATTGCGATTCTATGAAGAATTGCCAAGAGAAAGAAGCATTTAATGAGCAACAAAGGCATAACTTTTTCTCAGATTTCTCTGCATATTGAGCATACTGCTGGCTGGAGATAAAACAGACAAACCAAACCTTCTCCGTGATGTAAAAATTTGCAGAGTCAGCATTCTGCAGAGCAAAGTTTTCATGATTCCCCAAGGACCACCTAAAAGCATTGGAGGGAAAAAAACATTGCATAATTGACATTGAAAGTGCAGTACATTTCTTATAAAATACAGCTAATGGGATTCAAACATTGATATAGTCAGAGAAAGTGAGTTTTGCAAGAAGTTCTTGCTTCAAATACAAAGGAGAGCATTTTGTGTGCATACTCAAACGCACAAAAAGAAAGAAAATGCAGTCTTACCCCTCACATACTTCTTTTATGATGGCTGAGAGTGGCTTTTTCTGTGGAGAAAGGCAGAATGCATTTATCTAAAACCCAAACTGAGTTCCTAAAATAACAGTCAACTTACAGAGATAATCAATTATTTTATATTAGAGGACTGGCACAATGCAAGACCATTGATCAGGAGTTGTATTTTTCCAATTTACCCAACGTGAGATCACTGACCATATCTCTCATGGCATTTCATTCTTTAATTCTGTGAAATGCCAAACTGGCTGCAGAGCAGCGGTGAGGATACATGTGAAAAACTCAAGCCAGGCTACATCATATTTAAGCTAATTCAACATGCATGTGCTGTAGAATCAGGAGAACAGTTTTGAATGGTTTTATTTACTGTATCTTAACCTCTCTGAGCCAAATATTTCTGTTGAACAGGCAGAAAGAGGGATGGAAGAAGAGAGCAAAAGAAGAGCTTGCAAATTATATTTCAGAGGACGACCTGACAAATGGATGGAGTGCAATGCTAGTCATTATTTACTCAATATTTGCCTACACTACACTAACTGCAGACACACACACACACACATGCACAGCACCAGATGTACCCAAACACTCCCTCAAAATAACAGCAAAGTCGTACACAAATAAATGCAGATCTGTCAGCACACATGTTCAGTAACACAAAAGCACAATACAACTACGCACCCACATAAAAATGGGCATCACATACAGTATGCAAGATTAACAATGCACACACACATACACACAGATTTCTCTGCATCTCAATACAGCACGAGCAGCTGAAAGCCCACTCCTCAGCACATGACTCAGAGAGCCATATGCTGCTGCAGGGCCTATTGTAAAGAGAAGATGCAGAGAGGAGGAAGAGGTGGGGGTTGATGTGGAGGACAAGAGAGGAGGAGGAGGCAAATCCCAAGTTTCACAGTTCCAACAAAAGACAGGGAGGAGGAGAGAGTGGAGAGAGCGGAGAGAGAAAAGGACAATGAAGGAGAAGGAGAAAGAGGAGGAGGAGGCAACAGATGAGGAATGAGGATAAAGGCAGTGTGAAGATGACATGATAAGAGAATTATAGCTGAAAGGGAAAAGGTGGAGGAAGGGGCGGAGGAGAGGTGGCTAAATAACTTGAGCAGAGGGAAAGAATAAACTGAGTGTGGACTAAAAGAGTGACACTTCAGAGGAGGAGTGGTTCAATAAAATAACTACACACCTACAGTATAGCTATGTGATTGTTAGAAGACATGGCAAACACACACACACACACACACACACACAGTGTAGTACAATGTTTCATTCAGTGGTTCATCCATTCAGAAGAACAACTGTGGCTCCATTTGCCACGGTGATTCTTAGCTTGTAGCCGTTAGCCACCACCATCCATGAGTCACCCACATGGAACAGGTCATTTTACACGCTGTATGTGTAATCCAACAACTTAACAGTAAACATGTTACCATGCACATGCGATGTAGTCACTGTTTGGGCTAATAATTGTATTATTATTTATGCAGGATCTCAAATAGTTATCTATTCATCATCACACACTTAAATCAATATATGAGTAGACAGAAAGACTGCCGGCATAAAGTGTGTTTTGATTTTAACACCAACAAATGCGTCAATTCCGTTAAATGTCACACCAGCAGTGTCAAAGATATATTAAATTCTAACATTTTGACCATGAATTACATCACCCCAATATAGCAATCAGTGTAATTGTGACAATAATTGTGTTGATGTAACATGTTTCATGACGATCACAAATATAATGTAGGAGCTGAGCCATTAATTTGTCCATTAAGCTGTCAATTTAATGTTTAATGTTTTGAAATAGACCCATCTAACGGAAGCCATTTGAAACTGTCACACTATAGGGGAAAAATATAGTTGTGTAACAAATTACACTAGTACTGGCTGCGTATCATTTAGGTGTGTTAGTGTCCTGGTATTGTGCATAATTCCTGAAGTCTCAGTGTACATGCTTACATTAATATAGGCGAGCCAAACCAATATAAAAGAAAATATAAAAAAAATATAAAAGTTGCACTGCTTAAATTAAAGATCTAACAGTTAACAGCTCATTTCTTTATTTCCTTTAACCACTTGTTTTTGTACTTTTCACACATATAAATAGTATTTTTTAAATTTTTTTTTAATGGCATCCAGAAAGGACAGTGAAGTAAGGATTTCATACGGAGAACTTGTTTCTCTGTAAGGATGACAATAAAGCCTTTGAATCTGAACGAAATGCTTCCTGACAGACCGAAATGAAGTCCTTATTAAGACGAGCCGTTTCTTTCCTGCTATGAAGTAAAAATGGGTCTGTTATGTACGGTTAGATTCCAGTACAGCAAAGTGTTCACTCAAACACACACACACACCATATTTATGGTGTTAAAATCAGCAATGATCTGTGTATTTTCTGTTAGATTTACATCTCCGTGTGATTAAAGTGTGGGCGTTAATAACATGACAGAGCTGAAAGGAGGACAAAACCTTCAATCGTCTGCTTGGTTGGTTACACAGCTTATTATGTGAGGGATGTTTTATGAGTTGAAATTTATATATTTATAGGTCGAGTATACATTACACAGAAATTCTCAATGATGTCCACTCAAGTCTGTAATTCTTGTTGTCTTTCTTTGATAAGACACTTACCTGGTCTATCTCCATCAGCTTGGGGAAGGCCCCCGGCCACTCAATGGCCACCTTGACGATGTCTGCCGGCGGCGGCATGGCTGCAGGGAGGGGTGATAGGTGTGGGTTGCACTGCCTCACACCTCTGTCACTACTACTGGAGCTGGCTCATCCAATCCTGCAGGATGAGGGTGGAGAGACAAAGGAGAGGAGGGAGGGAGAGATGAAGGAAGGAAAACAATGGAAAGAGACAGAAATTGGGGCACATTAGTCAAGAACTAGGACTAGTTATTTGACATGATGGTTTGTATACATTAGCCTGCTCTAAATACAAGGAAAAGGTCGCTAAGGACAGAGCTGAAAAATCCATTAAAATGGAATACACTGGGGATGGCTCAGGAACAACTGATCACAATAAAAACTCAGTAATTCTTCACTTTCATATAACATTTAAAGGTTTAGAGAAAATGATTTAAATAACCTACTTTGTACAAGTGTACTATTATTTCTGCAAGGACACACATACCGCACACACACAAGCCACTAACCCACAGCTACAACACACTCTGCCGTCTGTGTCAGGGTTGACCTTAAAAACCAAGTACTTCATACAGATTCAAGGGTATATTGGGGCAAAAATTAAAAAAAAAAAAAATCACATTCAAATACACAAACTAAAGTAGACAGATGTTTAGTTAGTCCACAGAGAGCAGTAGCCTAATTTAAGTAGTGGTTGTTGAAACACAGAACATTAGGACATTCTTATGGTGAACATACACTTGAAGAGATCGATTAAAATCAAAATTTAACTGCTAATGAGGTCACAGCAAGTAAACTGAAAACTTACAAACTCCCACAGATCCACTCAGTCATACAAGTTCCACAGTAAAGTTGTTGAGGCTGTAAATAAAGGACCGTACCGATTATTTTGCAGGTTTAAGCCTAATCTAACTATAAAGGCAGAAATCTCTGTCTGTGGCACCAACATCTCTAGAACCTGGCACTGTATGAAGTTGATATTTGGTAGGTTTATTGCTCAGGACCCAAGGACGTGCAGTGTCACGTGTGAAGGTGTTTGGCTGAGTGGTTGTCAAATTGAGCTGTGCCAGTAAAACGTAACCCAAGCAGCAGGATACTCTGGGCACAGCAGCATATGCTCAGGTCTAGTGGCACGGTCTCAACCCAACCCTGGAGAGCAAACAAAGCTAGCTCACAAAGACGTGCAGAACTAAATTATGACAGGCTGCGGTGCACACCATAAAGTCTGGCCTGCTCTGAATGTTTTGAACTGGCACTGCTATTAAATATTAATAAACAATTCTAAAATTTACTGCTCCAATAATATGTTTTGGGAAATGGTTGTCAGTGGGTTTGCAGGTTTAAAAGTTGCATATATTGGGCTCAAAACATGCAAAATTACCGATATGGTCCTTTATGCATTGTGAGAGATAAAACATTGAAATGCAGGAAGCAATGAAGCCACAAAGCACACGGATCTCAACACTGACAGCTATTCTTTAGCAGGTCACAAGTCCAGAGCTTTGCCTGAACCATTCACCTTAGAGGCACCTAGACTGACCTGCAACCATGTGGCTTTCTACGATAAACCAGTTTGAGGTCCAATGGTGGAAAAGCATTGAGCACAGATTCAGACATTGTATGCCACACAGGGGCAGATAGGTAATGCAACGTCTGCGTGGTCCAATACGACCTGCCACTGCATACTTGCAAATTGGAAGATGCAGCATAGACTTCCTCAAACCTGTCTGAGAAAGGCATCAATAATTTACCTTCCCAATCTGTCTGGAAACCTTGGATCATCCTAGTTCCTTGCTGAGAATCCTGTTTACATATTTAATACCCATCCATAATGCATAAAGACAGGCTAGGACTAATTCCTGAGAGACGACTAGTGAGCAGAATACTGTGAGTGTTGATATTTTTGCGTGCATGAAAACAGGCATTTGTAGCCTTCCACAAAACTGCCTTTGTGTGCATGTTTGAATACAACAGCGCAGATTTGATGTTTCTTAGTGTTTCTATGCACACGCATGTGTTTGAAGAGCATGTATTCATTTTAAAGTATAGTATATTTAATGACACTGGCCTGGTGCATGTGTGAGTCACCCCATAATAATCTACATCGCCTTTATTCAAGGGCCTGTTGCCATGGCAGCTGTTGCATCAATAGCTATCAATGTGGCTGCATCCTCCCCCCACACCCCCCCACTCCCCACTCCCTGTGTGTCATCATACTCAAGTCACGTTTGTCACAACTCTGAAATATACACTACAGGCCAGAAGTTTGAGGCCATCCCCAGATTTTTAAAAAAATCATCAATACACTGTTTTTTTTTTACAATTTGTTGTACAGGAAGTGACAAAAATACATAAAATAAATGATAAATTTATTTTTAAATTATTTTATTTATTTATAAATTATTTTTCAAGAAGAATTTGTCAACATCAAAGCACTACGAAGTCATTTCAGACTCAGACTTTGGTTTCGTCAAAGTAACCCCCTCTGGCCAAGTCATAATTCTCAAACCCTTTTGCTTCTCTTTTGAATGGATGTAATTATGGCATAATTTTGATGAATGTTTCAGATCGTTGTCCTGTTGAAGAATGAAATTTTGATCAATAATTGGTAAACAGGATGGAATCATGTGTCTTTGAAGGATGGAATGGTAATTCTCTTTTTTCATAATTCCTTTAATTTGGACCAAGATTTGGACCAGATCTCCCCCCCAAACACCCCCACAGCATTACTGACAACCCCCTCCCCCCCCAAACGTTTTACATGATGTGGGAGATGGCAGACAGCAGCTATTGAATAGAATGTTAAAACACATCAGCAGGGAGTTGGAACACAACTTGCGTGTCAGTGCACTAATACAGACTGGGCATGCCTTCATTAAAAATCATTTCTTAAGCCATTGTGGCTACATAATGTGCTCTTGTTGACTAATTGTTGTTGAAAACTAATTAGTTACATTTATTTTATATATTTTTGTCATTTCCTGTGCAATAAATTGTAAAAGAAACAGTGTATTGATGATTTTTTTTTTAAATCTGGGAGTGGCCTCAACCTTCTGGCCTGTAATGTATGTCCTCTTTACCAAACTTTTCCTTTGGTGATGTTCAGTTCCTGCTATATCTTCATATTTGCAGGGAAATACATGTTTAGATATAAGAAGCACCGTAGTGTGAATAGCAATTCACTAGTCAGTATAAAAACTTACACAGAGGCCTTACTGTACATACAAACAGAAGTGTGACTGTGTGATTCATTCAGTTGTGAATGAGTCAGTCGCACGTTAGTCATCAAGCACACACACATGAATGTGAAGACACGGAGATGGTGAATTGAGGCTGTAAAGCCGACTCTCCTTCAGGCAGCCTGTCAGAAGCTTTCATCCCAAAGAGAAACAAGAGGAAATTAAAATGGAGAGCGGATTTGTTTGTGTGTGTAGTCAAATTTCTGTGAGTGTGTATATGTACACAGGTTTGGTTTTTGGTGCCTGGTATTTTGTGACTGTCTGTGTGTATTCTGAGCATCTTGTCATTTTCTGAGAAATATAGATGGCTGAGATGGTCAGCCTTGAGGCTTATTGATTATATACACACACACACACACACACACCTATCTCATTGTTGACAGCAACAGTAAATCCCTTGAAACTGGCCTGCGACGTAATTGAGAGACGCTGTGGTTCAGCACACTGCAGGCAAGGATACAAATGATCTGATACTCATTTGGTCATTTCATGTTTTTCCTGAATTGTTACCTTGATCTACACACACACGCTGCCTCAGGGTACAACTTCTAAGCAACTGGGTTTCATATGGAGATTTGTGCGGCTGTGTGTGTGTATTTTCTTTCATATATTCTTAGTGGCATTGTGAGTCTTTATTATAGCCCAGAGGGGATGTGTATCAATTCCCAGTCTGTCTTTCCAGGATCTCATCCCAACCTCTTCACGTTGTAAATGGAATCTTGTTATTGAGGGAGCTGCTGTCAAAGCTCATCATGTCAGAGCAGCTGATATGCCTGGTTTAGGTGAGTGTGTATGTGTGTGTGAATAGTATGTGTTTGTGTGTGTTATTACTGAGTTAAGCAGGCTCGAGGGACACAGAGCTCACTCCATCTTTTTTAAAAGGATACCAAGTTAGATTTTCAGGATCTGGCCATGTTTTCATCAATCTTTTGTTCATATATTTCAATTCAATTCAATTCAAAAATACTTTATTAGTCCCTCAAGGGGCAATTAAAAGCATGTACTGTAGGTTGGCAAACAACAACGTGAATTAACAGACTTCGTACAGAACACCAAATACAGCAGAAGACAAAAACCTGCAAGTGCACAGTGTGGGCAACAGGATTTAAAAGCCTAATAAATACACATACAAAAAGTTAAAATGCTAATATAAAATGATGATAATGATAATAATAATAATAATACTAATGCTGATTACTGGTCAGTACCAAGAACTTTCCTCTTTTACCTTTGGTGTTTACCAGTCTTATAGCCTCTGGGACAAAACCAAANCCAAGAACTTTCCTCTTTTACCTTTGGTGTTTACCAGTCTTATAGCCTCTGGGACAAAACCAAACTGTCTTCTGTTTGTTTTACATGAAGGATTTCTAAAATGTGTTCCGGAGGACATCAATTTGACCAGCTTTCTCCTCAGAATCTATTATTTGGTTTATTTGTAGTAATGTACTGTATGCAATAACATGCAGCTAAAATGATTAAACCACTAATGTTACTGAGCTCCAGTCCAGTCTTCAGTATTCATTTTCGTAACTTCATTTTTAGTCTGTACATGATTCGCATTACTTCCAAACCAACTACCGAACAGTCTATTGATCTATTGATTGATCTAGAACCAGCAAGGTGTACTTGGTTAAGTGAACTACACCTTTAATTAGCAAATCTAATGGCTGCTTTGAAAAGAACAATCTCCAGATGAACATGTTGAAAGTTAGGTTTGGTGACTAGGAAAGTATCCCAATTTTGTCTTTGTTCTATGTTATTTATATATCCTGACATAGTTTTGGTTTTCTTTCTCCCGCCCAGACATTATTCACGACTTTTTGCTTTGTTGCTATATTTTGGTTTGATTGGATTTTTTTTCCCTGTGAAATCAAATCACACTAAGCAGTAAATGCAACATTATAATGGACTACAGCTCTGAAAACGCCTTTAATCTTCTCAATCTCTGCATGTCCAGTGAACCTGTCTTCATCCGCCTACCTGCCATAACTAGGGAGGCATGTGCCACTGAGTTACAGCAGCAATAATTCCCAAGGATTAGTCCCGAAAGGGTGGAAAATACAATCTCATGTTACCCCCTAAAACTGATAAACTGATCTGTTGCCAGAGGTCAGAACTGAGGAACAAAACCATCAATAATGAGGGGAAAGAGGGTAAGAAGATAGGAGACAGAGAAGGAGAGAAGTCCTGTGATTTGTTGGACAGCAGAAAAGTGCCTGGTTTCACCTCAATAATTCATGATGGGTAATGCGAGAGGACGTGTGTTCTGTGGAGGGAGGAGAGAGGGATGGAGGAGAAAGAGAAAGGGAGCATGGGCGAAGGTGAGACGCATAAGAGAATGTTAGAGAAAGTGAAAGCGGGAGGAAGGGTGGAACGGAGGTTGGAGGAAGGCGGATAGAGGCAGAAGACATGAAATAAAAACACAAAGAGGATGGAGGTGGAGAATTTTGAGTGCAAGAAAGTGGTAAAAGATCAGTAGAAAAAAGGGCAGCAAAAGAAACTAAGTAGAGAAAGTGAGAAAAAATAGGATAAAAGAATGAAATTACAAAAATGTGACAGGAGAGAGAGAGAGAGAGAGAGAGAGAGAGAGAGACCTTAACATCAACTTAACGACCATAGAATTTTATTGCATCAAAAAACTATTTAATTAAAATATGCCTGACAGCAACACCCCTATTTATTGCATTTAACAGCTTTTAATACTTTTAAGGTCACGATTTTAGATTAATTAAAACTTTCTAAGGACGCGCTGACGATGGAGAGGAGAAAGTGAGAAGGAGAGCGAGACTGGGATCACGATTATTAGGGGAAGTGTGATCTATGTAGAGCACATCCGTTCCTGCCAGCTCCCCCCGGCACCCTGCAGGAACCCTAATGGAGCGAGAATACATGAAGCAGCAGTTGCTTTTTACTGCCAATGTCAATGTGACAAAGCGTCATTCAGACCCTGGTGAACTTCAAACGCAGGAAGTCAGACCTGCAAATGCTCCTTTTTTCCTGCTTTACGATCACATGCGCCACCTTTTTTCATTACATCCAAACTGCAAACAACTATGTATTTTAGCAGGAAAACACGCTGTGTAAAAACAGTGACAGAGACAGAAAATGTGGTGATGAAATACACCAGAAATCAGAAGTTTTTGTATAGTTTTCAGCCTGAAACAGCAATGCCGTGAAGTCATCAATTTCTCATTCTTTACCCTTCCTTTTTTTCCTACATTGTGAAAATTAATCCTCTTAAACTTCCACAGCTGGCTGCTTAGCTTCTTGTGTTCCAGGAGTGTGTGGTGTGTGTGCGCCAGCAAGCTTCACAATACTGTGAATTTTGAGTGTACACGAGAGGTGTTTGTGTGTGTGTGTGTGTGTGCGCGTGCACTTCAAAAACCATGTGCAGGTGCCTGTGTTTATGCCTGTATGTGAGTGTATCTGTATTAACCTATGTGCTGGGTGGATTTCAAAAGGACCCCTTCTAGCTCTTCATCTGATGCCATGGGGGCCTCTCTCTCTCTCTCTCTCTCTCTGTGTGTGTGTGTGTGTGTGTGTGTGTGTGTGTGTGCATGAGACAATCTACAAAATGAGCGCCATCCTTTATCTGAGAGCTGAGACAAAAGGCCACCGACACGGCACAGAGGAGTGAGAGTTATTGTTGCTTCGAGCGTGACGCCTTTACACACCTACACACAAGCCACAGGATGGTCATGTTACATCCTTGAGAAGAGGTNACGCCTTTACACACCTACACACAAGCCACAGGATGGTCATGTTACATCCTTGAGAAGAGGTGTGTATTTCAGAAATACACACTAGCACAGAAATACCCACAACCAAGAGCGCACACATCATAATGTGTGAGATCATGTTGAATAATTGTACCTAAAAAGCACCATAGTCCTCAGAGCTAAGAAGACACCCCATTCAAAGGCAAATTCTTCTTATGATGCCATATTAGGACATACACTCCTCAAATACACACACCACCATCATCAGACAAACACACCCAACACCCACTTCATAGGTAAAGCCTTTGGCAAAGACAAAAGGCTGACAAAACAGCTTTGAATAATGGAAGAAGAGCAAAGGAAAGGGAAACCAGGGAGGTGGGGATGTAGAAATATGGCAAGGGACAAATTGTCCAGCATGTTTCAAGTCAAACAATGAGCTGAAAAAAAACACTAAAGCTAAAGAATTCCCTGACAACAGGGAAAAAGCAGCACACCCAGAAAACATGCAGGAAGATGTTCTAAAGAACTAAATACTTCATCTTCTGAAGCGTGGAGGTTTGTGGAGGACTGTGAAGCACGCGAGCATCGTCACAGCCCCACCGTTTCTCAGCAGGCCTCGCTTTCACAAACCTGCCTACTTCTCAATGCGTTGCTGTGACCAGGATATCCTGTCAAAGGTCTCAGCCAGCAGTTTGCAACAACTCAAACAGCAATAAGCCGAGCAGCCTCCCGCTGAGGCGCCAGCACTAACAAGTCAGGTCAAACTCAACAAATACATTTATACATGAACATACACTCCTGGATCTATAAATGTGTGTGTATACCTAAGGCTGCACACAGGGGAGCAAGTGAAAAGTGGAGGTGCAGCGTATTGCTGAACATGGTACAAGCCTCGTCTAATTAGTGTGTTGCGAGCAGAGCAAGCGAGCAATTTGAGGTAAACAAGTGAGTCAGAAACAATTAGCGGTACTTGGATGGCATTCAGAGCTCCCAGATAATCAAAACACTGGAGCAGTTAGAAAGAAACACTTTCCAGAGAGAGAGAGAAATTTAAGGCGCAGAGCAAATCCATAATGTGTGTTGTGACAGAACCATCATACTGCCAGGCAATTACTTTCCAGCACAGCAGAAGAAAGTAAAAAACAAAACATATGAGCTGTTTAAGTAACTGTATCAGTTCTTTCTGTATCCATCCTGAAATCAAAAAGCAGTGACACGTTTTTCCATCACAGCAAACCACGTGGCATTTACGACCACAAAGCTCAACGGTCTAAAACACATCCGTTCTTTGACATTTCTATTCTTCTCTACCCACCTGGCCCCATCTCGGATCAACAGAAAAGCATACATGCCAGCACAATTTACTACTCCAGCCTGCAAACACCCAACCACAACATCTGTGCCCACTGGTGACACAAGGACAGGCGAGGAGGCAGGAGAGCACGTAGAACCACACCCTGAGGCCTGCTGCATCCTGCTACTGCATGAAGAAAGAGGAAAGAACGAGATGAAGACATGAGGACTTACCTGGAAAACTTGAGAGCTTATCTCCCAACCAACCTGCGTCCTGTGCAAACAACTTCTAAAACTAGACAAAGTGAGCTGTGCTTCTCAAAGTGCCTTCAGCTCCATAACCCAAAGACAAAGACTTCACAACGGTTTCTGCAGCGCTTTGCCTTAGGCTAAAAAAAGTGACAAAGAGGGAGAGACAGACACACAGAAGGAGGAAGTAGGCGTTAGTTGAGAAACAAGGAAACAGGTCTGTCATCTGAAAGCAGCGGCAACATTCAACGAGAGGACGACAGCAAGGAAGCAGAAAGGTCGCCGGAGTCTAGAGGAGAGATTTCGGTGTATGGAATTAGAAATCAGAAGGCTTCCAGATGTCCAGGTTATCTCGGCAAATACAAAATGCACTTATCTGAGTTGTTCAGATAAACTAAAGCTGAATATATCTCATACATGTCTCATAATTGCCCCCTTTGTGTCTGTTTCTCTTGATGCCTGATAGCAGCAGAATCAGAAGGCACACACACACAACTTACAAGCTAAAAATGTAAAGCTACTTTAAACTTTTCTGTTACAAGTTAGCTACTGACAATCAACCTGTCAACTCCAACAGTCCACGGATATGAATGTAGGTTAATGGAGCCTCGATACTGATTTTTGCTGAAAAGAGTCTAAGTTGGACTGACTCACTCAACTAAGAAAAAAAAAAACCTTATCTTTAAATAATCTAAAATTATATACAAATCATTAAACAACAGTAATTGTTTCCAACAGAGGACATCCCCCATCAGCACTGATGCAACAAGGTCAGAAAAGCCAAGAGCAGGCACAGACAGAATGAGTCAGATGGCTTACACTGCAACAGGAAAAAAAAAATAAAAAAAAATTATGAAGTAAGAAGCTACTGTAAACGCCTAAATGAAGCATTTCCAGCTTAAGCTCAGAGGATGACTTCTTCAGTTTGGACTGATTTCTCTGAGGATCATCTGCACAAGTGGCACAAAAACAGATGTTTACTCCACCCAGGATGAGGTCAACTTTGCTTCTTGTGCACCTCATAAATGCAAAAACATCCAATATTTTTAGTTCTGGCTTAAACTCCCATAGAGCCTTTGGAAGACAAAGTAGCTCCAGGCAGGAAAACATATCAGCACAGAAGCACCCGAAGATTGAAAATGCAACAGACTAACAAAAGAACCTATACTGAGTTTCGAATGCCTTGTGTAAAGCTGAAAAGAGGCGGCAGGTTGAAGGGATGAGCTGCTATGTTGTTTGTTTTGTTGTTCTGCCAAAGCTAAATGCCATGGAGACCTGAGGAAATGTTTCAAAGACCTTTGTCACAAATGATTCCGCAGTGACTCTTAACTAAAATACAACTGCAATCTTGCCAAATATCTAAAGAAAGAGAGATATTACAGCTCCAACGTGACAGTGGAGCTTGTGCTCTAAAACATCTGCTCCAGCTGCATCCTCGCTGGCCTCTTCAGCCCTAATGACCCATCATATGTCTGCCCTGCATGTGTTCAACCTCTGCTAATGCCCCCATGTACCTCCTTCTGCACCCCATCCAATTCAAAACCTTCATCCTGTACTCAGGCCAGTCTTCCTATTTTGTTATTTATGTCACTTTTTCCTGCTGGTCTTTGGTAATCAAGGGTTAAAATGACTCATCAATTACATCATGTACCAATTCTCCCTTTTTTCTGTCATGTCATTAAAACTTTACTGCTTCAAGCGCTTTCCTGTCTTGTTTTAAAAAGAACCATTTCTGATGTCTTTTTGTCATAAGTTTTTCATGGAAGTATAATGTTCATGCTTTAGGACAGATCATCATCATCATCATCATCATCATCATTATGGCTGTAAAGTGATGTTTCATGGTCTAATAGCATTAGCATTCTTGCTAACATGTAACTTTAGATTTAGTACTTTAATAGCAACATCCTTAATACCTTCCACCATCAATCAGCTTGGATGCTAAAATGCTTTGTAATAATTCCATGAAAGTGCTGTAGCAATTAAGAAAAAAAAAAAAAAAAAANAAAAAAAAAAAAAAAAATCAATAAAATCTTTTCCAGGGGTGAAATACAATGTGACATAATGTGATGAATGCAAATGGCTCAAACATCATGTTGTAATTATGCTAATAAAAGAGAAGCATATTTTACTACAGGGCAGAAATACGAAACATTTATGGCACAATAAAACAGCACTGTATAGCAGTGTATATGTGTGTGTGTGTGTGTGTGCATATATACACACATATATAGTGTAATGGGTAAAGTATATTTTACTGAAATAGTGTATATAGTAAAAAACAATAAAAATATGTCAGTTAATTAAAATGTCAAACATTTGGATTTTTTGAATTATTTCTGATTTTAAAGATACAGGATTAAATTGGCAGCACTAATTTCATTTCTTTATTTTGTATATAAAATGAAGATGTAGATGTAGAATGAAGATAGATAAGAGCAGAAGTTATTAGGGTTATTATGTCTCATAATCCTTTTTCTTTTTCTGAGAAAGTTTCTAATTTTCAAACAAATGAAGTTGCACATTTCCACATTCTGCTTGCAGAAGGGGTTGTCAGGCAAAGATCATTCTGTAACACCTCAGAGCATCATCTATTATTCAATACCAGATCCAAATTTATTCCAGTTTGAGAGGGAAAACATGCTTTACGTGTATTGTTGGACCCAAATGGTTTGGTTTTGATCCAGGCAGAAACTTTTCAACATACACAGACTGTGTTATAGACTGTATACTGTAGAGAAAGGAAACTATCACATTTACATCTAAAAATGAACAGAACTTTGCAAAACAACACATTACAAGTAGATGCACCATCAAACCACAGAACATTAACTCTCTTTAGACCCTGTAACAAACACTGACTGCAGCTAAATGAAAAGAAGTTTACTGTACATTGTACACTCACTGTAGCTGCACTAGAAGAGACCAAATGGGGCTTTAATCACTAATGTGCCTACAAAAGTAGATAGTAACACAGACTAATGTGCTGACTGAAGTCTAAAGATAGGTACACAGCAGTTTAACGAGACAGTGAGCTCCTTTAACTCGAAGAACTGAGTAACCCTGAGTGTGCCACATGGCTGTTAAATGGCAAAAAAAAACAGCTAAACTAGTACTATACTGTGTGAAAGTTTTCATTTCATTTGCACGATTATATATACAGCATAAGAATAATAATAAAAATCAGAATAATAAAAAACAAAAAGAAACAAACAAAACAAATTAGGAAAATAATCAATAGTATTAATATATATATACATACATATATATATCTAGGACCCCTCCACAACATTAATCATCTCAATTTAATTCCTCACACAGCAGAAAAAGACAGAAGTGACTCAGATACTAAATAAAAAAAAAAAAAAANAAAAAAAAAAAAAATAAACAGTCACTTTACTGCCAGCAAGGACACTATGATTGCAATAATGGAGTCAGCTTCAGTAATTTTTTAAAGGAATGAAGAGATGTTGCCCATTGTACTACATCCTGGCATGAATTTCATAAATTTGCACCTCTGTGTCAAAATGAAAAATGGACCACATTATTAGAACAAAAAGAAAGATGACGCTGTTTAGATTGTCTAGTATACAAATGGACATCTGCGTTCGTGCAAAAGAAGTCCGTAAAAACTTTAGGTACATGAGAATTCAATAAAATTTTATAAATATACAGGTTTGCAGTATATTTATATTATAATTGTATACAGTTAAGAAGCTGAACAAACAAAAAAGGGGGGCTGATGGTTCCTGACTGTGAGAAGAGGTAGCTAATCTAACAAATCTCTTCTGCACTTTAAGTAGTCCACTAATGTGTAGAATGTGCTTGTGCCTATATAACATTACCGTAATTCAAATACGGACAAAGTAAACTGTAATATAATGCTATAAGAGAGCACTGATTTACAAAATAAGAAATCTTTCTGATTATACCAAAAGATTTCATTGATTTGCTTTGAGGTGGTTGTTGCCTGTTTACCATAATTAACACTCGTAATTACCAAAAGCTTCAAGCATTATGCAAATCCATCAAATAAAAAAAATAAAAAAAATCACAGCACAAGCACCAGTCACATTTAACCAAATACACTACTCTTACAAACAATACTTTTAAAGGGGAAGTCCACTGATTTTACACTTCAAATTCAGTTTATTGGGTCTGGGAAGAACTATTCAGCATGTGAAAACAACTGCAAGGCTTCTGTGTCTATAGAAGTTACTGTGCAAAGTTAGGAAAACGGACCTCTATGACATCACAAGGCTTACTTTGTGCTGGTGCAAAAGACAACAAGATTGAAAACTTAAAGGACCATACCAGTGGATTTGCATGTTTGAGCCCATTATATACAACACGCATGCACATTGAGAACTAAGAAAAGGGAATTTTAGCTATCCTGCACTGGCTGCCAGTTTGTTTTAAGGTTGATCTACTCTTAACTCTTAAGGCTCTTTGTGGCCTGGCACAGCACAGCACAGCACAGCACAGCTTGATATCTGGCAGTGACCTTTTGGTTATCCAGGAATCCAGGCTAAAGACCTTTGCTGTTAGTTCCAGGAGGCTCTGGAATTCCCTTGATTGAGATCCACTTGGTTGAATCTGTCATCTTTTCCATCACTTTTAGTATTTTTATAGCTTATTTGGTTTACAGCTAATCCTGCTCTTTCATTATATTAATCTTTTAAATAATTCATTTTAATGTCTTGCTTTACTTTTATTTTCTATCTATTATTGCTGTTCTTTTTCCATCAATGGAATGACTGTGTCAGTATTAAATTATTTATATTTTTTCTTCTACTGAATTAATACTTTAATATTTTTTATGTAGCACTTTTCATATGATTCATAATCCTGTCTATTTTTGTAATCCTCTGTACTCCAAATGCAAAAATGAGCTGCACTTCCAGCTTGTGCGTTACGTAAGGTGACTATTACACGTTGTTTTTTTTTTTCTGTCCAATGCCTCTCTAAATGAAACACAATAGGTGATGTACTCTGTTCAAACAAGATCTCCTTTCTCTGTAGATTTAAAAATATCACGCTATTCTCCATTACATAACTCAATAACAGCCGCATTCAAGGTTAGCGGTGAAGCTTAAAAACAGAAAAGAGGAACACAATTAGGTGTTTACCCTGGAAGCCTTTTCGTTGCTCATTAGGGAAAGTGTGTGTGTATGTGAGAGAGAGAGAGAGAGAGAGAGAGACTGACAGTGTGACCTTCTGCTCGCAGACTTCTCAGCCCATTTGGAAGCAGCCTACCCATATCAAACACACACACATACACATACACACACACACACACACACACACACACACACACACACACACACACACACACCATTTAGGAGGAAAATGTCATGGAAATACTGACTGATTCAGTAAATCGTCATTTCATGAGTTAACAGGAACATCAACATAATGATTCGCCTGGAATACATGAAGCTGCTCACTGTTGATGAGAGCAATTAATGTGTTATTATATATTACGCTAACTGGAGTCATATGCAATCAGCAAATACACATCTGTATATGGCTAAGACATTCACTCTTCATACCTGCCATTTATCGTGTGCAGGGTTGCGGACCTGCACATGCATCTTCACACTTATGGGCAATTTAGAGTTTCCATTTCACCGAACCTGCATGTCATTGGAATGTGGGAGGAATCCAGAACACCCGGAGGAAACACACACAGATACACACACACACACACACACAAAAAACCCAAAAAAACAAAAAAAAAACAAAACAAAACATGGAAATGCCACAAAGAGCTTATCTGGATTCAAAATCAAGACCTTCTTGCTTTGAGGCGACAGTGCTACCAACTGATCAACTGGCCTACTACTACTACTTAAAAATATGAATTGATAGATTGACAGAAAAATCACTACAATTTTGTTGGTTTTAAATAAGAGGATTTGCTACTGTTCTCTTTTTCCTCTCATTGTAAATTGAACCTTTGTGGTTTTTATTCTTGACAGAAAACAACCAATCTGAAGACATCTTGTTAAATTCTAGTAACTTGTATTGGTGTTTGTTAAATTGTTTTTAACATTTCTTATGCCAAAACTATTATAACAGAAAAATAATGGACATATTAACTCATAATGAAAATAATGGCTAGTTTAAAGGACCATACCAGCCATTTTGCATGTTTGAGCCTAATATAGTCAACATACATGTTACGTTACTGACAACCATTTAAACAAACTAAATATTAAAGCGATACACCCACCTTAAAAACTGATGTTTCGCCTGCTAATAGTTATGCAGCCTTATGAAGTCACAGTCATTTAAATTTTTCCACAAACGCAGGTCTTCTTTTGGGACTATATTCCCCAGTGGAGACATACATTCACTCTGCACTTTTTATTGTGCTTATACGCTAAAATTACGCAACTTTGCAAAAAAACTTGAATATACATCTTGTTCATGATGATGGATTACCTATCCCAAGAACTTTTCAAGTATCAACAAGTTGATTTTAATAGCGTACCAGAATGAACTGAAACCAAAGGTGGTCTGGAAGGTAGGAATTTTTTTTTTTTTTAATTCACCGTTCTTGTAGTATGCTTTGGGAAATGATTGTCAGTAACGTTACATGTATGAAAACTGAATATATTAGGCTCAAACATGCAAAATGGCCAGTATGGTCCTTTAAGCCCTTCATGACTATCTGCAGTATTGCAGTAGTAGGGAGGCTGACTTCTTTAGTGCGTTAGGATTTTCTGCATCATGAACATGGCTGGAGTTTACAACAGAAGGCACCACACCATAAAAATACTGTAAGTGCTCTTCCACAGCCCATTTTTGACCAAGAGGGTTTCACGCTCCTCCAATACAATTCTGAGGCTGATAACGGCGGTTTATAAACCATAAATTACTTCAGCTTTACCGGGAGGAGAGTTGTGGGTTTGGGAGATAAAAATGTCAGCTATGTTATGTGTCCCCCAGAAGACTTAATGGCTGGTCTGGCTGCAGGCCCTCTGAGTCTTCAGAGTAATCAACTTACACTGCTGCACCATTAGGACAAAGATGGAAAGAAGAGCCAGGATGCTTGAGGAGCAGAGCGGAATCAGAAATGTGACTTAATACTAAAAACAGCGGCAGTGGGGTCTGGATCCAATCACCATGCGGACTATGGAGGAGATTCAACCAAATGTTTATTGCGGTTTACATTCATTCCAGAGCTGACAGTGAAAAGGGTACTGTTCAAATATCCTCCATTTCCTACAAATGGTTTTTGTCAGAGAGGAGAGTCTCGACAAAGAAGAACATTTTCCAAACTGCAACAGCCCACTTTCATTTTTAGTGTTTCATTTCTTCAAACTGAGCAAATTCTGAGGAATAACATTTTACATTTGTGGTACCCGTACGAGTAACTCTTAAAATGTGGCCACATGCCAAACAGAAAGTCACTAAATATCAAACTGTGCTCTTTTCCCCTCACTAATTTACTAGTTAGAAATCACCATAAATGAATGTTAATGTACTCCGACTAATTTTGCGATTTTAAGTAGATTTACTCAAGTAAGTTAACTCTCCATCAGCTTACAATCGCTGTCAGCATGATGCATTTCATTTCCTCGCATGGAGTGCTTTCTCATATAAGCCGATTAAGCATGTCATGTATATTCAGAAAATGACGACTAGGAATTTCATTCATGTATATGGCTTCATCTGTATTTTTGCCTTAATGATACTATGCCCAAAAATATGAGAATGTGCATGTAGCATCTCATTCTGTCATAAGTACTTTCTCGCTTCATTTTCTTGATATCGAGTGATGTCTACTGATTCATAAAAACTGGAGCAAGCTCAAGAGAATGGAAAAAACTAACAAAGTCCGGCTTGTTTCCAAAGATGCAACATTTTGTGAAGTTGAAAGGCATCAAAGTACGATTCTTCAAAAGCCTGGGGGAGGGGGAGTCACACTGAATGGAGAGCAGGGCTTTCCCCGGACTGATCAGAGTAGAAAACAATGATTTTCCACGTGTCAAGGAACAAGCCACCCTGAAAAAACTTCCCCAGGATCCTGTCTTTCTGTGTGTGTGTGTGTGTGTGTGTGTGTGTNGGAGAGGATGGGTAGGGACCACACAAAAACCCTGCCAGGTCACGTGACCCATGCAAAGAGGAATGGCGCTTTTTCATTGGTCGGAGAAGGAAATCAAGGAAACAGGTCTATAGTCCCATTGTCCCAGTGTGAAGTGTGTGTATGTGTGCATGTGTTGCATGTGTGTTACTTAGAAGAGGCAGGAGCCACTGTAGCATCAGAAGGGACCAGCACAGTATTCTTCATTCACAAGTGGAAAAACGCCTCCATCATGGAGTGACCTTGACTACTCCAGCAGAGCAACGAGAGCACTGGTGCATCTCTCTCACGCCCCCCCCTCCCGACTCTCGTCAAGAGTGGGCACTTTTCACAGAGCACAAACAACCGAATAAACACTTTTAAATTTTCATTCCTCTATTACAACACTGACAATTCAGATTGCGAAACAAAGCCTTCATTGGGAAAAAAAAACTGGGCATTAAGTAATGACTCGCTCCATTTTCCACATCATGTAACTAATCAAAGCACGTTACTGGAAGGCAAATCAATAACTCTTCTCCAACGCAGCATCATGTTACACACATTTTTATCCAGAAATGGTGGTTTGGTTCATGAAATTGTACTTCCCCAAGGTGCTAAAATTACACTGTGGACAGAAGAAAAAAATGTTCCACACCAAAGGTTATTCTGGGAAAGATGTTCAGGCATCCATGAGTGTGTAAGCACAAACACCAGATGTAAAATTACAGTGTTATCACATCCCACCTAACAGAAAGCGGAGCTTCCATCCCCTAACTGGATTGTCACCGCTCATGTGCAAGATAATGGTGCTTCTAATTAAAAATCTAAAGGCAGGTGTTATGGGAAGTTAGTAGCACCCACCCACAAACCCACAATAAGTGCCTTGGCACTCTGATAAACAGGCGAGGATTATGAGTATCACCCAGTGGGGATTACGCAAGAACAAAACTGTAGCTAAAGGCTTAGTTTCACTAATTTTACAGAAAAGGGAGAACTTTTCTGCTCAAGAGATGGGAAATTATAACGGTTAGGCTGCCAATGTCACGGTGCCCATCTTATTCAAAACACAAGTTTCTTTTCCAAATGAATGAAGCCCGTTGGGGATAGTGTGTGGTAAATGAGTGGAAATTAAATACCAGCCACCTGCCAAATGCTGGTAAATTTTGTGCCTGTTCGGTAAAAATTTACCAACTAGGGCCTTCTACAGTATTTCCCATGTGCTCCATTGGGTTAAACAGGATGTGAAGGTTTGGGTGTCCTGGATCAGGGACTTTCCAATGCGAATGGTCTGAGCCACCAAGGCCAGCCTCAGTTTTACTTAATAGTTAGATAAAAATACAAAATAAAGGCTGTTTTCATGCCATGTCATGTCAGGGAGCCACATTCTTCCTGTGCTACACACAGGAAGAAGGTGTATATTCAATATATATATATATATATATAATATTTATAATTATATATAATGTGTATTGCATACACAAGTTTTTCCCATGTTCCTACAGACAGAAAATAATTCTCAGATTACTGCTCCCTTTTTATGACAAATCAACAATTTTGGAAGATTTATGCTCACATGAAGTACCCTGACCTGCAATTAGCTCTTTTTCATATATAATGGAAATGATTTGTTATAATTTGTGGGTCTTTAAGCTGCTCAAAACATGAAAATGTTCGCATTATAAATAGCTAATCTGGGGATGTATGACTGTTCTCTGCATGAGTGCAAATGAATGCAAATTGCCGCTTTGGCCTGCAGGGCTTTTCATCTCCTTCAGTAGAAATGTACGATGCTTTACAGTATGTGGCATTTCCAAGCAATCGATAATTTAGTCTGCCATGAAATGCATGTGCTGCACTGTAATACACATCTTATACATCTCTTAATGGAAACGCGCTCTCATGATCTCCACTTAGCTAAATTCAATAGCTCAGAGGATTACCATCTCCGATGAAGCATGTAATAACGAAAAGGTCATATCATCATCAGAATTCAACAAACCATAATCCGCTGCTCCCTCTTTAAATGGCTTTTTAAGTGTGTCAAGGCCCCAAACACTGCCACCAGTCACATTTTTGATGAGCATGCCCTCTTCTAAAGTGCCAGTCTGCCAGTCATTCTGCCCAGCTTTTAATGCTATGTCACTCTATCCCCTATTGGCTTGTGCTAGCCTAGATCGAGATGTGTGAAGAGCCTGAGAACATTTGGGATTGATTTGTGGCTATTTTTACTTGTCCTACTTGAACTAAATGGTTCATATACACAGAGGGAGAAGTCAGGCTGTGAAAAGGCTTATTGAACACGTAAAAAAGAAATCATTTGAAAGCTAAATGGTGGTGGAAAAATGGAAGATTTGGTGTTGATCTTTGAGGAAAAAAAGGACAGTGCATCCTCTATCTACTGCTTTATTATGTGAGGTGAAACTAACACGCTCAAAATGGCAAATCCCCATGTCAGCGCACACACACAGACACAAAGGGAAAGACCAGTTTAATAAACGAAAGGTCAAATATGCCGTCTCATGTGTCCTCGCACCTTGATAAACTCAACGCACATAGCAGCATTTCACCATAACCCATACAGTGAGCTTCTCTTGACAACAGCAAATATTACTCCTGTTATTAAACCATAACTCAGGAGAGAAAACAGGCCCTCAGCAACACTCATTACCTAAGCATATAGTGAACAGACTACTGTTCAATGTTGCCGGAGCTACAATTATGATAGCATTGATGACTATCATCACAAGCGTAATAAGCACTCTATCAGAGTAGTGACATTACAAGAGATGGTTACGGCTCTGAAGTGGAAATCTGCCGCTGCCATCACCAGCGTTCCGTGATATGTATGAACATATCCACACATGCTGGAGTAAGGGTTAGTTTAAAGGATCATACCTGTGGTTTTGCATGTTTGAGCCCAATATATACAACCCACATATGCATTAATGACTACAATTTCACAAAACATAGTACTGGAGCGGTAAATTTTAGAATTGATTTTTCTATTCTAGACTGTCATTGGTTTCAGCTCATTCCAGTACTCTATAAAAATCAACTTGTAGAGACTTGAAAGTTAAGATAAGTAATCATCACAGCAAACACGATGTCTATTACATTTTTTTGGTCAAAGTAACTTTATTTAAAGGACCATACTGGCCATTTTGCACACATTTGAGTCTAATATATTCAATTTCCATACATATTACGTTGCTGACAATAATTTCCTAAAGGATAAAATCATATTTCAGCTTTCCTGATATTTTGCAAAATCTCTTAATCTTTCAAAATCAAATATTCAAGCGATACACCCACCTTAAAAATCTATGTTTCACCTGCTAATAGTTACACAGCCTTATGAGCCTAGCTTGTTTAAATTTTTCGATAAACGCAGGGGTCTTCTTTTGAGACTATATTCTCCGGTGGAGACATACATTCACTCCACACTTTTTTATTGCGTTTAAATGCTAAAATTATGTAACTTCTAAAAAAAACTTGAATACATGTCTTGTTGGTGATTATGAATTACCTATCCCAAGAACGTTTCAAGTATCAACAAGTTGATTTTAATAGCGTACCAGAATGAACTGAAACAATGGAGGTCTGGAAGGTAGGAAAAAAAAATTAATTCACTGTTCCAGTAGTATGCTTTGGGAAATGATTGTCAGTAACATTACGTGTATGAAAACTGAATATATTAGGCTTTCAAATATGCAAAATGGCCGGTATGGTCCTTTAAGGGGTGAGCAACATGGAGCTGCCGGGAAGACATATGTTTTTTATGTTTTGGAAATTGGATGTCAGTAATGAAACGTGTATGCAGTGAGTATTTATTGGGCTTAAACATGCAAAATCACCAGTATAGTCCTTTTAAACTAGACTGTTCCCTGGGTCTAGATCTGTGAAAGGATTCAGTCATATCGCAGATCAACCATCTACTAGCTGTGACTGGCACAAGCAGCAGGAACAAAGGAGTCACTGTGGCCATCTCAGACACACACACACACTCCTCGTTACACTCACCCTTCGCTCTGCCAGCTGTCTCTCTGCCCCCTCCCACAGCCCCCCAGCTGTGGCTAAAACATCAAGCAACCCATAATTCTGCATACACGCACATGCACACATGTCTTGGGTGGCTTCAGAACCAGTTTTTGCCAAGACACTCACATCCCCCCTGCTGGGTGCTCCATGTCCCTCCACAATACTGATGGACTGACTGGCTGCATCACCAGCGGCTCATCAGCACCACACCACCACACACGCAAATGCACTTTCTCTACAAATCAGACACGAGAGCTCAGTTTATACTTATTTTACATGCAGTTCCGCTCTTGTTGCTCTCTTCTCCATCCTGTTTTTCCTCATGCACGCCACACCCTTTCACCACAACACCCTTTCCCCCTCCACTTCCAGATGCCCCATGCTCGGTCCGAAGGCTCACTCATTAATTTAACCCTGAAGCTCTGCCCTCAGCACCTCACTCTCTACTGCATTCACATTATTTATTCATCCTCCACATCTTTTTTTAACCATATGCTACACCTTTGCCCTCCTTTTCCTCTCTATATTTACAGTCAACAGTCTCCATCCCTGCCTGGCAAGTCACTAAACAGTGCCGATGACAGCTCTGCCTCCACCCTAGCAGTGTGGTGACTGGCCACGACTAAAACACTTTCATCCCTTCCACATGCCCAACCCTAGTCTTATGAAACCATTCAGTGGGGCTTTGCTTATGGCTGCCTTATTATTCTCATGTAAAACCATGGGTTGGGGCTTCACTTGTGGCGCAGAGACATCAATAAGAGTCTAAATGAGGCTGAAGCCGGGCTATTTTTGGACTGGGGCGTAAGATTCAAAGAACTTCATTTTTGCCTTTTATGGGTTAATTGCATGTAATCCACAGTTATGTACAACAAGGGATAGATGGAGAAAGGGGAGGAGAGAGAAGAGGGGAAGAAAAACATGAGTGGAGGGCATTCCTCAGGGCCAGGCATTCATTGCTGTGGGCACGATGTCATTGGAATGATGTAATTTGTGAATAGCAGCAGCAGGCTCCCCCCCCCCCCCCCNCCCCCACCACCGTCATCCATCCATTCACCGAGTACATGGAAACACACATCACACATGGTATGTTTTACTTGTCAGCTTGCCTGTAATTGATACTGAAAAACATTAATGGCTGACCACATTACAAACCAAAGGCAGGCCCCCTGTTCCTGCACCCATTGACCTGTCTCTAGGCACTTCCTGTTTAAACAGGAAATGGATGTGTTCACGTGCAGGCACTGACAGGAAGTGCCTCACTTGCCACTGTTTTGCCCCTTTGCACTAAAACCTACTTTTACTGTGACTGTTACTTCTCTTAGAATTACTACACACTTCTGAGACTCTGTGTGTCGTCACCATGTGAGCAAACTGACCACAAGTGAAGGGAATGCTATGTGTGCAGCAGCTCTTGTTGTAAAAATGCCTATGGCACTTCTTTCTTTCCCTGAACTGTCTGGGTTGAAAAATGCAGCCAGACAAGATGAACACACACACACATACACACACAGCGTTAAGCTTCCCCTCCAGATGACAAAAGAACAGACACAGCAACAAGCCCTGAAGGCAACATTAAACCAGTCTGGTCCTCCTTCTACAATACTGCTCTTTTCTCAATGAGATCTATCCTAATCCAAACTGAGCTGAGCTGTTATTATTCAGCAACAGTCAGCTTTTGAACAAGATAATGTCTAGCCACAATAACTGAGTATATCTTCCCACTGAAAATGCAAAAAATAGTTGTGTGACCAGCACGGACCAGCTGTGGTGACAACATGTGAAGCAGCTGATCTACAGATGGGGAATCTGCTCGGGTCTCAAAGGAAACTGAATTTCAAGCTCAACACAATAGCAACTGAGTCTGAGGAGAAATCGCAATGCTTGCTCTCAGATGGCCAGACAAACCTGCATGTAAAGACAGAGCAGCATTGCTAACAGGAATGACAAGAAGCAAACACCACAAGTACAAAAAAAAAATGAAGACAATAACTCAAACTCATTTCAATTCAGTTTGCTAATAAAAAAAAATAATCTTGTAGAGACTTGAAATGTACTTGAGATATGTAATCCGTCTGAACACAACACCAGTTTAATTTTTTGTCAAAGTAATTTAATTTAACCGATCCAACATGGAGCTACATAGAAAAAAGTATGTCTCCGCCAGAGAATACAGTCACAGGAGAAGACTGCTTTTACAGAGAAATTAAAACCACCGTGTATTCTATAATCATGCCTAAATGTTAGCAGGCAAAACATTGAATTTTAAGGTGGGTGTTTCAATTTAGCATTAGGGTATTAAAAGATTATGGGATTAAGCAAAATTACACAAAAACTAAAAACAGTTTTATGTTTTGGAAAATGGTTGTTACTTGTTAGTAATGTAACATGTATGTGGTATTTACTAGGCACAAACATGCAAAATTACCGGTATGCTCCTTTAAGCGAAACTTCTTAGGAATTTTTCTTCTCAGAGAATTCTTCTAAGGAGTTTTTTACCTTGCACATATTGTTTATACTCATAATAATATTTTTTCTTCTGACAGCACACACCAAGAGAAATTCCTTCTGCACTTGTACTTGGCGAATAAAAATATTCTAATTCTGATTCTGATTTTCAAACCATTGAAATCCATGTGGACTCAGCTGAAGAGGTGCTGCAAGACAGCTTCAGTCATATGTTTTTCCTGATCCAGATAGGGAAACACATTGCATTTAACAACAGGTGATTTTGGAGCAAACTTGAGAAAATGTTAAACTGCACATTTAAATCTTCTGATGCAACTTCACAGGACAGAAAACATATCTGGCACTCAGCTCAGGTGTTAGTCCAGGAAAGTCTCCCGGATACCGACAGCTGCCTCTAGCTGCTCACAAGGTGATGAAAAGCAGGCGTCAGGGTGTGAGGGTGACTACAGCTTGTTCTAAGTAGTTAATGATGAGCCATGGAGCCGCGTTCTAGTCAGTCTATTCTAGATGAAAGCTGAAAACAGCTACTGATTAGTGTGTGGGCAGCAAAGGTTAGAAACACAGCAGATGCAACACATGCATTTGAGTTGTTTATATATGAAACTGTATCTCTTTATGTCTATGCAGAGTGAGAAGATGGAGGTGAGGGATGAAGAGGAAGACAAACACAGACAAAAAAGAATAAATAGTGGATTAAAATTAGACAGGAAACTGGAAATATCCCTTGTAAAGTCTTAAGAGATGAAAACTGAGAGAAAACACGAGAGAGAGAGAGAGAGAGAGAGAGAGAGAGAGAGAGAGAGAGAGATCAAAATATCTTGTTTTCCTGAATGTCCTTCTGTGCTTTGATTTATTCAGAGACTCACAGGTAGCTTGCGTTTCCCCAGCCGGAGAACAAGCTAGATGATAACCTTGGCAAGTTATGAGAGGTCCTCCACACCTCCTCAATCTCCTCTCTCTGAGGTAGCCTTGACTAGTCTAATGGAAAACACCACAGAGGCTTGCGTCGTGACAGAATTGGTTCAAATCCTCAATCTGAGCTCATACATTAAAGATGCAGAAAGATTAGCTGTACTATTGCACCTCTGTCTTCAGTCTGCACTCGAGTACTTCAACAGAAATAGGTTCCCCTCGGACGAAATAGNCATTCAACTAAACAACGGCTTAGTTTTATTGCCAGTCCACCTCACTAGCCTCTGGTCCTCTGTATGCACATTCACTCATCCAGGAACAACAGACAAGATCCTCACTGTGTGTATGTCTCGATGTGGGACAGGCCTATGATTGGACCCAGGCTTTAACATGTGACTCATGAAGTTACAGACAAGATCAGCCAGACCTTTGTTATTCATAAAAAAAATTCCCTTTAATCTCTCACTCCTCTTATTCTTTGTTGTGGTCTATGTAATGCAGCACATGATGGACGGGCCACACTGTCACTGTAAGGCAGAATGTGGACTGTAAGGACCCAAGTCAGTAGTAAGATTAAGGGAAAATGAGTCCACTGGAAATTATCTGTGCTTTTAGCATGATGCCTGCGTCTTTCATGTGTTTTCCACTCTGCATACTTTGATGTACTGGTATATTTTTTTCCGATAAAATGTGACATTTCAAATTTGGTTCTCCTGCATCAAACCAGCATCCATCCATGTGTAAGACCTGGTGTATGCTTAGGATGGACACAATGCAGATGGTCCATTTTGGAGCCATTTGGCAGTCTTTCTAACCCCTCATGGAGGAAGCATATAGGCGTCGGTACTTCCAGTCACTCGTCAAAGTTGTTCGCCATTGTTTGCTTTCCTTCGCTTGGCCATGAATGTAACATCAACCAGAAAACTCTTTACCAGTTTAAACTTTCATGAATACTGCTTTGACATTTCTCTACCAAAAGTCAAGCAGACACTATGAGAAAAGCAGCGCTCAAAAGTAGGGCACCTACATTGACTCACACTCACTTAAGACAGTACTGGGGAAGTCTGCTGTCAGGGGAAGTGCATATCAGGGCACAAAGGGAACCGCGCTTGCTTCTCTGATCCCAAGCCACTCAGACCATAGACAGATGTAGCAATGGTCCATGTGTGAGCTTCGATAGAGCACCCATTAATATCATAATGTAAGAAAAGAATGAGGAAAAGTGGAATTGATGGATGACAGAAAGGAAGGATGGATAGATGGAAAGAAGGGCAGCTAAGCGTGACAGTAGTCATCCATATAAATAGCAGAGTGGACAGCAAGCAATGACCTATGCTATTATACACCACCTACAGGGCTGGAAACAGTTGACAGACCCTCATGCGCCACATGTGCACACACATAAATACACAAGGGAACAGCTATAATTAGGTCACAGCTGAAGAAAACCTGTGTTTAGCACCTGGGTCACACTGACACAACACCATGCAGCTATACTGTGAAAATGACGCAAGCAAGGCTGGGAGAGAAACAAGACTGACACAGCACAGTGCTTAAATCTGCAAATGCCTGCAGCACATGTACACCCTGACCATAAATCATACGCAGTCCCGCTTTAACGTCCCTGACACATATACACGATCATCAAAGCTATAAGGCACAACAGCTGCAAACAGTCTAGAAGACCCTAACGCCCTCTTACAGCAGGGCAATCCTGACTAAGCCCCCGACTCTAAATGCATTGCTGGCTCGCTGTCAACTCAAGGCCGCCCTCCCACACAGCTGGAATGGAGACATACAGGTTAAAGGACCATACCGGCGATCATGCATGTTTCAGCCCAATCAATACAATCTGTATATAGTACACGTTACTGACAACCATTTCCCAAAATATATTACTTTAGTGGTAAATTTCAGAATTTTTTCCTACCCTCCAGACTGCCATTGGTTTCAGTTCATTCCAGTACACTATAAAAATCAACTTGTAGCAACTTGAGGTATATAATCCATCAGAGCAAACAAGATGTCTGTTTTTTGCCAAAGTAACTTTATTTAACTGGTCCAACACAGAACTGCACAGAAGACAATGTATGTCTCCGCCAGGGAATATAGTCCCAGGAGAAGACAGCTTTCACAGAGAAATAAGTGCATGCATAAGTGTTAGAAGGGGAAACACTGAAGTTTAAGATGGGTGTATCGCCCCAACATTTGATTTTGAAAGATTAAGGGATTTGTAAAAAATAATAGGAAAACTAAATTGGCTGTTAGTAACGTAATGTGTATGCAGATTGTGTATATTGGGCTCAAACATGCACAATCGCTGGTATGGGGCTTTAAATAAAGAGCCTATCTGTCCATTTAACCTGGTTCATGGTCCCTGTGACAGGTCCTTAGCCGAGAGATGCTAAATACCACAAACACAGTCACACGAAGGGGAAGAGAGCTGGCTGACCCTTAACTCAGTATTTACAGAGCTTTGCAGCAATGCCACAGCTGGAATGCAGCGGGCAGAATGCTCATGCAGAGGGAACCAAATAAGTTTCTGGGTCATCTCAGGCTGCCTCACTCCACAAGGAGTTTAGACATCGACTGAATAACACACCCTCGGACGCTCTCTACTTCTCCTGATTCATATTTTAAGAATAGATGCACTCTGCCCAAGAAACAAAACATATACATTTACAGGAGTTCACGTGAAGGGTCGTAATACATGCATGAGCTTATTCCTTTACAGAACTTCTCAAAAGATCATAGTTCACCATCAAACAAGACGTCTTTCTCACTCTTGTTTCTTATTTTTCAATTTTCATAAGAAGAAGAGGTACTTGGCTCTGAATTAGTCCCAGGCAACAAACAACAGATGAGAACGCGGCATCAGGAAGTAAGAGATCTATTCTCACCCACCTCTATCTGTCTGACACCTTCACATTACACCTTCAGTACCTGCTGTTTTAATTACCTTCATACCACAGGGAGCAATTACGCAAGGCAACATTCATCTCATTTGTAAGAGAAAATTAATCTAACCTCAAGCTGTCAAAGGACAGTACTCGTAATGAGGATACCAGTTAAAGGGTATGGTGTTTTTTTAAGGATACACAAGAGTAAAAAAGGTCAAAAAAGGGGCAGGGAGATGCCAGAAATCTTTAGGCTCTAAAATTTGTGATGTTGTTTTAATGGCACAGTTCTGGGCTTTGAGGAAGAAAAAGCAGAAATGAGTTCATGGAGATGGAAAGATAGCAGACTGGGTATACATGAAGAAAAAAACAATTTACATACTTCCATTTCCCTCAGGGAGCAAGAAAAGAGAGATAAAGTAGGTGGGGGTATGCAAAGTTGTAAGTGTGAGCAAAAAAGAAGAAGGTGCAAAAGAGGGGGATAGAGAGAAGCTAAAAGGGAGAGAGAAGTGAGATAGGCTGTGTGAGAAAGCTAATGAGAGGAAGCTAACAAGCTGCAGGAGGGAAGGAGGGAGGGAGCGCTGTCAGCCAAGACGAGAGAGGAGCACAGCTTATAAATTGGCAAGGTTGCACTTCAGGAGGTGAGGTGATGCAAAACAGTAGGAAGTGTCAAACAGATGCACGTGTCTTTTGTGCGAAGCAGCTCGATGAGTGAGGACAGACGCAGACCCTCTCTAAAAGTAGAACTCACTCCACGCTGCCTCCTCATCTCAGCCTCTCCCCACTAATCTGTTTTATTGGATTTTGTTACAGTGTTAAAAACAAAAAGACCAAGTTTAATTCCATTAATTTATTTGTCTTATGACTTGTGGTGCAAGTCAGGGGTGCCGTATTTCGCCTTCTTACTTTTAATTGTATCTTCTGTTGCAAAACTTGGTGTCTAATGCTGTTTTAAAGGACCATAGCAGCAATTTTGCATTTCACAAGTTCAATATATAGTATAATACCCACATATGTTATGGTTGCTGACAAACAATTTCCAAAACATAAAACTGTATTTTAGTTTTCCTGTTACTTTGCCAAATCCCCTAATCTTTCAAAATCAAATTTTCAGGTGATACACCCACCTTAAAATTCAATGTTTTGCCAGCTAATATTTTTGCATAATTACAGAAAGCATGATCATTTTAATTTTGCTCTAAAAGTTGTCTTTTCTTGGGATTATATTCCCTGGCATACACATACATTGTCTTCCGTGCAGCTCCGTGCTGAATCGGTTAAATAAAGTTACTTCGACAAAAACCTTAACAGACATAGTGTTCACTGTGATCGATTATCTCATACACTTTTCAAGTCTCTACAAGTTGATTTTTATAGCGTATTGGAATGAACTGAAACCAATGGCAATCGGGAAGGTAGGAAAAAAAAATCTAAAATTTACCACTCCAGTAGTACATTTTGGGAAACGGTTGCCAGTAACCTAATGTGTACGCATGCTAAATTGCTGGTATTGTCCTTTAAGACTATAGGCAGAGGGAAATCTTTTGGGGAACAAGAAGTAGAGGTTTGCTGAGGCTAACAAATCTTGTTTTTGCATGTATGTGCATTTCTGATGCCGATAGATCCCTCAGGTGGCTGTAAAAGAGGACTATAACGCTACTGGCACTCTCCACTTCTAAACCAGAAGTGGTCAAAGATGTAAATACTCCACTGCTTCATGACACTTTAATAGGAGAATGGTTCCAGTAAATGGTGTCCTAAGCATGGATTTCGACTTGAATTCCTTGACTGTTAACACCGTGCCAGATCTGCATCTAAAACCAAAGACTGGAAGAATTTTGAGGGAACATCAATCTCTAACCCACTAACAACCACCGTCATACGGTACTCTGCCAACAGGCCAAAATCTCACAATGCAACACAGTATTTGTCAGTTCAAGCATGTCAACCCCAGCGAAATTTAGCTTCACATCAAATAACGCTCTTGATGCTAATTCTGCAACAAAGGGGAGCCAGAGGAAAACCTCTAACCTCCGTCTGTGACTCTTATTGACCTGTGAATCTGCACAAGGGATGTTTGACTGTGTTTAGAATCAAGTTGTTACAATGGCGGTGGCGTGGTTTTGGCTCCATCACAACATGGATGTCTCTTGTGGCTAACTGAGCCTATCAAAGGCCTGTTGTTCTGTCAGAAACTGTCTAAGGGGTGAATGTTAGACAATTGCTCCACACCTGATGTGGTGAAGAGAGAGTAAAAACAAGATATTCTGTTCTCTGTTCCTGGCTGCTGAGTGGTCACTGAGGAAATGTGGGTCAGCTGGTCAAAAAGTGGGACCTGTGGACAACCAGGGGCTCTTTAAAAGGACCATACCAGTGATTTTGCATATCTGAACCCAATAAATACTAACCGCGTGCACATTACATTACTGCCAGCCATTGTTTTTCCTACCTTCCATACAACAATTGATTTCAGTTCATTGTACATTGCACAGTATACTATTTAAAATAAACTTGTAGAGACTTGAAACGTGCTTGAGATAAGTCATCCATCACAGCAAACATGACATCTAAAATGTATATTTCAGCCAGGAAATATAGTCCCAGGAGAAAAGACTGCTTTCATCAAAAATCCAAAATGACTGTGCCTTGACAATCGTGCATAAGTATTAGTATTACTTGTGAGCAGGTAATATCAAACTACTGGACTGCACACTGAATCTATGAGGCAATTTTGCATCATAATGCTTCAGTACACAGGTGATCAAACACTTTTAGAGGTTGAGCGGCGCTGCCAGAATAATCTTGTTTTTCATCTTATGGAGTCGAAAGAGCTGAAAAATACACCAGAGGCTGTCTGGCTTTCTCCAGCCTTTAGTTTCGATGCTCCACAACTCTGGAACAAACATCCAGAAGGTCTCAGGTGTGCTCCAACTGAAAACTCTTAAATCCAGGCTTAAAACTTCTCTTTTTAGCACTGCTTTCTATTAAGACAAAATTAAACATCTGCACTGTAATTCAATCTGGGGCCAAATAATTCTGCATTGTTTCTGCACTATAAAGATTTTACTATTTGAATATTTCATCTGATCTGATTTTATTTTATTTTCCCTCTTAATGTCTTTTATATATTACTTTATTTTGTTCTTAGTGTCTTTTAAATGTTGTTTGAGTGGATTTTACCTTGTGTAAAGCTTTGTGTTTGAATGATGCTACACAGATAAATTTGCCTTGCCTCTGGTCACAGGCCGTGGTGTGGCCAGCATGCCGTTAAAGCAGCTCTGCAATTAGCTCTGGGGAAAATAGAGGGGTCCGTAAACGCATCACCAGCAGCAGCACACTGAACAAACAAGCCGGATTCACCGTGGAGCTGCTAACTTCACTGCAGCTTCACCCGCACTTGTTTCCCAAGCAGAACTAGGAGCTCAGAGAATGAATTTACCGCTAATTTCATTTCACAACGATGCTTTGAAACAGACACGCCAGCAGCAGAGCAGCAAGCAAATGCGTCAGTCCACTCCACAAAAGTAGAGACAGACAGAGACACGCAAAGAGAGACAGTCTTGTCTTTCTGTAACAGACAGAAATGCGGGCTAAGGCAAAGCGAATCCACAGCATCGCCAATCCTGAAACATTTACACGCAATTCAAGTGGAGTGAATTGCTGCTCCACGCCGATATTTCTGCAAGAAAACAAACGTGCTTTACAAACCTGCTGAAGCGCGGACACTTCTTCCACCAAAGCGCTGAGGAGACGAGTTTGTGTGTGTGTGTGTGTATGTGTGTCACTCACTCGTGTTTTCTCCGCGTCTCTCCTCTCTGCCGTGGAGATAGCGCTGATGTTTCCACTTCCTCTTTTCTTCTGCCGTCTGCTGGCTGCTTTGGTGATGCCACGGAGAGACCCCACGGTAACGCGCAACAACGATGAGTGGCTGGCGGCGTTTTATCATTGGTTTCCATTAAATAAAGTCATTTTGCATTTTTTTTTTAAATCAACCGTTCTCAAACTCATAAATGTAGTTTAGCATTGTAAAATAGATGAAAATGATGAGGAAATCACTTCAAAATTAACACCTCTACTGCTTCCAGCTCCATCCTGTTCAGTTTGACTTGTAGTTGAATCCAGTAATAAAACATAAAATCTATAAGCATAAAGCCTCTCATCTACTGCTATATGTNTGTAGTTGAATCCAGTAATAAAACATAAAATCTATAAGCATAAAGCCTCTCATCTACTGCTATATGTATTTGTTTTTTTTAACCTGAAAAATCACTGAAGTGATCACTGAACACTTTTTATATGTATTAGGGATGAAGCTGATGATGATTTCATTGATTAATTTTATTAAGTATTGATATTTTCTCTCGATTTATTGATTGTTTAGTCTAAAAAAAAAAAAAAAAAAATNAAAAAAAAAAAAAAAAAAATTCTGACAGACGCCCAAGCAGCATTTTTACAGCTAAATGGATTAAATGTTTGCAGTGGTCAATTGTGAAACTGCAGTTTTGATTTCAAAAACAGATTTCATCAAATACATAATCATAATGTGTCTGTGAGTATTGTATATAATGAAGAAAGATGTAATTAATAAACATAACTGAGCTTTAGTGTTCTAAACATTTGGAAAACTAACTGACCTAATGCTCTACTGGTGTTCAATAGCCTACAGAGACTACAATAACATATTCACAAAAATATTTTTAAAAATTGGGTAGGCTGTGATTTTCTGAGTAAATGAAGGGGGAGGGGAAAGGCCCACAGGAACAATGACTTTAATAATTCATGGTTATTGAATGCTTCCTGGTCCCTACACAACACACAACTAATAGGAAAATGGGAATATGACCTTCTGATGTTGCATCATATTGAGAAGCATTTTGATATTAGCAAGTCCTGAAGCACTGAGCCACATGAGGCTGATTCTCTTAGTGACCAGTCATATTGATATCAAACCAGGAGTGTGTGTGTGTGTGTATGTGAGAGAACAGTGCTGCAGATTGTGTCCAATGAGCAGCAGCTGCAAGAGGAGGATTAATGCAGGAGTACTGTCCTTTCTGGTACACAACCTGGAGCCACACACCCAGCAGAAATCTCTATGAAACAGAAAGAACACAGGACACAAACCTCAGTCTTTGTACTGAGACCCCATATATGGGCCGTGACTGTACGGAGGCTTAAAGTAACAATAACTGAAAACAAACAAGTTATTGTGAATTGAATGACATAGGATGGGAGCGTATTTGGCTGATATCCTGTAATGTACTTGATTACATTTTAAAAGTCTAGAACTGGGTCAAATACAGTTGCAAATGATACTTTAGTCTACCCTTAAACTTGGCATTAAATTATTGGGGCTTGCAAAATCAGAGCACTTCTAACAGTGCCTACATGTTCTAAACACAAGCTTTAATGATTGTGTGTTTTTTTGCCAGTTATATTTTCCAGTTAGGAAAAAAAAAAAGAAAACCCACTGTCTTTCCTGAGAAACATATTATCTAACAGTCACTATTACGTCCCTGACAGGTTTATGGGGTCAAAATTAAGTCACAGAGATCACAAATGATGTAATCCCTTCTGAGACTGCAAAGAGCAGCCGGGTGGTTTTAAGCCAACACATATGGTTCAGAAGCACGATGTAGTAATGCAGAAGAATGCAGGCTCATTCTATCGAGCTCCACATCTCACACGGTAAACTTTAGATTGGTTTCCTTCATGTATGGATTTCAGTTGGTCGGCTCTTTACCTGGTTGTGTAACTCACGGATTTAGACGTCCTGTTTCACAACCCCTGGCTGAACTTCTAGCATTCTGCACATCTGGTGTGATGATGATTTTGTATAACCAAATAAGAAGGAGTCCTTGTTACTTTGCCTCTGGAAAATATGGTCATTGATGCAGTATTTTAACAATAAAGATTTAATAATCCAGTCCACCTCCAAACATGTTGGTGTTCTAACAATGTCTGCAGAGTGAGCCTGGCCTGGCATTTAGTCTGACCTGTCCCTTGTCCAGGAAGACAGAGTGTTTCAATAAGGACTCTCCACTGGCCAAACACTCTCTGCGTGGCACAACCTCCTCCTGCTGCTGCTGCAACAGAATCTCATCTGAGAGATTCATTGTGCTATTCTGAGAAGAATACGAGGAACAGACTGTTTCAATGAAGCTGATTTATCTGAGGCCTTTGGTCCAAGCACCAGAACAAGGATGGACAGTCACCATGAAAAGCAGATGAAGAGAGAGGGATGAGAGAAAAGAACACATGAAGTTCACAGTCAGCAACAACTTGAACCCGACATGCTCTTGGCTGTATAATCTGTCACTGCTTGATGGAATTATTTTTCACAAACACACATTTGCCTCCTGCAGCGTTTGAGCTTCTCAAAAAGCGGAATACAGAAATCTAAATGAAAATCTAGTTTGCTTGTTCCCTGTGGGTCTCGCTTAATTGTCTCCCTGTCAGGACCATTAGGAAGAGGGAATGTTTTTGCTGCATTTCCACAGGGATTCCTTTTGAAAATGTGCTGGTCATGAAGGAGATAGCATTGAGTTTCTTTGATGTGGCCTAAACGGCCGGTTTTAAATATTAGTTTATGTGCTTTAGGATGATATAAAGTGTGTAGAATGAGCTGCTGATGTTTTTACATTACAAATCTGTTTGTTGAAAGCACAATTTGATGAAGTGTTGATCGTAGCTCAGACAGAGAGAGAGAGAAAGAGAGAGAGAGAGAGAGAGAGAGAGAGAGAGAGAGAGAGAGTCTACATCATCAAGGTTACAGAGCAAATGTTTTTTGGAATCACTCTCTGAAGAACTCTTGGAGAGCAAGCTTAAAGGCAAAATGTTATTAGTTTTTAGGATGGTGCCTACAGTATTGTGCTAAAGGTAAAGACAGCACCTACACGAAGTGCCCTGCATTAAAAGTCAAGCCGAAACTGACAACCATCTTTCGGCTTTTGCAAGCTGGAGTTAGGTAAGGATAAGAGCTTTCTTTATTCTCAGAATAAGGGAACACATTCACATAAGTTAAAGCCGCATCTCTGGGGCATTCTGAGAGCAAACAAGCATATTCCAACCTCAAAATCATGCCACAAATTTATCCACAGTGCAGCATTCAAACATCCTGGGTTGTGTGGAAAACAAATTCTAGCTGTGCTGTACTGCTTAATTTGAGTCCCCCCCCCCCCNCCCCCCCCCCCACACACACACACATCTCCATGTTGCACACAAGTCTACAATCAAAGTATGTATGCCAGCAAAATGGCAGGGATGGATAGTATGGTGGAAATACAATCTCTTAATGACACACTGTATTTGCTGACACACTATCTTATAAGATACCATAAAAGAACATTATACAGTCATCTCGTTTCACATTAACCATGCAGCTAATGCCTTTTGACTTACATTCGTACACTTACATACACTTGCTTAAGCAGCTCTCCCGTATGATCCTGCACTTTATGATCGAACAGAGGACGCAAATGCAAGTCATCACCATGATCATGTGACATCACTCAGAGATGCTTAGCAGTAGATTAATGGTTTTAGAGTTTCAGTAGCAAACAGCAGGCTTACAGAGAGTGGTTCATAGCGGTACTATGCTGAATACACGTTTCCATCGTGTAGGAATGACCGTCGCTTCATTCAGTCTCATGCTATGATTTTAACAGGAAGTACATCATGAGCCACAAGCTCCAAATACTCAGTCAGAGTCTGAGTGGTCGCTGGTTTTGGAAGACTTGTGCTTTCGCTTCTTTTTTCTCTTCGTCTTCTCTTTTTTCTTTTTCTCCTTCCCCTTTTTCCTCTTCTTTCTGTGGTGGTGGTGGTCAGAAGAGGAGGAGGAGGAGGAGGAACTGTCTGAGTTGGAGGAGGAAGAGGAGGTGGTGTCCTGGAGCAGCTGCTGCAGCTGCTGGATCCTAGACGGAGGGAGGTGTGAAGGAGAGGAAAAGATTAGCTTAAAGGTAGAGAGGGGATATGATGTGGACTGAATGTTCACCCCATTACCAACACTATCTGTGGACCAAACACCTATGAGTATTAAATATTTCACTTCACTTTTGCTTAAGGTGATGGGACAGAGAGTGAAAACCAGACCTGTGATGGATCCTCCTCCCTTCCCAGCTGAAACTGCCCAATGATTCATCCAAGAAATTAAGGTTACGCCTGCGTGTCAACCCAACAGGCTATTAAACTTGAAAACCTTTAACAAGTTAATTAAGTCATAATTTTTTTTTATATAGTTCAGGGGTTCAGGTTGAATCCAAGTTGTCATGAAGGTGTTAAATGCAACTTCTTCATCTTTGTTGATTATTGACGGTCAGTGAACCAGCAGATGCATTATGACCAGGTGGACTGGTGTGAGACAGGTAACTTCTGAAGGGGTGTAAGGTAAGTGTGCAAGTGTGGACTAACACATTTGCACATTTAATTGTTAACATACACACATGACCTCTGACCTCCAACAGGATATGTACAAAGAAATTTCACTTATCAGTAAAAATGATGCACATAAAATTTTGGCCAACAGACTATTATTTTTGTGATGAATGCCCACAAATCTTTGTTAATATAATTGTAGTGTTATGCTCTCTGTGGCCAAACTGTCGCTTTTTGCGAAAGCAAAAGCTCAAAGCAGATTAAACATTACATCCCAAATGAAATAAAAGCATTTGTCAGGGAAGAAAAAAAGAATATGAGGAAGAGAAAACAGGAACGCGTGCCCTTTAATTAGCTCAGTAAAGTAAGCTGGCGTGTAGAATGTGATGAAGCGATCAGAAATAGATGTTTATTTGAAGACAATGCGTCATGTGTATGAGTGAGTGAGTGAGTGAGTGAGTGAGAGAGNAGAGAGAGAGAGAGAGAGAGAGAGAGAGCAGCAGATGAGGCTTGAGGAAGAGGCTAAGTGCCACAAGAATGTGTGTGAGGTCGGATCAAAACTTGCCACTTAAATCCACTGACAGATCAGCTGAGTTCACTTAAAGGACCATACTGGCCATTTTGCATGTTTGAGCCTAAATGTTAGAGCCTAAATTCAATTTTCATACACGATATGTTACTGACAAGCATTTCCCAAAGGATAAAACTGTATTTCAGCTTTACTGACATTTTGCTAAATCTTTTAATCTTTCAAAATCAAATATTCAAGCAATACACTCACCTTAAAAATTGATGTTTCACTTGCTAATAGTTAAGTAGCCTTATGAAGTCATGGTCATTTAAATTTTTCCATAAACGCAGGTCTTCTTTTGGGACTATATTCCCCAGTGGAGACATACACTCACTCTGCGCTTTTTATTGCGCTTAAACGCTAAAATGACATAACTTCTTTAAAAAAAAAAACAACCTGAATTCATGTCTTGCTCGCGAGGATGGATTACCTTATCCCAAGAACTCTTCAAGTATCAACAAGTTGATTTTAGTAGCATACCAGAATGAACTGAAACCAATGGTGGTCTGGAAGNTATCAACAAGTTGATTTTAGTAGCATACCAGAATGAACTGAAACCAATGGTGGTCTGGAAGGTAGGGAAAAAATGTTTTAATCACCATTCCAGTAGTATGCTTTAGGAAATGACTATCAGTAACGTTACATGTATGAAAATTGAATATATTAGGCTCAGACATGCAAAATGGTTGGTATGCTCCTTTATGTGTCACATTTATTGAACACTAATACATGTGAGGCAGATTTCTTACTGCTGAAATTTACCACCACACGCTTAATTTTTGTGTGACGGTATGTTTATGAATCGCTTCCCCAACATGTAAATAATGAAGCAATACCTCTTTCAAGGCAAACACTAGTAACAGACATTTATGAATGAGGAAATGTGGCGGCGAGAGGATATTTGTCGTTATCGACACATTAAATCTGGCATCGTGTTTTGACAGCAAGATATTTGGGAGAAGTAGGACTGTTTCAAAGAAGATGCAAAAACGAATCTGGCGCAGACACACATCCGAGCCGGCAGAAGTACTGACCTCAATAACCTTTCTGCATTGCACATGGGTGAAAAACACAAGCTAACGTGTGTGCATGTTGCTTCACCGCACACACGCAGCTAAATTTAGCGTCTCAGTAAGAAAAATTCAGATTCAAGCATCCTGGTGTCAAACATTATTTGCTAGAAACAGACCCAGAGAAGCAGATACCCTGAAAAGGATTTCCAGGTCATCTGTCTCATTCTGCCCAGAAAAAAAGAGTCAAAAAATGATCTCAATGTCTGAGTGCAGCCGGTTATATCTGCAGTAACTGCTGTTTGTCTGTCTTTCCTCCCCTGTTAGTCTTATTCAGGAAAATTATAGGAAACCGTAAACAATCCATTTGAACGTCTGAAAAAAATAAACGTACCTCATTTCTTTTTCATTCCTTTTGTTTTCCCGAATCAGGTCGTACATCGGGTCTTCATGAGCCTAAGAGAACATAACACAACATACAACATAATGCATCACCAACTATTAACAGCATTGCTATAATAACATTTGCTACTATGCAGATAAGCTTGAGGAAATTATTCCAACTCAACATATTCCAAACATTTTACTGCTTTTAGCTACGTCAGCACTTTTAAAAACCACTCTTGTGACAAAGCCAGGTGGAAAATATGATACAGCTGCATTTATGGAAATCATTGCAGAGGCTGCATACGATGAATCTGCTGCTGCGGGAGATGATGTTCAATTACAGGCACGTTGAAAGAGTGTGTGTGAAGACGCCTGCAGCCCACATGTTCCTCAGCGTGAACCAAACACATCCCAACCAAGTCATTAACCTCAGCCACAGACTTTTGCCCGAAGCTAAACTATTCTTATATCTTATTTAAAATTAAAGAGTGGGCTCATTTTTCTAAGCAGCTATTAAACTCACCACTCTGAACTGCTCCAGTTTCTGGTTGCCTTTCACAAAGAAAGGACACTCCCTGTCTCCTGTCCTGTGGCCGTAGCGCTTGCATCTCCAACCTGCAGCAAAGAGAGCACACACACACGTGTTTAACTGGGCCAATGTGGACCAACTGCCTGCCAGGTATGTGAGGAGAGAGTTTCAAAATAGGAAAAAGAAAGAGAGAGACAGACACTGAAGCGTACATACATAGTGTGCATTAGTTAGGCCAGGGCAACATTAAGTCATGCCCAGATACTGCAGAACAAATGCCAACTTGTGGACGGTCCCTGTGTGTGTGTGTGTGTGTGTGTGTGTGTGTGTGTGTGTGCGCGCGCGCATGGGTGCATGACTCGCCTAGTCCCTGGCTGTTCACGCAGCATGAAAATGAGTGGGACGAAGGAATGAATGGACACGGAACATAATACCAGTCTTTGTTAGTCAAAAAGACAGAAGATAATTGCCACAAAATCATTATTAATCTCTGCCATTGTATGTTCTTATGTTCGGTGATGTGACAGTTTCATTTATCAACCTATCAAGATGGCCGCCCACTCACAGTGGAGGTTTACTCCCACCTTGAACTTCCAGTTCTTCTGTGGTAATCATTAATAATAATCTTAATTTATACACAACGTGCCACTGTGGTTTACTGATGCGAATTTTAGGTTTTCCAAGACATTTTAAAGGCAATTAGAACACATAAGAAAAATATAATCAGCAAAATTTATATATAAAAATAGAAACTATAACAGACACTCTGCATAACTGGTTTAATTTCTCATTAGAAAATAGTGGAACAAAAAACTTATAAACTGATGGAGTTTAGGATGTGAAATGATTATTAAACTTGATTGAAAATCATGCTTTACATAACTTCAGGCAGTTTAAGACTTTCTCAGGACTTGCAGATGCACTGTGTAAAGCAATTATTACTAGCAGTTATACAATAAGCTTGCATAATAAACTATAAAAGAGAAAATGAGATCACTTGCAAAAAGTGAGTCTTCAGAATAGATTTAAAACTTCTTGAGCACTATGATACGGGCGTCTGTTAAGCCCCCGGCTGTGTCCTTATTAAATAATAACATAAATCAAAGGACAAAGGATTTCTCTTTGTGTGTATGTATGTATGCGTGTCTGCATGTGTTTGTGTGTGTGTGTATGTGAGTGGTTGAAGTTGAGCTCCACATCTGACCCCTCTCCTCACTTCTGTAGGTGTGGGAAATATCTCAAGAATTTGTAGAAAATCCAGTTATGATGCGAGTTATGTGAACCTTTGTAGATTCATGACGAGGAATGATTCTCTCTATACATGTGAGCTTCTCAAGACTTATGTTTCTGAACTGAATATACTAATATGGACTAATAATTACTTTTCCCAAAAACACAGTAATGTCATGTCCTACAGTTTGATTTCAAATACAGTTTTTATTTACATGATTTGCCCAAATATGCTGACACCTCCACTTGGGGCTCCACTTGCAAACCTGAGTAGACTTGTTGAATCTGTAGGTGTGCGTGGATGTATGTGTGTGTACTCACACTGCATCACCTTCACCTCCTTCCCCAGAGGCATCCACAACCCTCTGGTGGGTGCGTGTGCCAGAAAGTTCCTTGCTGCTTCATTTCCTGGTTCAGCAGGAATACAGTCCTCTGGTTTTTCCTCGTGCTCCTGTAACAGCAATTCACCGTCACTACTTTTGGACATTTGCTTGGGTAAATAAGCACTGTGTGTATATTATCTGTCGTGTTGTAGGTATAACGTTACCTTTATGAGTCCTGGTGGAGGTTTCTCGTAGCTTGAAGGAAAGATACACACATTAAGCCTTATGTTGCTGCAGAGCTGAAAATTTTTTAAATAAGTTCCCAGTCAAGATAACTCAAGTCAGCTTTGATGTTATCCTGCTAGCAAGACATTTAGCTGAAATTTTACTACGGTAAATTTAACAAGGGGTAGTGACTTACATTACGCTTCGGGGTTCAGCAATGTAACAGGGTAGAAATTTTTGCCATGATATGGATTTGTCTATACTGTTTATACAGGTAGACTGGATTTTAATTCAGTCTAAATCACCGCACAACAACTGAAAGATGAAATGCTGAGCTAACAATTCCCTGCTACCATGACTAGCACATCTTTGCAGGTAAAAGTCACACACAGCAAATAAATGTGTGGGAGCCAGAATGTGTGGAACATCAGGGTTTCTTTGTTTGATCCTCTCTGTAGTGTCTGTGTTTTTAAGATGAACTCTAATTCCGAGTGGAGGATCTTTCTCAGCTGTTATAATGAGTCACATTTGTGGATATTTACCATTAAAGGACCATACCGGCTATTTTGCATGTTTGAGCCTAATATATTCAATTTTCATACGTTATGTTACTGACAATCATTTTCCAAAGGATAAAACCATATTTCAGCTTTCCTGATATTTTGCGAAATCTCTTAATCTTTCAACATCAAATATTCAAGTGATATACCCACCTTAAAAAAATCGATGTTTCGCCTGCTAATAGTTACGCAGCCTTATGAAGTCACAGTCATTTAAATGTTTCGATAAACGCAGGACTTCTTTTGGGACTGTATTGCCCGGTGGATTCCATTCACTCCACGCTTTTTATTGTGCTTAAACGCTAAAATTACGTAACTTTGAAAAAAAAAACCAAAAGACGAATACATGTCTTGTTTACGATGATGGATTATCTATCCCAAGAATGTTTCAAGTATCAACAAGTTGATTTTAATAGCGTACCAGAGTGAACTGAAACCAATGGTGGTCTGGATGGTAGGGAACTTTTTTTTTTTAATTCACCGTTCCAGTAGTATACTTTGGGAAATGATTGTCAGTAAAGTAATGTATGAAAATTAAATATATTAGGCTCAAACATCCAAAATGGTCGGTATGGTCCTTTAATATTTCATCCTTCCTCTGTATTTGAATAAACACTCCCAATATATACTGACAGCAAGTTATGTGAATGTTATTCATTCTCAAATACCCTCATACGCTGCAGATGATATTTTTGATTCTCTTGGGTTTTTCAGATTGGTTCTGAAAGGTTTCTGTTGGGTATTTTAGCCACTGTCTTTGCGCATAGTCAGCATTATTTTATTCTATTATTTCTTTTTAAAACTAAACCATTTTCTAACAATGAATGAAACACAAAGATGACCCTAGCCTCTAATTCACCAGCTTATTATGCAAATTTTTCGGTTCTCCAAAATCGTGATATAACGCCTGTAGGAGGCACTGTTTAGGCATTTTCAATTCACTTCTGAACAAAAAATGTAGTAAACGGTAACAGTGAATTATAGGTCATCGATAATTTTGCCTTTTTTCATGTATTGTTCTTCAAGCGGTTGGCACACGGTTTGCAGTGCTCCTTGTAACAATTTTATCACCCTCTCGGTTTATGTTATTTACATACCGTGATAGTCTGTCATTGTCGTCCAAAACTCTAAATATCTCGTCTGTGACTTTAAGGCCACGTAGCCCAGAGCTAATTACACTCACATTATTATTAATACATTCTTTGAAAGCTAATGCTACTCACAAGGTCTCGACGTGTTTCAGTTTCTGAACCTCTTGGTTGAGTTTTTTCGTTTGTGTTTGGAGTTTCTCCAAATCCTGTTTGGAGACATTGTGTCTCTTGTGGTCTCGTCTGTCCTCCCTTTCTCTTTTTCGCTTTCTGTCTGACATGACTCTAGTTTCGACACATTACTTTACATTATAAATTAACACTAGAAAGCTCTTTTATTAGTTATTACTCTGTAAGAAACGCTACTAAAACAAACACTTCGCTAGTGCTTTCACTGTAGCAACATGACTTCCGGAATGAAACCTTCACAATAAAGCCGGCACTTTGATAAATTTACTGCATTTTGCACAAATTAAATTCTAAGTTCAATTCAACTTTATTAACATTGTAAAGTGTAAAGTACAAACACAGTGAAAATCGTTGTAATTATGTTTAAAATAGTAACCGTGACCAAGAGGGCATGTCTTTATATTTCATATTTTCTGACACCTGTAAATAATTCTTCGGTTATTCTCCTTTATTATTAACCAATAATAGGTATGCAAAAAGACATTAAATATGCATTTAATGTTATACATAATACAAGCAAAAGATAAGCAGAATAAATACAAAAGAAAACAAAAGTTAAACAAAAATTACTTTAAAGTTTTAAAATTTCTGCTTTTATCTTGAAGCCCGGATGTCAGTACCGGAAATTGTTTTGTAAAACAAAATTTTACTTCCGGATAGTCCAGTGTATATGTTAAAAGTTTAGCGCCATCTGCAGGACATTGGAGGTAATTGTTTTTACAAGCTTTCAATATTTCCCTATACTATAAAACGAACTATTAAAGACATACCTAGCAGAGGTGTAAAGAGTAATAAAATATTGTAATCAAGTAAAAATACTGTTACTTTGACAAAATTTTACTCAAGTAAAAGTAAAAGTACTTGTGTAAAAACTTACTTATGAGAGTAAATGTAATTCATTACTTACACTCCTGATACCTTGATATGCAAAAACATACATTTTCTTCAGAGTTTCCCCGTTTTAATGCATTAACCATTCCACGTGGCAGGTGAGCAGGGTAATGAAGTAAAAATCATTTAAAATTTTACAGTGTGAAAAATCTGCAGTAAGATACTTGGCATATTTTGTCTCCATTTCATATCTGTAATTGATCTAAATTACATTTGCACTAATTTCAGGTGTTCTCGTGAAATAAAAATAGAAGATCGTAAATGTTTAATTTTATTTCAGATGATGCGTAGGTGGAATACAAATGTGAGGTATTTCAGGATTAAAACAATCACAGTTCACACTGAACAGCTAATANTAGGTGGAATACAAATGTGAGGTATTTCAGGATTAAAACAATCACAGTTCACACTGAACAGCTAATGAGAAGCAAAATGCATATATATATTTACATTCCTGCTTTTTAACATAATGGCAAACCTTTAAAAAAAAAAAAAGTAGACAGCCAAAGAAAACAACAAAACAAAAGGTTAAATTCTTGACAACCTCAGTTGTCATTAAGCCTTCCTGTACAGTTTCTAGGCATAATTCACCTATTCAATGTAAACAACTGATGAGTCACATTTCTATCCCAACAATCTCAAAAACCTTCATTGATGTGACTGCATACAATTCAAAACAATACATCACATACACTGCACATTTATAAGCATATACAAATTAGCCAGTAGCATCATATATCAATTTCAAGACATCTCCTCAATGGAGAAGGCCAGAAAAATAAGTAAGAGGAAATTAATTCAAATACAAAAATTTTACTCAAGTAGCACTGATACCAAAGAATTATCTTTATATTTATTACAAGAAAGTAACTAATAATTTTAGAAAAACAAATGCTGACCACGGAGACAGATATTGTCATAGTTTGGTTGTAACTCCACCACAGAATCAACTTGTGCTTCCTGTAATATTTGTTGCAGTACACAGGCAGTGAGACATTCCTCAAATTTGAGTAACATCCCCAGTTTAGCAGATTACATGAGTCGTGCTAAATTAGACAAAAGAAGCATTCTCCTCCAATTGGCCAGAAGAAGATTTAGTAGCATGTAGTAGCATCATTAAGAGTTTTAACTAACCAGCCCTACGCATTCCTGTTGATACAGTTGGATTCCAGGAGCACCATTCCAAAAGCCCAGCAATAGCTATGTTGGTGGGCAGACTATAACCCTCCCCACATCAGCTTGGAAACCTTGGTTGGTTAACCTCTTAGCCTTTGTAAATGGATTACAACATGGGTCCAGCTTGATTTTAAAAGAACACACACATAAACAGAAGGAGCATTTATTTGATACTCAAAGTGCGGAGAGGAAGTCTTTCAAGCCCCCCTTACTCCTGCTCGGGTTGTCCTCACGCATGAGTATCTTGCTGAGACGCTTGGCCACCGAGTCTTTTGCTTTAGGGTTAGGTTTGGAAGATGAAGATGAAGATGAATTAGATCCTGGAGGCTTAGAGGAGGTGGACCTGGAGGGAGATAAAGAAAGAGAGAGGATTGGAAAGGTGGAGAAAGAGAAAGACAGAGGGGAACAAAGAGTTAATGAAACAGCAAAGTGATATTTTGTGGGCTGGCAAAAAACAAAAAAAAAAAAAAANAAAAAAAAAAAAAAGAAAAAAAAGAAATGATCTGATAAGTATAGATACCAGCACATTTCTCTTAATACTTGCAACTCTGAATAATAGAAACTAACCATTTAAATACTGTCAAATCTGAGACATCATCCCCTTAGATGTCTTTGACGAATATAAAATGTAGAGGAAGATTTGATCTTGTGTAAAAGTTAAGCCCAGGAGATATTAATAGTAGCAAGCTCAAATAACTCACCAAGGTGTATTAACAGGAGCCTTGGCCTTGCCAGCAGACATAGGGGTATGCTGGATGTTGGATCTGTTGGTTGCCTGTGGGGCCTTGTGTCTGCCGGCACTCCCTGGTGTGCCGTGGGTCTTAGAAAGGGTAGCAATAAACTCCCTGTTCACTCCTTTGTTTCTGGATGTCTTATTGCAAGTGTGGCAGGTGGCCACCTGGGATAAGGGAATGAAGGAAACATATTCATTAATAATGCATGGCCTTCTTCTCATACATTATAAGAGTTTTGTGGTGAAGCAACACTGAAGATCTACCTGTACATGCACATATTGAAAAAAAAAAAAAAAAAANAAAAAAAAAAAAAAAAAAACAACTCATGGACATTGCCTGAAAGGTCCTTTAAACTACTACAGTACTTGTGCAAAAAGCACATCCAGCAAAACAAACCTTTGTCAGTCCAGTTATCATTTTTCATCAACACAACCAGTATTTCCCACCAGCTGTGGACAGTCTTTCTCTGGGACACACACACATCCAGCAGTTTGATGTGGACCACTCTGAATGTGGCCATTGATTAGACTGAGACGTGCTCATGTGCCCTTGATGATGTTGCCGGTCCAAAGCCTCATAGATTTCATGCACATCAATTTCCCTCTCACAGCTGAGGAGGAGTTCTCAATGAGCTACGTGACAGGGAATGATTTACATAACAGCTGAGATTCTTCCCACTGGCCCTGCCAAGCATCCGATTCTTACCTTTAAATATTTGTATTGATGTGAAGCAGCATGGGAAGCGTTGCTCTTAGCCTATGAGAGGGAAAGGCGGGGCTGTTGCCATGCGGTTTCACCTATCCATGTGGAGATGCTAAAGAGCAACCAGGCTACAATTTCACTGGAGCCCTTTTCAACTTTACTGATTGGCAGTTGAGTTTAAGTTAAGTTATAGCGTCTCATGTGACAAACACAAAAAACAATTCACTGACACATCCAAACAAAAAGCTATTGTCTGTTAAGAGACCCAACGTATGTAGGGCAAGCATGTCATTCAATGTGAGACCGTTAACAGTTCACAGACTCATGCCATGCCAGACTACTGTGACTGTCCCACTGAAAGTGCGTGCAACTACATTATGATCAGGACAAACCATGTGTCCGTCATAGGATGCATGCAGGGTGTTATGAAATAATCAATAAGCTATCAATAAAAACTTGCAGAAGCACACAGACTGTGTTTAACAGAACAGGAGATGCTCATATTGAATACTTTTGATACTTAGAGATTCAAAAGCAATTCAAAAGCTAATTAATGTGATTAAGTGCCAGACTCGCTCATTTATATTTACAGCCTGGAGCAGATGCTCTTATTAAGAGAGAGTTCAACTGGATAACTGGATAAGATAACATATTAACAAGTAGAGAGAGAAATATGGCAACAATCAAATAGTGATAAGCCGACTTTAAGTGCTACAGGGAGGAGGTTTGTATGTTGGACTAACAAGCTCCAAACTCTCGTACATAAGAGAGTCTTACTTTCCCTACTGTAGAAAAAAGGAGGGAGGTCAGGGAGTCTTCTTCTACATTCCCTCTAACCTTTAGTAACGTAATCCCCTCAAAAACATAAGTCATCCAGAGTTGCACAAGGACAAAACTGGTCAGAACAGGCCGCTGCTGCAGAGGTCAGCAAGTCTGAGCCAAGCTGTTGAAAGTCCTGACTGCTGAGGAGAGAGATGGAAAACTCACCGACACGAACGTAGCCATGTCAGATTCTGACAGGTGTCTGTTGGCAAGTTGGGAGAGTTGGGTTTCGAAGCACCGGGAGGAGGCAGGTTCCCTCTCTAGAGGTGGTCATGTGTGTTTATTACATGTGCCTGCATGTCCAGTTTTATACAGGCCAAACCCAGCTACTCACCCGCCCATCATTGCATAGGGGTGTGGCTCAAAAAAGGACTGACCAATGAAGAGGGCTGACTGACTGTGGCCTCAACAGTGATGATGCTTTGCTCAAACCCAAACACACCTCACTGATACACATCCACATCTGCAAACACATGTTTTCTTATAAGACAACAAACTCTTAACTTGGCCTAAACTAAAACATATGATTCAGAGATACAGTTGTAATCCATAAGGTTAATTATAAAAACAAGTTTGTGACCATCAAAATTTTTCTAATGATCAGAGATAAATGATTATTATTATTAGTAAATTATTTCACAGTTTAGTTCAGCATACATTCACAAAGTGAAATAATATCAGATAAAATGCTGCATAAACCACTGTTATTATGAAAAAGAGGGTTTATTGCTGAGAGTTCTGCCCCATACATGTTGTATGAAATGATTTCCTAATATTCTAAAGTGATTTTCATATAAATGGATAGAAACCCAAAACTCCCTGCAAAATAGGCTTTTTTTTTTTTTTTTTTTTGGAGAAACTAGTGCCTGCCTCTTATTAGCATTTTTAAGCAAAGCCTATGAAAGTAAATGGGATATGAACCATGAAATTTAGCTGCATGCAAGATGTGGAACTGCAGAGCTGTAATAAAAATAAAGGGCTGTGATGCTGTATTCCTACTATGTTTATCTGCATCTCTACATATGTTAAAGTGACTTATTATATTTTAGGTTCTGTATTTGGTCGGTTTGTATATCCTTTTAGTATATCCTGTCATTTCCTGCTTCAATAACACAATTTCCACATCTAGATCATTAAGGTTTCGTTTAATCTAATCTAAACATACAGGTGCCAAATACCCAAACAAAAACTATTTGTTCCTCAGTTATAAATGGTACTATAACCTTAATACCTCAGTGATCAGGGTGTGTACATTTAGGTGAGTCAAGACTGTGTTTTGAGCTTAAGCGACTATCCAATCACTGTCTCAGCAAAACAAGAGTATGTGGCTTATAATGGAGTGGACCAAATAAAGACAGAGGGGCTACAGATGGATGTTTACAACTAGAATGACCTCCTGCTGTTTACCATCCTTTACTTACCATCATCGTTGTCTCATCAGCCTTCAGTGCTCAGATGAGACAAGCTCTAAGAAAAGAAACCTTTGCCTAGTGATGGTTAAGGTGTGTATGTGCAGCACTGTCGGACCAAATTTTCAGCAATATGGCGTTGTCAACAAAATGACATTTTCCACTCCACAACAAGGACAGCAGTGAAGAGTCATCATGATAATCTGAGGTGACATCCCACTCATCATGTGTACCCGATTAATTTGTGAATCCTTTGACACGCAGCATATGGACACACGTGAGAGAAGACACTGATTTGATTTCCTCATCATGAGACTGTCGACTCTGGCAAGCAGACAAGAAAACAGCATCTTCACAACAACACGTCAGAAAGAACCTTTCTGTGCCTATGTCCAGACAAGTTTAAGATTAATTTTTAACATCAACTTTTAATATTGTATACACACAACATAGTAAATATCAATGCAATACTGTCTCTAACCTGAGTATGTATATCTTCAGCCTTTTTCTTTCAATCTATTCCAATACAGACAATCAGGTGAGCCCTCTGGTTTCTATGTGACACTTTACACGTGGATGCATGTGTTTAAGCAAGCGCACGAGCCGACACAGATGCACACACATATACACTCAGCCTTGAGCTCCTATACATACGTCACAGCTGCTTGGTTCTGGCAATCAGTGCATGGAATGCCAGCACCTGCTGTTTGTGCTCTGAATCATAACATGACGCAAAAAGATGGCTTACAGCCATACATACAACACGAACGGGGTTTCATCAAAATACCCTTTAAGCAGTTATGAATATGGAACTTTTCCCTCTCATGATGTCTGTGAAGTGAGGTCAGGTCAGAGTTCATCTACATGCTAACAATTTATAAACTTTGACTGCAGACATGCATCCTACCCTGCATGAACAGGAATAGTAACAGGAGCTTTAAATGAGTGGGAGAGGTCTGGTTCAGGCTGTAGAAGAGTGAGAAATAACTCAACAATGTGAGTGATGACAACTCTTGGGGGAGTAAATGCCTTAATGCTTCTGGTCTTATTTTAAGATAAAGTTTGAACCCGATCAAGACAGAAATCCTTCCTTCTGCTGATTGATACCACTTCTGCATGCATATAAGCACATTCATTAGCATACAGACACAGCAAAAACAGACATACACCCACATAAATCAATTCTACGTATGGACCCTTTGCCTTCTATTAATAGCCCTATTTCCATAAATACCCCCCCACCCCCACTGTTGGAGGTCAGTTTNACCCTTTGCCTTCTATTAATAGCCCTAGTTCCATAAATACCCCCCCACCCCCACTGTTGGAGGTCAGTTTGGGTTGATTAATGTGACCTTGGCAGTAGGATAGCACCCATGAGGAGAGAAGAGAGTGGATGAGAGAATGATGTGCCTGTAGGAATAGAGCAACACGACCAAAACTCTGTATTACAATAAACTGTCTCCCTTGGCAATGATTAATGAAATGATAGTTCCAAATACATAAGTGCTTGATCTAAAGTGATGCGTTTGTCCTCATCAGTTATTGTTTGATCAGTTAAAGGTGCTCTGGACTGGACTGGCAGCTGATTTGTTGGTTGAAATTCTGGTTTGTCATTGTCATTGGTTGCTGTAGTTTATTGGTTGTTATAGTTTATTATCGTGGGATTAAGACAATTTATTTATTAAACCCTGCTATAGAACATGCATGTCTGCATGTGCATTCATGCCGTGCCATTTGAGAACAAGCAGGAGAGCTTGCGGATCGATAAGGTGCAAGCAGTGCTAATTTTCCTCTAACTGTGGCTTTGCACTGGGATGATGCAGGCAGCCATTTAGTCACACTGTAGCAGCAGGCTACCCGGTAAATCCCAAAAGACACACACTCTGAGTGGAGCTGTTACACGCTATCATTTAAGAAAGATACAACATCTTATCCTCTCTCTTGTTTTGTCTGTAGGTAGTAACCAAGCCATGGACACATTATATCCTTAATAACACCAGCAGATATGCCTCAAAAGTGTGAGACCTAAACATTATGACATCCAGCCAGAGCAAAGAGAGAGGAAACAATCAACATTTAAACTGTTACTTTATCCATAGTCATAATCAATATGCAGGATTTACTCAAGTTAGCCAGATCAGAGGAAGAAAAAATTCAATCTATGATGGCTCACTGTGAAAAATGTTGATGAGATTCTATCAGCTGTGAGATAAATGATAGCAGACAACGCTCCCTCAGGCTGAGTAAAAAGCTCAAAGAAATTAAAATGATACCTTAACACCTCTTTTCATGATAAGCAGAAAACCCTAAATGACCCCATGTACAGGTAGAACACCTGAACACCTGAATATTAGAATAAATGCCTCCACTTCAATTTAGGCCTGTGAAACTTCTGGACTTCAGGGTTCAGCTGTTTTGAACAGGTTTGGATTTTTAGAGAAGAACAAAATGGCTTAGAGAAAAATCTAAATTTGGAGTTAATTACTGGTCATGAACGCCTTATAACTGGTATGGGAAGAATGGCATTAATGTTTTAGCATGCTAACAGAATTGGATATGGGAGTGATATAAATGTCCATGAGTGAGTCCTAAGCATAGGTTGGCTTCCAAACCTTAATCTGTGCAAACTTACAGTGTAACCAAATTCTAAAGTAAATGGAAACAAAATGGTGTGTGGCACAGAGATTAATTGAGAAATGACACTGAGCTACGTAGCAGCGTAAATGTTATAGAATGTAGTCTACAGTGGAGCACAGAAACTGATCCAAGCCCAAGGTTTAATGTATGTGTTGTATGATTGAGGAAGAGAAAAAAAACAAGTAAATATAAACAAGCGTGCCGAATGCTTGCATGTCACATT
>VXCM01001629.1:0-10608 GCA_014773175.1 Lucifuga dentata
AAAAAAAAAAAACAAAAAAACAATAGTAATCTGGACATTAAGAGAAAAACCTTTTCCAACAGACTGCTTCGTCACGCAACAAAGTCAACTTAAAGAGCACATGAAACATCAGATGGTGACTTACAATCCATTAATCAGTGATATGGAGAATATATATTTTCTATACAGAAAATAACAGGAGTAACTAGAATGATCTGGGAAGATCATTTATGTTTCTGCAGCATCTAATACATTTACCGGATACTTTCATTTTCACAAGCACATTTCTGTCACCACTGAACACACTCATACAAAAAGCTCATCTATCTGAGCCCACGTGGCCGAATCCACAGTACCTGCAGCGACTGGGAGAGCTGCACAAAGTCTCTCTGCACTGTCTGGCTGGTTTCCACCTGCAAACGCAGGCTGATCACTTGGCTGCGCAGCTCCAGACACTGATGCTGCAAGGCCGCCTGACAGAGAAACAATGTGCTCAAAATGATGCCTTCTCAATGATGATTTAACAGAGCTTTACCTGTCACAGGCAGGAGAAAGAGTCACATTATTAATTCAGCTTTTGGTGAGTGTTTGTTATATTGTCAGCACTGCAGCTGAGCGGAACAAGTTTTCATTTCTGTAGTAGTTGATCAGAATTTCTTCAACTTGGGGTTGAGGCAAGATGTAACCACATTCATTGTGATTGATAACATGATACACCATAACAGCAAGCGCTGTCACTGTGGAAAAAAAAGACACTCCCAAAACACACTCCTTTTTGTGTATGTGGACTTGGCTTTAAGAAACAAGCACAACAGTGGAAAGTTCGAGGTGCACAAGTTCAGTTAGAATTCATCATCAGTAACAGAAGCAAAGCAGCTGCATGCAAACAGCAGGAACAGGAAGTAAAAGCAGGCTGCATTACTTTATCATTACTCAGGGTCTTAGAGTTGCTCTGTATGTGGGACAGCGCCACCCGGAGGCCTTCGAGCTCAGTGTGACAGCTCAACAGCTCAGCCTGCAACTGGTCCTTCTCAGCCTGGATCCTCTCTGTCTCCACCTTCAGGCTGGACAGCTGCACTGCACACACACACACACACAAGCTGATTTAGGTTTGAGCACTGCTTATAAGTAAAGAGGAACTGTGATTACTAGTGATGTTAACACACTCTTAATACACCACTTAACGTCACGATTTGCACAACTAGTGCTCAAAAGAGAGTTTCCTTACACAAAAATATTTTGGACTGATCTTGAACAATTTTTCCAAACTGAGATATACTGGAGCTAAAGGAGAGAAAAAAACAAAAAAATCGAAAATTGAATTTATAAATAAAGAACTCAGTGTATGGCACTACGCTGAAATCTATAAAAAATGAAATCTAAAAAAAAAAAAAAAAAAAAAAAACAGAAAAGCTGGAAAAATGTTTGTATTGCTGGATAAACATGGCTTTTGTATATAATATTTTTCTTTTTTTTTTATTCTTGCCCCTGGCAATGTTATAATGTTCTACTAATTTTAAATAGAGTTATTTAAAAACAAACAAACAAAAAAAAAAGATTTGGAATTTCCTGTAGAGATCGTGAAAATTCATCTGGAAGCTTGGTGCTACATCATTGCTTGGTGGTTTTTTTCCAGAAGAAACATCAAATGCACACATTCAGTTCCATTTTTTTTTTTGTTCATTTCATTCATTTACATTTAATTCATACAAAATGTCAAAGCTGAAATACTTCTGCATTTAACAAGCAGGAATGGTTCACTCACCTTCTAAAACCTCTGGTGACAGCAGTTGCAAGTGGGAGCAGAAAGAGAGAGAACAAAGTTTAACTGTCACAATCAAGTTCTAAAACACCTCATGAGAGCAGCGTGGCGTTTTAATTCTACTCATCTTTTTAGATATCTAAGCCTGCCGAGTCGCATTCAGGGAGACTGAACATGAAATTCATTTTTTGCAAATAAAATTCAAAAATATCAGTCTGACTTTGATGTAAAGAAGGAAAACAGACCGTTCTCCTCTGTGCGGGTGTCCAGCTGCTCCCTCAAGTTGACTATCTCAATGCGAAGGCGCTCCTCGCAGTGCGCCCCCTACAGGCAAGAGGCCAATAGTGAACATAGTGACACAAAGCAGAAATCTTAAAACTAACAATGAGACTGTCCTGATGGCCTTTAATTTATTATTCTTAATTCTTAAACAAGGGCAATGATAGATTCTCAGTTCTGTCTGGATCCAGATTTGTCCATTTGATAAGCTAAAGATCAAAAAGATGTTTCAAGTTTTAAGGAATATTCATATTAGACCCCGAATGCCCTCATGGACCCTGGACAAAAAGACAATCTTAAGGTGTAACTATTTTTATTTACTTTATTGTTATTTATTATTTTAATTATTTTAGTTTTTGATTTTATTTTTATTTATTTTTTTATTATTATTTTATTTATTTTCATTTATTTATTTTTAGACTTAAATATTTTTGAGGTTTGCATTTCTTGCAGCCATTTTTTTTCTACCATCAAAAATGAGGAAACATTTGTTGCTGTTCAACAATTATGATGACCTTTTTAATGTCCCTACTTTTTACCTTTACTGTAAAGTGTATTGGGACCATGATGCACGGTGATTTTGCACTTTAAATAAATTGATTGATTGATTGATTGAATTAGGAAAAGCAACATTTATCTTACACGGGAAAGTCACAAATCAGCTCCCGCTCCTTTTACTTCACCAAACCATTACACCTTCCAAATATGGCATGCCATTTAATAATATCAACCGTTTTACTACTTATACATAAAATGCTTATTGCAAATTCCATGTTTAGATGTAAACCTGTAACAGGAATTCCGGCTGCAGCACTGCTGGGAATGTCGTGCTGGAGTCTAGTCCCTTATCCTGGATCTCCTCTCCTTTCAGTCTGGACAGCTCACAACACATCTTCCTCTGAGAGACACACAGCTCTGCCTGCACACACACACAAAAACTATCACACACACACCTACTCCGAATAAAAGTGAAAATGAGAAATGGGAATTATGGCTGCATTTACACTTTAGGCTTTGATGACAAATTCCTATTTTTCATCTAAATACGATAGCCTTTTTATGTCTTTTTTTAAAATGGCCCATATTCGATATTGTAACTGTAATAAACACCAATTTACACATGAAATACCCACATGCTCAAAAAGGTTTCGTTTCTCAGACGGAGTTAAACAAACTGTTTACAAAAACATTATTTAAAAAATAATAATAAAAAAGACAATAATTATAGAATCTATTGCTTAAAAAAACATCTTTAAAAAAACATTGTAGATCTTTAAAGATCTACAATGACTTAATTATATTTTAGGCAAAAAAGGGAGGAATAGAGCACTTGTTGCTGGGAAATGTGTGGCAATAATCATCATTAAATAATACTGCTATGATTCATATGAAGACAGTCAGGATGGTAAGGAAATTCCGATCTGTGTGTTTAGATGAGAATCACATGAGCAGAAATTAAATGTGCATCAGATTTAATTCCACATATCAGTGTGGAAAACGGATATTTTATATTGATCGTAAGCAAAATGAGGGAAAATTACCATTCCTGATGCAGCCCCACACACACACACACACACACACCCAGCAGGATCATCAGCCTGTCACTCACCAGCCGACTTTGGACCGCATTCTGTGATTGGCTAAAAGCTTTCTGCAAATCCTGGAGGAGGGCCTCTGAGGTCTGAACCTGAGACTGGAGCATTGATACCTGAACACACACATACACACATATACGAGGAAAGAAAGAAAGAAAGAACGAGAGAGAGAGAGAGAGAGAGAGAGAGAGAGAGAGAGAGAACACAAGTCTGGGCATTTATGATGTTTATACTTCAAACTCCACTCTGTTATTTTCTGGGTCATTAGAAAGTTCTAGAGTAGCAGCAGGGACTTTTCAAGCCCAGAAATTACGTTTTGACTGGTTCTAATATAGGAAAGGTTGCTAAACACTTCAGTGTCTCATAAGGTCCTCGTTTCCTGGAAAAGTTGTAGCTGTGTAAAGGGTGATCTGTGTGTTAGTGTGACTGACAAAAAAAGAAAAAAGAAAAAGAAAAATACACACACACTCAGAGCTGTGCTGCCCACCTGTTTGTATGTTTGTTTGGTCTGTGTGTCCAGCTCTTCCTTCTCAGCCTGCAGCCGACACACCTCCCCTCGCAGCTCCGACACCTGCCACACACGCAAACACACACGCACACACCAGCAGCATTACTCCACCTTAAATCAGGAAATCAATTTCTCTTTCTTCAGCTTCTTCTTTACTTTCTTTTGTCTCACAACGTGTACAGTATAGTATGTCAAGGAAAGAAAGAAAGAAAGAAAGAAAAAGAAAAGAAAAGAAAAGAAAAGGAGCGACCTGATAGGTATGATTTAGAGGGGAGAAGATGGAGTCAAGGGCCCCAGCAAAACACACACCCACACACACACACACACACCCTGAATGAAAGTGGAGAGAAGGGTTAGATGGGGAGATAAAATGGAGAAATAATGCAGAATGGGGAAGTGAGAGGCCTGAGGTTAGAGGTCACAGAAGAAATGGCTCTGAAAGAATCAGATATCAAGCAATGATGAATGAGTTCAAAAAAGAGGAAAATGAACAAATAAAAGTTGTTAAAATCACCAGAGGAGTCCAAAGAAAATAAAGAGAAAATGGAGAGACAGGAAGAGTTCTCACAAGATGAAAAGTCTGATCCAGATAAAGAAATTGATTTAGAAATCCTGCTGGACTGTGTCTCAGAAGATTTTGACATGGAAGAAAAGACCTGGGAACAACTAGTAAGGGAAATACAGAGTGAGGAAAAGTGGGAAGAGCCATTTAAAACCGGAAAAGCTCCGGGTGTGTTTGACCGACTGGCAGAAGAGAAGCAGCCACAGGGAGGCTATGGAGGAGTGTGAATCGCTGAGCCAGAAGAAAGAGAGGAAGCGGGCATGGAAGGGAGAAACTGGGGGATCTAGTAAGAAAAGAAAAATTATAATAAAGCGTTGATTTAAGATTAATTGATTTAAGAATAAGGATTTGTCAAATGTAGGACTAACCAGTAATCGAACAGAAAACACGTAACAATATTAACTGCATTATCATACTTACACCACACATAATGGGTGTTTCTACCACATTTCTGAAACGTAATGACAGTCATAAGACTGTTATGTGATTATAATGATGAAATGGGGTAAGAATGTTTGATGAAATGAAATTAAGAAATGTATCTAATAAAGAAACAAATGATTATTGTATGAAATGTATTAAATAATCATGAACTATGTAACTTTTTGTTATATTCTGTAAGTGCGTGACCAAGCTGACTAATTAATTTTGGGCTTAAAGAATTGCTGATCATATAATTTAATGTTCAGTAAAAAGTGAATAACAGGAAACAGATGTTGGGAAAGACAAAGCGATTGTGGAAAGCACCCAGATTGCTTCATCCAACAAGAAGCAGATTTTGGTGAGATAGGTACTTTCCAACAAGCAACATCATCAGATGGTTCGAGAGGTGATGTAAATCCAATCGATCCAATGAGGAGTAAGAAGTTAGAGGGAAGTAACTGCGGTTGGCTCTCCGGCCTTGGTAACGGTGGAGCAGAATTAATGTGATTGGTTTCTAAAATTGTCATCATACATGGTATGAAAATTAAAGTTTGAGCAGTTTTAGGGAGAGAATTTTTCAGTAGCATGGGGGAACCCTGTTCGATTTACCATCTGAAAAAGGGATGGAAAATCAAGGAGAAGAGAAGACTCAGAATGGACAAGAAACGCTGAGCACCCAGATCCCTGGGAAGGAACCTATGGTACTTTTTTCTTTTACAAGAAGAATATTTTTGGGGTCAAAGGTCAGATTCAAGAAGAAGAATTTTTGGAAGTTAAGATCATTATTTCAGAGTTTTCCCTTTTTATGGGGTGAGATCATTTTGGCGCAAAATTTTTATTTAGATGACTTTAGATGATTTAAGATGATTTTTTGTATTTTACTCACGTTTTGAATTTTACTGTATTACTGCTTTTAATCATTTTTACTGTATGCTTGAGCAACTCAAAATAAAATTAACTCACTGTAGTTAAAGGACCAGTCTACTAATTTTCATTGTTTGGACTTTTTGAGTTTTAGATGTTATTTAGCCTCTCCTTGTGGATTTAAAATATAACCGTACGTGTATGAAGTAATTACGGGTTACAAATGGGTTTCTGAAAGGTTAACTTGGACTCAATGATGATTGAACAGCACCTTAGCAGTAAAATATACTTATTGCTTAAATTTATTTTCACAACTATAACAACTGTTGCATATAAGAAGAATAGCTGTCGTTGACTAAAGTTCATACAGTAATATTAATGGGGCAGGTCATGTTTTAATGGAAGCTGTATGGGAAAGAGGTGAGGCTTTAGGAGGGAGACAGTTAGTGAAACGAATATTCTTCGACCTAGCCTAAGAGTTAATGGATTAGAAATCTACATTGTAATTTGTTGTGCACTGGTCTGAACCGCCTTAGTGTGAGGCTAGCCTGGACTTCTTGTATTAGGGTCTCAGGGTAAAAGTATGCTAATATAACAAGCCTCAATGAAAAAATGTGAAGTGTGTTTTTATCAGCCAGAGTGGGAAAAGATTACACATGATTTATTATGTTCTAGTTTGGACTGCTTGGCTCATCACAGCTGCTTTAAAAAAAAAAAAGAGACCACATAAGCTGCATTCTATACTTCTTGCAGTGGCTTACTTAGAGTTTAGAATTGATTATTTACTCATTATGTACAAAGCAGTCAATAGTCTGGCTCCAGTGCACATTTTTGAACTTTTAACCCATTATATGCCAAGGCGCATGCTTAAAGGACCATACCAGCCATTTTGCACTAAAATATACAATTTTCATACATGTTACATTACTGACAATCATTTCCCAAAGGATAAAACCGTATTTCAGCTTTCCTGATATTTTACAAAATCTCTTAATCTTACATAATCAAATATTCAAGCGATACACCCTCGTTAAAAATTGATGTTTTGCCTGCTAATAGTTACGCAACCTTATGAAGTTACGGTCGTTTAAATTTTTCGATAAATGCAGGTCTTCTTTTGGGACTATATTCCCCGGTGGAGACATACATTCATTCCGCACTTTTTATTGCGCTTAAAAGCTAAAATTACGCAACTTTGAAAAAAATCTGAACATGTCTCTTTCGCGATGATGGATTACCTATTCCAAGAATCTTTCAAGTATCAACAAGTTGATTTCAATAGCGTATCAGAATGAACTGAAACCAGTGGTGGTCTGGAAGTAGGAAAAACATTTCAGTAGTATACTTTGGGAAATGATTGTCAGTAATGTTACGTGTAAGAAAATTGAATATATTAGCCTCAAACATGCAAAATGGCCGGTAGGGTCTTTTAAATCAGCCAATAAGGTCTTCTTGTTACTTATAAAACATGGCCTTTGTAAAAAGGAGACCAGTGATGTTCACAAACTCTGCAACAATCTGCATCTCTCAATTAGACTCACAAATCAGCTTCCACCTTTTAAATGTCTTAAAAAACTCTTAAATATTAAACATTTTAACCTTTAAAACATGCTTCTATGTCATTCAGTTTTGTACTATTATACAATTTTGTTCATCGTATTATTATATGCTGCTGTTTTTAAGTCATGTTTTTATATTTTATCATCTACCACAGTTTGACTTGTGTTTCTAATATTCTGTAAAGTAGTTTGGAACTTGTTTTTTAGAAAAAGAAAAAATTATTTAAGTTTTCATGTGGAAAAAAACACGTGGGAATTCCTCCATGCTCTAAAATGGAAATGTTACAAGAAAAGTGAAAGGTGCAGGTAATTTAACCAGTATTCTGAAAGCGGTCATATGGAAAATAATAAATTAAATTAAATTTGTCTTGGAAACCGCACATCAAGTCTCACCCAAAACATATGACTATTCCTTTTTGACAAAACTCTCAAGTATAGATGTTGCTTCAAACTAAATTCATGCATGTAGATATTGTGTGTTTGTGTGAGTGTTATAGGGGATAACTAACGCAGAACAACAAACGCTGTGATCAAATCAACAACCTGAGCATTGAGTGCGTCCCAGTCGCTGTGCGTTACCAGTCGGTGGCCAGCAGGGGGCAGGTAGATGGCTTCAGGCACCAGAGTTCCTATGGAGACCAGGGAGTCTGTATCATCCTGAGGATGGCGTTTTCTGGGCAGAGAGGGTGTGTCTAAGGAGAAGGAGGAGAGCGAGGCCGTGTCGCAGTGCCTGGAGAAATACCCTTCAGCCTTAAGCCCCGCCCCTTCACCCTCCGCCACCCCCTCCAGCTCTGCTGACGGGCTGTAGGTCCTGTCTGTCAATGCTGTCGCGTCGCTCTCTGTTAGGCTGTTGACGGTCAATGCTTGACTTATTATTTCTCCATCCATTCTGCCTTTCCTTCCACTGATCTGACAGCCAGAGAAAAACAAAGGTGAGAGTGAATGAAAAACACAAGGAATACATTCTGATAGACATATTCCACACTCACACACACACTCACATGGGTCTGACCACTGGCTCTCCGCCATTCCGCCGGCTGAGTCTGCAGGGTAGCGATCCTGGCCTCGTACTGTGCTGCTGTCTCTGACAACACAACAATACCAGGAAATGATACTGAATTTATTTCATCCTCCATGCTGAAGAACTGAGCTCAATTCCAACATGCAGCTTTTCTTGATGGTTTGCTTTTAGGCTTCGCTTTTATTAGTGTTGGGTGTCATTCTTGAATTTTGAACTCAGTTTACAAAAATAAAGTCATTTATCGGTCTGGAATGCTGTTTAACACGTGTGTAACTGCATGTAAGACACATCACAAGTGATGATTATATAAAAAATAATGTGAAAATTTAAAAAATATGAATATTGGTCATAAATGTAAATTGTTACTGTCACATGCTGATGTTATGCTTCTTTAAAAAACATTACAAGGTAATCCATACCTTTTTAAATACTATTTTGGCTTTTATTAGATATGAGACAAACACTGCTTAGTACAGCTGTTTATTTCCAGTACTAAGCGAGTGTTTTTTTCCTGTCACAGTCAGAAAAACTTGTGTGTAGTACTGACTCCTTTTCCTCTCCTCCAGAAAATCTGAAAGCTTGTGCAGCATCCAGTAAGCACGATGAGATGTCGGCTGATTCTACTTCATGTTTACAGACCTTTAAAGGCAAGATAAAAGCCGAGACTTCATCACTAAAGCTCTTCCTCTGGAAGAGCTTTAGTGATGAAGAAAATCTAAAGCCGTCTAAGCTGCTTTTAGCTGTTTATTACTGAAACATCCTGCGAAAGGAGGTGGCCTCTTCAAACCTCTGATGAATGCAGGCTTAAAGGACCATACCGGCCATTTCGCATGCTTGAGCTAATATATTCAATTTTCATACATGTAACGTTACTGACAATCATTTCCCAAAGCATACTACTNCTAATATATTCAATTTTCATACATGTAACGTTACTGACAATCATTTCCCAAAGCATACTACTAGAAAGGTAATTTAAAAATGTTTTTCCTACCTTTCAGACCACCACTGGTTTCAGTTCATTCTGGTACACTATTAAAATCAACTTGTTGATACTTAAAACATTCTTAAAAGGTAATCTATTACATGAACATCATCTGTATTCAAGTTTTTTTCAAAGTTTCATAATTTTAGCGTTTAAGCGCAATAAAAAGCACGGAGTGAATGTATGTCTCCACCGGGGAATATAGTCCCCAAAAAAGACCTGCATTTATCGAAAAATTTAAACAACCATGAAAGGCTGCGTAACTATTAGCAGGCAAAACATCGATTTTTAAGGTGGGTGTATTGCTTAAATATTTGATTTTGAAAGATTAAGATGTTTTGCAAAATATCAGGAAAGCTGAAATACGGCTTTATCCTTTGGGAAATGATTGTCAGTAACGTAACATGTATGAAAATTTAATATATTAGGCTCAAACATGCAAAATGGCCAGTATTGTCCTTTAATCTGGGAATTTGACTTCTGCTTAATAAGAAATATATTAATAATATATTTTCTCCATCTGATATCAATTATTATAGTTCCTGAGTGAATTTTAGGTTTTGCTATTACTGCATTCATAAACTACATGTAGTTTTTCTTGTGAACTTATGTCCAAGAATGACAGCATGTCGTTTCTACTTATCCTCCATTTATACAAAAACTAAACCAAAAAGAATTCACACGTACCAGGTGTTTACACTCTATTAATGGCCAAGCCAATTACAGTCTGTATGTGATTGGTTGGGTCGGTTTTTCACCTTTTCACCAGTTTTACTATTTAAATGTGATTGTCCTGTATGTTTTGTTTGATAACCACAACAAAGGCCTTGAGTCGAAACGTGTCGACTAGTTTCTAATAAAGTTGTCCTCAAGACGAAAAGTGTTGCTGGAGTCTTCTCCCCATTGAATGCTTGTCAGAAGGAGACATGCAAAAATGAAACGAGAGACTGAAAATGCAAAGATCTGCTGACAGTTTACTCTGGCTGAAGTTCCGATTGATTGCTTAAGTGAACTGACAACAAGTAAAGCTTCTCTCTCTCTCTCTCTCTCTCTCTCTCTCTCTCTCTCTCT
>VXCM01001629.1:12220-88424 GCA_014773175.1 Lucifuga dentata
AAAAAAAAAAAAAAAAAACCCTAGAAAAGGACTACAGACCCACTTTGAGAACTACTTACTTTGTAAGCCTGAACTTGTTCCTGGTCTATGTAATGTGGAATGTAGCAATTAGAAGCTTCAGAGTGTTACTACCTGTTGATGCCAGTGTTATGTTCCAGACTGCAGGTGAGTTCAGGTGACTCTGTCCTTGTCTGCATAAGTTGATTCAATACAGCAAACACTCATGGCTTTATCTTAAGTAGAAGTTAACAAACATTTTCACTGACTTAGCTCACTAATGTGCACAATGCAACATTATTTTACCATCAACATTATGTTGCTGGAAAAGTGAAAGCAGAATTTATTTATTTTTTTACTTCTGACTACTTCTTTCTCTGTGTATCTTGTTTCAATTTTACTTACTGAGATCTCTTATTTTACTTCTGTGGCGCACTTTGTTGACTCTGTGTTTTAAGAAGGGCTATACAAATAAAATTGAATTATTTTAATTATGTTCTGAGTAATCTAAATGTGGTCAGGGAAACTAGTTCACAAGTTAGCATGTGGCTAGCTGTAGTGCTTGTTTAATGGTGTTAAGAATGCTAACAGGGCGTTTGTCGGTTAACCAATGAAACTATAACAATTGCAACAGGTTACAAACATTAATACTGAGTCAAATAAAAGTGTAAATGTTTAAGTTTAGCTAAGCAAACTTAAACATTTACCTTTAGCTTAACAAACAGCTAATCCTGGTAGATGTTTATCTTGTTTTTATTACCTGTGTCTTCATTCTTTGACGCGCTCTTCTCGTCAGACAGCTCCATTACTTACAAACTGAAGTTCTGACTAACATAAAAATAATACTAATAAAAAAAGAAAGTCTGCCAAAAGTCCAAAAAATCTTCTGGAGTCATTCTGCAGAAACAGTGGGAGTGTAGTGGTGTGCAAACTTCAGCACAGGCAGAACTTCAGGAAACAACTTTCCCCGGTGTGAGCCTGCGGCGGAAATGACGTCAACCTCCTTCCTGTCCCAAGTTCCCCTTGCTGTTGCTGCCTTTGAGTTTTGGATTGGTGCTTTACTCAGGAAATAAAGTTCACAATGTGACCTCAATAAGTCACGTTTTTCTTCCCGATGCCATCAGAAAGGTTCATTCATTTGACAGATTTTTTTTTTTAAACACATAATTTACATGCAAGTTGCTATTACCAGTATGCAGCTTGGCCCAACAGTGAAACTCAACTCACCTCCAATATGCACTAAAACACCATAATATTAACTCTGTCACTCACAAGACATTGATCCGCCCCCCCCAAAAAAAAACAAAAAACAAAAAAAAAAATAAAATAAAACACTGAAAACAATGAAACATTACAAGATGCATTGTTTTGTCTCTGAACTACATTTTATTTCTTGCATAAATCAATATTCTGTAAAAGAATTAGAATTACAATTTTTCACTCTACGTATATGTGACAGGAATGCTGCAAAATGCTTCAACAGCCTTCAGGGCCGTCCACAGACATTTTGAGGGGCTCANGTGACAGGAATGCTGCAAAATGCTTCAACAGCCTTCAGGGCCGTCCACAGACATTTTGAGGGGCTCGACTCATGAAAAAGGGCACTCACCAGCTGCTCACTCAGGACAGGTGAACATGCTTAGCTCCTGGTCACATGTTAATCTATATTCAATGGATTTCTCTCTCTCTCTCCCCTGGGGGGTCAGCACAGTGACTCCCTCTCACAACTTTACAACCTCCGCAGTCTTTTCATCAGTCCTGCAGTTGCCCATGTCACTTCAAGCGATTAGTGCATACTGTGTTTTGCAGTATTGCTGACATTTTGTTATGTTATGCTTTTTTCATCATAAGTTAATTTGTTCTAATTAAAAATAAATAAATAAATAAATAAATAATAATAATAATAATAATAATATTCTATCAATAACATCATCCACAGCAGGAACAAAAATACCAACAATAAAAANAATAATAATAATAATATTCTATCAATAACATCATCCACAGCAGGAACAAAAATACCAACAATAAAAATTATTATTTATTCTGTTTCAGGGGGCCATCTCAGCCAATGAGGGCAAAGTGGAAGTGTCTTGGGTCACTGTAGCATCCACTTCAGCACGTCTTTGCCGGACTGAGACATAAGGTGCAGGAACCTGCTGCTCTGAGAACTCAACTTCTGCAAGAAGATCTAGGAACGTCTTTTCAGAGTCATCAGAGCAGGTCTCAGCCACTGGAACATTTGTGCCAATGATGGAGATGGGAGCACCTGAGCCAGACACAGGAAGTCACTCAACACAGAGATCCAAACAAATTATGATCAGCTGAATCAAATTCCAAAACATTAGAGATAAAAGCTTTGTAATTTTGTCTTTTGTGGACTAAATAAATGAATAAATATTTACCATTTTTGCTCAGGGATCCTTGATCTCCATATGTCTGGGCAGGTATTCTCTGCATTGAGGGGGCATAGTCTTTGCTGGTCTCGCCAGCTCCAGGATGACACTCTTTTTCTTTGAGTAGATCCTGTATAATCTTCTCCAACTCATCCTTCACATCACACAATGTCTCATCAACCACGATGTGTTTAGGTCTGCTCATGGAGGAGACAGAGGAGACCAGAGAGTCAGACTGCCAACTGACACCTGGGAAAATGTGCTCAGCTGAAAGGAGAAAAGAGATCCAAACAAATCACTGTCAGCTGAATCAAATTCCAAAGTACCAGTGATAAAAGATTTTTGTCTTTTGTGGGGCTACATAAATATTTACCATTTTTGCTCAAGCTGCCCAGTCTTGGCCTTTTGGCAGTGTTCTTAGGGAACTGCATCTTCTTCCATTTGCTTTTCATTGGAAGCATTGGAGCTGGAAGAGAGTGCATGGATCCTTGATCTCCATTTGTCTGGGCAGGGATGCTATGCATTGGAGGGACATAGACTTTGCTGGTCTCTCCATCACCAGGAAAACACTCATTCTCTGAGAGGAGATCCTCTATAAACTTGTCCAACTCAGCCTTCCTACCAGAAGAGGAAGTCTCAGCAGTAGCAATGTGTTCAGGTCTGCTCATGGAGGAGACAGAGGAGACCAGAGAGTCAGAGTGCCCACTGACATCTGGGAAAATATGCTCAGCTGAAAGGAGAAAAGAGATCCAAACAAATCACTGTCGGGCTGAATCAAATTCTTCCAATTTAAAGTAATGTAACAGAACAGTAATGATAACAGTTCTGTAATTTTATGGCATAACTTACTGACTAACTAACTAAATGAGAAGGAGACCATCACTTACAGGCACTGTGCATCAGGTGGGGTGCATATCTCATCTGCAATGCGGGGTCATGACAAGATACATATGATGGAGGAACAGGCTGTAGCCCTGTGACCCTTCCAGTAGGTTCATGTAGATTCTGCTGAGGATTCAGGGAACAGTCTGACAAGGGTTTGCCTAAGGAAAGGAAAAAATTTAGTCTAAGTATGCGTGCTTTTAAGTTTTATTTAAAGACACTAAATAACACTGACAAAGATTTCATCAAATAAACTAAATTTTCTGGCCTAAAAGTATTTTAAGCCAGTTTAAGATCCCATCAGCTGAAAACAAAAGGCAAGCAGAGTTTCGATATTAATTATAAGAATCCAATCATCAACATTGACAGCCAAATCCAGTATACTTTAAAGTGCGTCGGCTTTTATCAATATTACTCGTACATGCGTTGTTNGACAGCCAAATCCAGTATACTTTAAAGTGCGTCGGCTTTTATCAATATTACTCGTACATGCGTTGTTGGTCTGTGACAGGTGGATGCACCTGTCTGCCATGGAGGAGGTCCTCACCAAATAAGTTGTAGAAGACAGTTCTTTCCCGTGCGGAATCTATCTTCAGCTGGTAGAGGAGCACCTGGTATTTCTTTCTCTCTGCTATTTTCCATGTTCAACACGCAAACGATTTTCTGGCAGGTCAGCAGCAATAATACCACCTTCTTCTGTTATCACACCATAACCATAGTTACCAAGTTTCAAAATTTTAAAATAATAATGTCCCATGCAACAATTTTTTGTACTGTAACCATGGTTGCCAAATGTAAACTCTATGTCACAAAATCATATTCATAAATGGACAGATTAACAAGGAATGGAATATAGTTTTAAAAAATTAAATAATTTATATTAATAGATGATGCCACTGGGTGATCAATATTCCCAGCTATTCCTGATGCTAAAGAAGCTTCTCTCTCTGGATGAGACATAAAGTCATTTACAGCAGTCAGCTGTTTTAATCACTCACATATCAGCTATCAGTTTTATTTTACAGATGATTAAAGTTAGTGCTTGGCTTTTAATTCATATTTCCATCCCTTTTTAAAATTGTGGGGGGGGGGGGGGNGGGGTTTGTGAGTTTTTTCATCATAATGTTCTATTCTACTGCACATTCAGGTTTTTTAATCTGATTTTGTGTTCTGAAGTTCTGAAATATAAAACAAAAAATAATAACATTAATGATGGTTCTTTTCTATTTCATCACACCTGTGCTTGACAAATAAAAATGTCCACTCTGAGAATGGTTTGTAACTGGAGACATCAGTCCTGCAGAGGGCGTCTTTACTCCTGTTCAAAAAATAGAAATGTCACTGTAGGCCTAATACTGTGGCACATTATACTGTATGTAATAAAACAGAAAAATAAAACAAGTACATTCCATTTCTGATGAATTTATTATTATTATTATTTTTTAGGTTTGCCATTTAGCTAATGTCCCCATAATCCCTGGAAAAAAAGATCTCACAGTACACAGCATACATCCAGCATATGCTCCATATCATCTCCTGCTGATTTTTATTTTTTCATTGAGATGGGATCACTTTTCATGAAACTGAGAAAAATGCCCTACCTCATAATGTTAATATGAAATAATGTCACAAGACATCCATAACGTTTTGAGATATCCTTCTAAGAAACAGACACTAGAGACAACACAACCATGTTGGCAGAGGTAATATATTCAGATTGAGACAAGCTAAAAATCAAGCTTCATATTTACCATGAATCAGAAATGTGTATGTATTGCATAAGACAATACAAAAGCTGGCCATCAAACTTTTAGCAATATGACAAGAGTTGTTGTAAAATTTGGCTTTATAATTTCTGCTTTTGGCTTATAATTGAGGCTTGAGCTGCCATTGGTCACATTCATAAACTGTATGTGGCCACATGAGCCACTTGTTTGTCATCAAAGGTGTCATCATCTCTTACTAAGCTAAAAATCAGTCATTAAAACAGAATCCTTACATACAAGCTCTGACCAGAAGCATATGCCTATTTAGAGAAGTGACTCTAAGGTCCTCGTCTTCTGTTACACACCTCTCTTCGATTTTCATCTCCTTATCTTGAAATCTGATCTTTAGAAAGGCAAGAATCCGTCTATGCTTCATCCGTTTGCAGTCAAACAGGGTGTATGTCACGACAGAAAGTGTGGAACACGCAGAGAAAGGAATACTGGAGAGGAAGAAAGGAGATAGATCAGAAAGGACAACATGGGGGAGAGACTGACCAAGGACAGAATGGATGAAGAAGAAGAGATGAAAGGAACAGATATGGCCACTCAGTTTATGAGTGAAGCTAACATTAACACACAATTCATTATAAAACCTCTCCAAACATCTTAGCTTTGCTCATTATGTTTTCTCGGCCAATTTCCATACATTGATGTTCCTTTTCCTTGGCTGATCATGTTGCAGAGCATCACTTTCATTTACAAGAGCAAACAGTTCAAATAGGAGGATACTGAGGATTTATACCCAGTTTGTCATCTCTAGTCTCCTGTAGCAGACATCAGCCAGTTTTTTTTTTTTGCATTGTTCATACTGATTTGACTGAGAAATGTATTCAGGTCAGGGATATTAAACCCATGTAAAATTCAAAGGAATTAAAAGTAAACTTCAAATTCATGATTAAAATTTAAAAAAATATATATATGAAGAGCTGTATCCATCCATAAAGCTCTATAATCCCCTATGATTGCTGCTCAATAAAAAGCCTCAACACTTCCTGTATTTAACATTCTTTTATTCTAGCCAGTTTGAAATACATCATGGTAACAATATAGGAAAAGAAAGTACAAAAATGCATTTGGTCAGTGAGAGAAAAATGTTTGAATGCTGGCTCATAAACCTAATTTACTTCAATAGCAGGTAACTGAATTTCCTACACATTAAATAATGCGTAGACAGTCATGATGTAAGGATAAAAGGATTTGTACCAAAATACAACTTCATGCTGCCAAGGAGCTGAAGTACAGTATAAAATGCTGGTGAAAGTCTTCAAAAACACAAATAGATTCAAAGTGACTCATATGTGCCATGTAACAAAATACACTTTCTCTGATAAAGTAATACTATAAATAGATTGCAAGATTTAAATATAGTTTAGTGGTTTGAGCCTAAATTGCTTAGTGGAGCAGAGGTACAGTAAAACATGTATAAATGCGCTTTGTTAAAAACAACAAAAAATTAACAGTAACACAAATTCATCTGCCAAGTCACATGATCCTGATGGTCTACAGGTCATGTGACTTGGCATGTGTATACAGAGGTAACGTTATCTAATGGGTAAATGATCATTACAGTATCAAGAGAACCAGAAATTGGATGGGATCTACAAATGTCACTGTGCTTACTGTGATTTCCATCCACGTACTTAAAAGACACACACACACTTATAGCTACTCTACATGATACAGTTGATGTGAAATATAGGTTAAGCTATGATGCATTTGGTCCTACATCCACGTGGAGCCTTTTAATGTAAATCCCAGCCTTTCATTACAAGTCCATGTCATGGTCGCTGACACTCTGGCGTAGATATTCTTCATACAGAGTTTTCTAGAGGAAACACACAGACACGTGGGGAAAATTAAAATGATCCCAAAACTGTTTTTTGTATTGTCAGATACCAACATCTAATAATATAAGGGAGGTTTATACAGGAATGCTGCATATATGTATGCGTTCTCCTTCCCAGTCATCTGTTAGGCATTTTCACGCCTAAAGGACCATACTGGCAATCCTGCATGTTTGAGCCCAACATATACAACCCGCATATACAATATGCTGCATTACTGACAACCAATTCCCAAAACATAAAACTTCATTTTAGTTTTCCTGTTATTTTTTCAAATCCTCTAATCTTTCAAAATCAAAGAGTTCAGGTGATAAACCCAAAATTCAATGTTTCGCCCTCTAATACTTTTGCATGATTGGGAAAGGGACATCATTTTATTCACTGGTGGAGACACACACTGTCTTCCGTGCAGCTCCATGTCAGTTAAATAAAGTTACTTTGACAAAGACAGATTGATAGATTATGTATCTCAAGCATGTTTCAAATCTTTACAAGTTGTTTTTAACAGCATACTGGAATGAACTGAAACCAAGCCTGGATGGTAGGAAAACAAATTCTGAAATTTACAGCTAATGTATTATATTTTAGGAAATGGTTGTCAGTAGCATAATGTGTATGTGGATTGTAAATATTAGACTCAAAATGCACGATTGCCAGTATGGTCCTTTAAAATAGATTTTGGCACAAGAGAAAGCTTAAATATTGGTAACCTTATTCTAGTGTGGTATTAACCTGAAAGCAGTACCAGTATTAGCTCATTCTGAGTAAATAAGTATAAAATAACTTCTGTAAATCTGTTTATATGCTGACACACACACATGTACACTACCTTCTTTGTCTTGACCACCTCCTGAACGTACTCTACTTTCTCCTGCAGTTGCCTTTTCTGTTTGCCTGACAGATTTGGCCGAGTGCTGCAAGGAATGAGGAAGAAAACTAATTAAAGTCCATAAAGCAGATCAGATTTGTTACAAAATGAAACTGGAGAAATGGGAACTTTTCTGAATCATTTGTTGATAACAGTAGTGCAAATCAAAATCATATGTAGCAAACAGGAAACTACAAATTCTATTTTTTTTCTTTTAAAAAAATTTTTTTTTTTTCCCTTTAGAAAGAGAGGGTCTGTGTAGTTTATGACAAAGCTCAGATAGCAGTGAGGAGATCTTTTTTTTCCTCCTACCTGAAGGAGAAGCGTGCGATGATGAGCAGGAGGAAGGAAAGAAGGACCAGTCCACCACAGCCATACAGCTGCTGCGCCACAGAAAGAGAATCAAATATTCGCACTACGGGAGTCTGTAAAATACAAGAAGCAAAGTCACACGGAGTCACCACTACACTGAAATGCTGCAGTTGCTCCAACACTCACCAGGTAAAGTGAGAGTGTCTCTGTGCCCTGGTGGCCCAGAGCCGCCTCCAGCAGCTCTCTGGACAAAGTGCCCAGCAGGACTAAGGCCATCAGAGTGAGCGGGACGGTGAAGCCCAGCAGAGTCAGGAAGCAGCTCTTGCAGCGTGCCCGCCGGTTCTCAATAGTGGTCTGCCTGAAAGAGGAGAGAGACAAAGTTTTTCTCTCAAGGTATCATTGACTAATGTTATTTATGTGCCACATTACACTTTCTGAGTTTAATGAAGAGGTCATTCTCTGAACAGGACGAGGCTTATAAGCAGGATGAATGGAGTCAAAGGAACTTTATTTTGTAATCCCCATTCATACCTTGAAATAAAAATGGGATCTGTATCCAGATATGTTATTCAGACAAGGAAAAATGCATGGTAGTGCAAACTGTGAATGCATGCACAACACATCGAGATCAGAACGTAATTTGCATATGATCGGATCTCAGTCACAATTAGCCAGATGTAAATGCAATCTGTACAGCTGGGACAGATTTGCAAGAGATTAAAAAAAATCTGCCAAGATGCTGAAAACTTCATCACGTCTTGTCTTCAAGGATCTGCTTGCTCTCCTTAATAAAGTTATTTTAGATTGGGAGTTGTTACTTGCCCTAAATGGGTATTTGCATTTGGAATGCAGAGGGTGACAGCTCGCGCTAAAAAAGCTATCAGTTATTTAAAAAAGCAGATGAAGCTCATCCACAGACTAAGAGGGGGAAACAGCATAAGAAACAGCCTGCTGAGATCCCATCAGAACGCAGGCAGAATCCAGATAATGAGAAAGCTTTTAAATGCAAGTCAAACATAGGATTTCATGATTCAGATAAGGTATATGGATACAGAAATTGCATTTTAACCTAAGGTGTAAAAGGGGCCTTGGATACAAAGCAACTAATTGATCAAAAAAGTAACTCACTGACATACGGTATCACTACTTTACACACTAACTAGCTTTGTCCTACATTCTTGATGCTTTGGGGTAAACACATCAATGTCAGCAACTCAGTAGTACCCCCTATGCCTTGCTGTTTACAATTAAATAAATTTTCTTGAATCTCAAAGCCCCACTTTCATGTGGGCAACAGTGTAGACAAACTGTAAAAAGGAAGTGGAGGAGGGATTGTGCACTTGGTGAGTGAGAGCCATTGTGTCAAAACGAAGAGCTTGAAGTGGTTGAAATCTGCAAAAAGCTGCAGAGCAGGATGTCTATGTTCAGCAAGATCAGCAGTACTAGCCTTTCACCTCACATGGAGTCATTTGATTCAGTGTTATGATTAGAAATGTTGCTTACTGGAGCTTTAAGTTGTTGCTACTTAAACAATACAGCGCACTACCCTCACATGAACACATATCCTGTTCAGTTTTGATACATATGGGATGTTTTTGCAGTGTATGTGTTAGATACAAATACAGTGCATGTTACCTGTCTTTATTGAGGGTCTCCGTGATGGCCTCACTGATGAGCTCGCAATCTTTTTCCAGGGAATTGAGTGTATTCTGGACAGTTTGGTTGATAGTTTTCTCGATGGTTCGACACACCTCTTCAATCTGGTTGACACAGCGACTTGGCTGAGAAGTCGGATAGAGAAAAATATTAAAATATATAACCATCAGTGAATTTCCATTCCAGGACTTCAAATTTATAGGAGGAAACGTAAGCATAAAAACCATCTGGTTTAAAATCCTAAAGTAAAACTCAATAAATATGCAGCCCTTACCTTATTGGGATTAGGAATGTAGATAGTGGGCATGTCAAAGCCACATTTGTTGAGCCCTGGCCGCTTACAGAGCTCCTGAACAATCTGCATCATCACTCTCTGAGACACGCAAAAACAGATCCAAAACAGTCAGATTCTGCTTTTCTCAAGTGAATGCACTTTTACTTGTGATTCTCTCTCCTCCTACATACTTGCAACAGGCCCTCACTAGTGGAGACACTTGGCAGAAGCTGTTCACTAGCCCACACACTTTCACACAAAGCGGATTTCTTTTTTTAGATTATTATGCTTGCCAGAGGTTTGTAGAGGTCTACTAGAGCTCTAAAAAGATGAGCAACTGCAAAAAAAAGAAAATAATGCATCATTTTCTATTAATTATATAGACCTTAGATCTATTTTTTTTATTTATTTTAATTTTTTAAAATTCTATACCCTTGCTTTTATTACCACAAAATGCTGTATGTCTACTGCAACTCCTGAATGTGTTTTGGAACTGAAGTGTAGCAGTTGGTAACAACCTGTCGGTCAGATTCTCCCCCTGCCTCATCAGCCTTGCTCAGGTAAAAACGGAGCCGATCCCCATGCTTCCCGTTCAGGCTCTCCACAATGTTGAGGGTGCGCTTGCACAGAGCCTGGCCCATGGGGTCAAAGAAGACCAGGATCAGGTCACACAGCTCACCTGAGAGTGACAGTGGGAAGAAACTATTAAAATTCCATTTTCTGAAGCAGCTTATACAACTGAGTGAAATCTCTGAAACCTCCTGAACCTCTCTGAAACTTGTATTGCAGGGAGAGGGAAGAAGCTCTCCCTGCAATACAAGTTTCCAAATAATAAAATATTACACATCAAGACAATAAACAATTCCTTCAAAATAGTGTTTACCTTTTATACCATTTTTTTTTTCATAAGGTAATCATGTGGTCACATGTCCTAAATCATTTTATTGGTAGTTTAGTTAGTTTTGGAGGACTGATTTTCATTTTTATAGTACAACTCCTAGCCACCCACCTAGCCACAGGAGAACCTGGTCCACATCAAAGGGATACTTCATATCACCGTCCACCAATCCTGGTGAATCCACAAATGTCACCAAGCTGAACCGCTTCTGCCGTGATGTGCAGATCTCTGTGCTCAGATACTCGGAAACACCTTGAAATGAAGTGCAGACCCCAGTGAAAACACAGCAGAGGAGGACGACTTAACAAAAGACTGATCAACCAACATCAAAAGAAGAAATTTAGCTGAGTAGTAAAGTTGGGAGGTATTATTTTAGCACAATTTGTCATTTTGGTGAATCAGTGCGTGGAAAGAGGGATTGTGATCTCACCTTTGAAGTCTTGCAGTGGCTTGAAATGTGGATACAGATGAAGGGTGGCATTTCCCTAAAANAAAAAAAAAAAAAAAAAAAAAAAAAAAAAAGATAAGCCAGGGTGTGTGAAGTCCCTGTAGACGCACTGGGACCATTGCTACGCATTAACTAATTTACAGGCATTTATTAAATCACTCTAATGGCCTTTGTAATAATCTTTGTAATAAACACCACTTTGTGTTTTGCTTACTGTGAGGGATTCTCTCTTGCGTCCACTTGTAACGAAGCTGAAGCCTTGGGTCTCAATAGCCACTCCAGTGCGCTGGATGTGCTCTTCCACATACCTGATAAAAAATAAAAAAAAAACACTACCTGAGTCACCCTGTAACTGTATCAGTGCTTTTTATTTAATCACTTACAATAGCCTAATTTTATTTTAGTTGTGCTACAATTAATTCTAAGTAGCTCAATCTTTCAGCCTTTGGCCTTTATATAGTACATGGTCAAAAGTATGTAGACAACTTAACATTACATGCATATGTCTCTTTTTTTTTCTAGAAGATTTTGGCACATGGCTGCAGGGATTTGTTTCCAAATAGCCATGAGTGCATTCATGATCATGAGGTTATGAAGATCATGAGTCTGGCAATAATTTGGGGGGCTAAGTCCTGCTCTCAGTCTGCGTAACAATTCATCCTGTAGCTGTTGTATGGGATGAGGTTAGGACTTTGTTCAGCTCAGTCAAGTTCTTCAGTTTACCAGTTGATGAAGGAGCTTTTGCCAGCAGAGTGGTTGCCCATCAGCATGACAGTGATCTTTTTCCTGGGAGGCAGCAACGTAACACCAACAGATTGAGCCATTGTGATTAGCCCTGAAAGAAATAACAGAACAAGATTTAAATAATCATCACTAATAAGTAGCATGAAACAACTAGAACTCCACAGTTAATACAGGCAGTACTTTCTCTTGTTATTCAATAAATGCTACGTTTATAAATGTTGCTCTAACAGCAGACGAAAATGATGAATGTCAAGAGAGAAAAGGACAAAGTTTGTCTTTTGGGCCCTGCACATAAAACACAGAAAGGTGCTGAATCACCTGAATCACATCTTGAGCTTTGCAAAAAATCTTTTTGCCCCTAAATTTCTTGATTGTGTGGTAATCATTTCAGCCGGAGTTTGGAATTAGGGTCTTTTTCTGCGTGGTCCAGAAGCTATGCCCCTGACTGAACCATCACCAGCAAACTGACACCACAACTACAGCTATGGCCACTTGAGGAGCTACTTTGTATTACCGCAGCCTTAAAAGGAGGCATTAAATTTACATTAACAACTTAGCAAAAGCTGGAAAATTTGTGGAAGATTTAAGTGATCTGGCGTTAACTTCAGCAAAATCACCAAATTCTTGCTTAGAGACTAGCTAACGTCAGCTAGCTTTCCAGCATCAGAGCTAACATTACAAACCCCCTACCAACAAAAGCTTCCTTTCCTAACTATAAGCATTTGTAGAAATAGTAATAAATGAATTAACTGTAAAAAAAAAAAAAAAAAAAAAGACAACTCACCGCTGTCAGGATCCGTGTACAGCTGATGACAATCCCGCAGGATGCGCTCGCTGCAGGACACACCGCCGGATAGCAAGTCTGCGTTTGTAGCACTTCGGCTCTTGATTTTCCTGGACATCTTTGGAGAGATCAGATGGTACCAAACTTTCAGAGAGAACTGTTCGAGCATCTGAGAAGGAGTCACTGAAGCCGTTGGCTGTGAACAAAGCAGTTGAGTCGTTTTTGAATCGCCCCGGTCCGTTAAAACACGTTCAAACGTCGCTCGGCCACGTCGTCAGCTAAACCGGCTTTCGCGCAATGCTTGCTGGGTAATGTAGTGCGTGCGTTAGGCCTTTCATCGAGTCTCTCTCTCTCTCTCTCTCTCTCTCTCTCTCTCTCTCTCTCTCTCTCTTTTTCTCTCTCTCTCTCACACACACACACACACAAACATCCACAACCATTCAATAGGTAAAATATGAGAAATTAATGAGGTAATTGTGACTTACATAAACACACAATTAAATCTAAACACACAATCTAAAACCCTGCAATTCATGCATTTAGAACACTCCTAAAAGATGCACAGCCTACAGAAAGTGACACCTAGATGTCTGAAGTGATACCTTATTGTTGATGAAGAGGGTTGTTTTTTAATGTCTGCATTAAGCTGCAGGAAATTTTTCAGGCAGACAAGTCTGTTTACCACTGTATGTAACGTATACAGATGAACCAGGGGGGAAACACCACTTGTAAATTTAGGTGCTTTGATATCTTTCTTTTAACTCACTAGATACATAAGAAGATAGAGAATTTTTGAAAATCACCCCAATGCCTGTCTGACTTGTCAATACATGCATCGTGACACATGTAACTAGACTAGCAGGGTCTTGATACAATAGAAAACTGAAGTTTACAATACAGTGTAGGCTGTCTGTTCAGATCAAGGCCACTCCAACACATTGCACTAAGTTGAGTAAATGATTACAAAGGAGATCATGCATTGTAAAGTGTGTGTGGCTGCATTCTTTTGTACTACGAAGAGAATAGTTGCTATGCACGGTATAAACAATCCAGGACTTGCCAGTACATGATGAAAAAACACTTGTATGTGATGCAGTTCAGCCCAAATGAAACATAATTTTCAAGTTTTTATTCATCCATGGAAGCTTTCCATTTTCACAATGACAGAACTTGCTGTAGACAACAGAAGACATATAACTGTAATATGAATGGTTTTTTGTAACATAACATATTAGAGAAGGTCTCGGGTTGCGCAAACATTTGAAGAATGCTGTTTCCTTGGGCAATTATGTAATCGGATTACATGACTACTGTGACACACACAGAGAGCTGATGTTACACAGATGAAAGCACTTAATACAACACAGTGTATAAAAGTGACTCAACAGTTGCAAAGACATGGTTTTCTGTGGAGAAAGGCACAGTGTAGCATGGAAAAATTATATATGAATGAAAAATCATTCATAAGGATTCAGTGAATAATAAATGAACAACATAAAACACAAGATTCACACAAATTCAGTGCATATACATTTCTTAAGCAGCAATTCTTCATTCATTTTCACATCATAGCTTACATGCAGACAATAAAATCCCATCAATTAAGCCTCAAGTATAATCGTTATTGAACATTAAATTAAATAAATTAATTAAATTTATTTGACCACTTGGCTGGGCAGCAGCTCAGTTGTCTCACATTTTTCCATTTCATTGGGATTAACCACAAACCAAAAGCAGATTAAGCAGAAGCAGAAGTATATCAATTTGAATTCTAAAGCCCTTATTGGAGAAAATTGGAGAGTTTATGACTTGCAGGCAGCCAATTTTAATGGACAAACTTGGGAAATCTAGATGGGGAATTTGATGGGAAATACTCTCCTTTCCTACAACACAAATGTTACTTGTGTTCCTACTATGAGTACAACAATTAACTTCATCTGTAATGCCGGTGCTGGTTCAGTGGTCAGCACTACATTGATTGTACTGGGATTTGACCAGAGTTGAAAATGAAACATATTCAAATACATATTACATAATATACTGATTATAGCATGCTGTTTTGTGTGTGTAGCAGGGGTTGGACAATAATATATAAATTGATATGTGTGTCATGGTACTGTCATTTGCAATATGTTATTGCTACACTGGAATCAGCTTTGGGATATAATTTCTTGTGATACTGAGACTGTTGACTTCTTTTTCTGCAGAATCTTGACCTTCGCGTGTTAAAAAGACTCTGGCTCTCTGCTCTTGCATACTTACCATTTGACCTCAACTGGCTGTAAATGCAAGGAATAAATACAGTTTGTGTTTGATTCCTGCTTTTTGAAAAGCATTCGGCATTTTAGGTAGCACGTTGTATCATGGCATGACTGCTTTACTTTATATCACAACCTAGAACTGGACAAAATGGAGATCCATCTCAAAGGAAGCATGTCATAGTAAGCTATGGGCAACAGCTTGGGTTAACAATATCGCTCGAGCAGGTTGCTGGTGTCACTGTTTCATACACTTAGGTTGGGTATCATGTGATACAGACCGATCAATGATGACAGCCAGGAAAAGTAGCATGTTTTGAGATATAAGATTCGGTTGTGGAGTCTTGTGAAGCTGTTATGAACCTAATTCGGTGAATAATTTCTTAGACAAGATTCCCACTTGATAAACCCATTACAGCAACATAATCTTTCCCCTCTCTAGTTTATAAGTTATAAAATAACTCTACCACATGGGAATCTGTTTTCATGCCAGGAAAGAGTTACAGTATCTTGTGAGATAAGATCATGCAGCTCTCTCTGATTACTGAATTAGACTAATGATCCGGCTCGGTTGTGTGTTGTCAACTTGTGATGGCGGAAAGTGTCCATGTGTTAGAATTTGCGTCATGAATCCTGACACATTTGAGCAATTTCTTGCATAATTCTCCATCCCTGCCTTGTTGGCGACAATGCTCAGTGAGAGGATGTGAAATGATGTGAAATCTTGAAAAGACAGGCTGTCGAGTGCGACATGGTTTTTGCGTCCACCGTCTGTTACATTGGAAAACTTGTCTGTTTTCTAGCATCAGTCTGGCTGCAGAGCTACAGCCTCACATTCGATTCAAATGCAAAATATGTTATTTCATTTGACCCCTCCCTCCAATCACACCTTATTTTAAATTAATTTAGTGTGTGTTTAATTCAGCAGCTCATTGCGTTTGTTCTTATGTGATCGCACTGCGTTAATATTATCCTAGTTAACATTGAATAAATTTGCATAATTTGTCCAATACAATGAGAATGAGGTAGTGTCAAAATCTGTTTTGTGGAAATCTCAAAATGCACCTTTTCCCAGTGAGTATAAATGCATTTTACAGACAGCAGCAAAGCTTCCAACCTTCCATTTTAGTCTGAAACAGCTAAATCTTTTGGACATGTGTTATACAGTGGATATAAAAAAGAAAAATGTAGGAAGATTTACACAAGACTAAGTGTCATGCATCACACGTACAATTAAAAGCACTTTTAACTGATAAACATAATATGTCTTCTTTCATAATTTTTATGTGCATTCCAAGTATTTGCATGTATATTAGACAGATAGCTAGACTGCTTTAATTTTTCCTTCATCCTTAAGTCAGAACTGAGTCTTTCATCCTTGGTTACCAGTGAGCTTTTCTCTCCTTGGCAACCACCTCCAGGAAATGGGAATGACTGGCATAGAGAGAGAAAGAAGAGTCGACATCGACCCAGTGAACTTGTCCAGCATCATCACCAGCTTGCAATGGCAGCTCGCTCACACTGGTGCCTAGAGTAACCACAGAGATGTTTCAGCACCCAACAAAAACCCCGCATCTCTGTTTTTGCTATTTGTTATCCTAATCTGTAGAAAATAGTGCTGCCCTTGAATCACAGTAGTCTATTGAAAATGGCAAAATGTTTGCACTTTTGTAATGAATATACAGTCACAAATAAAAAGTGAATTGATATAGAATAGATCGTTGATACCTGTGTCATCATGGAAGTTGGCAGCGACTGTCTCCATCCAAGCATTGTCAGTGTTTCTAGGATCATCGACATAGCCTTTATAGACCTTATGAAAAATAAAAAGAAATGTGCATTTCAATACAAGGCAACTCCTGTTTCTTAATTTTAGTCTATTAGACTGGAAGAGTTTTATTTTTTTTTTAAATGTATTTGTCTCATTTTCTGACCTCAAATCCCGGGCATTTGAACAGTTTGGTGATGTGTTCATGGATTATGGCTCTCTCTGATGCTGTAACTGCTATTGAGTTCAACGCTTCCTCTGAGAACTCCCTCTGCAGTGTGAGAGAAACCTGCTCCCCAGGGTCTACCATCCCCTACAAAATAGGCACATGAACACAAATAAACAAGGCAGTCATAGGGCAACAAGGGTAGATTGACAAATCCTGAGCCTAACACAGAAAGTTTGAAGTCAGTGGTGTTGCAGTTATTTAATTCATGTTTTATGGCAATTCTTTTCTTTACTGTCCAAAAAAAAAAAAAAAANAAAAAAAAAAAAAAATCCTCCAAAGCTGATGTGATGTTATTATTTGAGGCAAAACAGGCTCCAGTTAAAGTCCTTATCGTGTTTGGGAAGAGGTGAAAGTCTGTGGGAGCCAAATCAGGTGAGAAGGTCCGTAAAAATCATGGTTGGGAACCAGCAAGTACATAATTACTGCACATTGGCCTAATTTATCCATCTTGTACAACTCACAGACCACTGATTAGGTACAATAGATTATATTGTTTAGAAAAATATTACAACCTTTGCATACTTCCTTTTGTCATGCTCAGAAGTTATCAATCAATGACAGTCATCTCATATACTGCAACTACCCAAGCTCATCCATGTCTTGGCTGTTTTTTAAGGCTTGAATGGGTAGACAGATTAAAAAGCATACAAACGCTCACAACGTGCACAACTTGTCTGTGGAATATACACAAAAAATAAACTAATTAAGGTATAAAAAAGTGAGGAAAAAGAGAAAATTAGTAAAAAAAAAAAAAAAAAAANAAAAAAAAAAAAAAAAAAAAACAAAGAAAGTGAATGTTAAATTACAGAATATAAGTGATGTAAAATATCAAAAGTCACCAACCCCTGGAATGGCCCACTCCCCACAGTCTTTCCTCTTGATGGCTACAAACTGCAGGATAGGCCGTTTGGACACTGAGTGATGCATCTTTGCTCCTTTGGCATCTACTTTCCATCTGCCAGACAATATCATACATCAGGCAGTAATTAAAAAAATAAATAAAACTACAATGATTTTTGTTACAATTAGCAGGACTGAGTGATGTCAAACATTTTCACATCACAATTTAACTTCACAAAAACTGTGCAGTTGAATATAATTGTCCCTAATTGGCTAATAAATGTGTTGGATTTTCATGTGTGGAGCACACACCAATATAATCCAGTCGCTCTGCCGTTAAAATCCAGCACAGAACAGCTACAAACTTCACACTTTTCATATGAGGATATTCTACACCTCAATAATGTCTGTCACACATGGTTGATTAATGATTTTATCAAAACATTGCCCAGCCCTAGAGACTAATGAATATGCAGTCAAGTTTGTACTGAGGCAAGCCAATCTGTGAGGACGGTGTTGATATAAACTTTTAATTAACAACATTCTTAAAATGTTGCTAACACGTTACCCATAAGCAATTCTACTTTAAGCCTGTGACTGACTCAATTTGAGATTAAAGATCATTCAAATGTCTGGATTCATGTGTTATTCATGTATTCAGAAAAGAAGAAAAAAAGATTACTTGGTGACAATTGGATCTGCAGCATGATTGGGTCCCCATCGTCCCAGCAAACCTCTGCCAGTTATCCCTGTGCGTCCACGAGGGTTTCTAAATGAAACAGAAGAACTCAGGACTTTACTTCTTAGCACTACTCTTGCCACTCACCCTGATAATTTGTGATTTGACAATAAAGTCCATTAAGTTATATTTTCAGTATTAACAGTGAATCAAATTACTTCTTGTAATGTAAAACAGTCAACCAGTACAGTTCATCCTTCTGAGAATCCACATCCAAGTAAACAACTCTACACAGCTTTCAGAGCTCATATTGCTCTGTTTCTATTGCATGTGTAAGTAAGCCACACAAGAAATTTCAATTTAATCTACTTCTGCCTTTTAAAAGGTTAAAAAGCATTTAATTCAACTCCAAACTAACTATACTTGGTGCAAAACCAATCATATTTAAAGTTTTGTCAACTAACGTTATCAAAATTCAAGGACAAATCTGTCCAGTGTCATTTATTCTTGGTATTTGTTCCCTTACAGTGGCTTTCCCTTTTCCACTTTGTAGTTGCCTTCAAAGCTTGTCCTGTCAACAGCACCATCCATGCTGTTGAACTTTGGGGAGAAAGACCTGTGTAACAAGCACAAATCAGTAAAAATTGTCAATAAAAAAAATCCATGCTGGGCTTTGATCACTATATATCACTGAATACTACGCGAGTATAAGAAAATAGACTCTAATAAATGGGAAGCACCATATATATTTTAGTCAAAACATCTCACAAAAATCATGAAAATAACAGCAACTACATTGAACTGTTTATTTCCCCTCAATGAGGAGGCTCAAATGTATTCTTAACTGACATTATGATACAGTCACTATAGATATAAGTTAAAATCAGTTTAACAGAATTAATAGAGCTATATAAGTCGGTGGATTCATAAATCAATCAAGTATTACTCCTATTAATCAACAGCTTGATGATGCACTTTAGAGTTAAGTATTCACATCTTTAATTTCTTACCCAATATCAGGATCTGCCCATGTTGGCTTCTTTGTAACAGAGGGGTCATTATGGCTGACTGGATTATACTGCGGCCAGTTCTTACTCCAGTCCACCTTGTCATCGGGCACAGGGAAGCGGTTGACTTTGGATTGTGGATACTGAGAACATCTGGACTTAATGTGAGGCTTTGCTGAGGATGACATTGTTTGGGCACTATAGAGTTTACAGGCACTGGTAGCAATGTATTGACTAGTTCTCAAAGGACAACTGGATGAACAGGAGATGGAAGATCTGCAGGGGAAGAAATATGAGACAGAGAGACTCAGAGAGAGAGACTCCTTCTCTGCAGCAGCGTTGTCTCTGCACCACCCAACCTCCAATTATAACTCTCAGTCAATATCTTCTGAATTAAACTAAAAACAAATCTTCGTAACCTTGTAGACAAAAGTCATTTTTGCAATTTTTAATTTTCAGAGAATTTGGCTTTCATCTGCCACCTAAAAAAGCCGTACTGGATTATGTATTCTTACTTGTGAAAACCTTTTCATTTCCACCAAGGCATTTTCACGACCTTGATTGTTGTTTGCAGAGCGAGTGTGAATGATTCAGTCAGAATGAATCACATAACAATTATGGATGAATTCTCTAGAACTGAGCGTTATTTTCTTGATTCCAGTGCAGCGATCTGCCTTATTTTAAGATACTGACACTCATTTTTAGAAAATGTCTTAAAAACGTTGATTTATATTGGGAAAAAAAATAAACAACAACTTTGCAGTGTGTTTCATTAATACACAGCATCATTTTTTTTCCAGCATCAATTCAATCTTATGAATTTTTACATGTAAAAAACATAAATTTAGATGTAGAAATACATTTTTTTCAGCCTGGATATTTGGGCAGATTTTTTATATTTATATCAAAAAACAATTTAAAATAAACCGATCAAAATAAAATTTGCTTTTCTGTGTGTGAAAAAAATATTTTACGCATAGAGCAGATCCTTTAGATTATAAAAATATTTCAACTCTCTGGGTATAGACTTGATTAAAGGTCAAAATCTGTACTTTTGGTCGTTACTACTGACTGCTTGTCACTGGGACTGAGCAAAAACATTTCTCATCTCCCATAATTTCTTATCTTGATGAAATTATGACACCCACTGTATATTGTGATATACAATTATGTTTTCTAAATGGCTAAAACATTATAGTTAAGCTTGTATTAATATTTGTTGAGTTTTGTCAGACATCATACTATTAACATGCAATTCATTGACAGAAAATGTATTTGATCAGTCAATGTGTAATTCTACACGTATTTACAAGAAAAGCTGCTTAGTTTGTTACTTTATATGTGGTTATTGTCATATTAACTTCAACCACTCCCTGTAACGTGGTGATCTAAGACTTTGAATGAATTCTTAATGTTGCCATTAGTGTAGCAACATTAAGATGTTAGCTGAAAGCTGAATATGGACTTAAATGTAAAGCGTTTATAGCTGTGTGGGTTAAATTTTCATGACTCCGCCATTACCTTATTCCGGAGGTGCAGGGCAGTCCAAGGAGAGTAACAGCGAAAGGAATCCGTCCGATCCAGTTTGGTCCCAGCCCGAAATGTATCATTCCAACCAAATATATCAATAAGTACACAAACCACAGCATGCAGCAGAAACCAGGAAGTGCGCAGCCTGCCGCGGTGACGTCACATAGTGTGCGTTCCAGGCGCACAAGGTACCATGGTGGTCGATTTTTATTTATTTATTTATTTTAAAGTTCCATAGGCTACTACTGTACTCTTTTTTGTAATGTGACTTATGATAGTTTATGATTGTAAAAGAAAATCTATGTTTAATAAAGTTGTGTTTAAAAAAGAGGTTCTATGGTGATAACTATGATTATTATTATTATTATTATTATACATAGTATTAATTTTTAGATTTTAATATTCTAAATAACTATTTATTAAACTACATAACTAGCGACATTTTAGTACTGTAAATCCCACTACCTTTTTTAGTTTTTTAATTGTTTTGTATAGAAAAGGTGAAATATTCAAACTTGATTGTCCCTTCAAATGCAGATACATCTGACCGAAGCAGGGAATTAAGACGCATGAATTTATGTTTTGGTTTACTACTGCGATTTACAGTCTTGTTTTTTTTTTTTAAATAATGAACGGCTTAATAAAATTTTCAAATTTTCTAACATACGCAGAACCCATCCTTGACGCACTTCTCTGACAAATATTAGGTGTTTTTTCTAAACAACACTAATAATATTCAGAGGTGGTTAATTAATCTTTATTAATAAATATTACACATACATTACGTGTCTGTATTTTATGTCATAACTGGCAGCATGCAACAGATTTTGACACGCCCACTCATAGCTACTGCGAGTTTATTTTGCAGGTGATGCTCGTTTTGTAGCAATGCTGGACATGAACAGGCGGTGCTTCTCACTTGAACTGTATTCAGCAGATGTGACTCCGCCCAAACGAGCCACTGTGATACTCAAAACAGACGGACCTATATCACCGTGGTTTGGCACGCACATTTACGCTCTGTGCTGAGCCCAAATCCTCGATCCTCGCACCAAATCCATTTACGCTCCGGTAGTATACTGGGCCCTGACCGAGACGAGTTCATTCGCCAGGCAAACAATCCGTTTGATAAAACTGCCGTGGACAACTGTTAAATCTGCCTGAAATCGACGGCGTTCCCTCGGAAAAACACACCGACATAACAGGAGCGGTTTGGAGAGGAAGAATGGCGGATTCGAGCAGCACTGCAGCGGTCGGGGCCGCAGGCTCCAACAGCGCTGCTGCTGCCGGGGTGGCTGGCACTGTTGCGCAAGATGGGGCACCTGGAGCTACAGGATTGAAGTCCGGGTCCGAGTCCGTGAAGGGCCAGATTTTTGACGTGGGCCCCCGCTACACAAACCTGTCTTACATCGGAGAAGGAGCGTACGGAATGGTTTGGTGAGTTCATAAACGTTAGTGTCTACACAAGGAGCGCTAGCAAACGTAATCTGTTTGTTGGCAAATACTATTATGTTACCAGCGTTAGCTGTTTTATCCAGCGCACAATACAAGTTCGAATATGATACATGCAGCTATTAGAAGAATTTAACCAAACAACTCACAAACAATGTTGAAAACAAACCAGTAAGGACACATTTTATGGTAAGCAGATTAGCAGACCAGCTACAGGCGTGGCTACAGGCTTTACAGGAAACAAGATCGGTAGTGATTGCGCAGGACGTAGTTTGCTATCAGATGAGAAATGCTTTGCACACTGCATTTGACCGCAAATGTTACTTAGGTGTCGCTTGTAGCCACTTCTTCTGCACGACATCAGTTTCCCAATCAGGTTCATCCGAAGTTGAATCCTGATCGCTAAACACTGCCTGCAGCAGACGCTGCTGCAGAGGATGCAGGGGAATTGTCAGCTGTAGCGAGGCCTTTCTTCTGGTTATCGTTGCGTGTGGACATGTTTAGCNTGCAGGGGAATTGTCAGCTGTAGCGAGGCCTTTCTTCTGGTTATCGTTGCGTGTGGACATGTTTAGCTGCCCTGTTGCGCTTGGTATCAGTGCCAAGTCATTGCCACCCAGCACTGCCAACACAAATATGTGACAGCACCGCGAATCAGTGCTAAGTGGATGTAGAGAAAGTGCTGGGCCGATATATCTATTCAGCAGATGTGGCACAGGGATGTTTTCTTTGTGTCATCGTGGTCTTGTCATTAGACAATTGTAGCAATTTGGTGATTGTTAATGCTATCAACGCCCGCAGCTTGGTACAATGAAAGAAAATCAATTAATCTAAAGAAAATCTAAAGACTCACACTTGCCTCGAAATGTGCTGCTTGAAGAATCCAGATCTACAAATGTTCTTGTAAAATAGATTTTAACCAAGGTGTTGCGCTTAGTGTAGTTACAGTTTACACATTAATGTCAAGAGTTACACAGACATGTAAACTTTCTTACCCAGTTTATGTAAAGCCTTGACCAGCTGAGGGTTATGCAATAAAGAATTCACTTTCACTATTGTGCACGTTATGATGTAACTGCTGGTTTTGCTCAGGGTGAGTGTCTGTACTCTATCAAATGTATCTCCCAAACCTCAATATGGATTAACACCGAGTTCATGGGTTCCAAGAAACACACCATCCTCATCTGCTCAGAGCGGTGCCTGGCCTCCACCTACACCTCTTACACCCACATCACAATGACACTGCACTCACACTCAGGCCTGCATCTACTTTACAGCATATCACATCAAAAAGACAGCTAATGTTTGTGTGATTTTTTTTTTTTTTTTTTTNTTTTTTTTTTTTTTTTTTGGATGTACTAAAGAACCATACTGGTTGTTTTGCTTGTTTGAGCCCAAAATATACTTCTGCAGTGGTAAATATTAGAATCAGAATTGTTTTTCCTACCTTCCAGAGTGCCATTGGTTTCAGTTCATTAGGGAAAGCTATTAAGATCAACTTGTAGAGACTTTGATGTGCTTGAGATAAGTAATCCATCACAGCGAACACAACATCCATTAAATTTGTTTGTCGAAATAATTTTATTTATCTGGTCCAACACAGAGCTTCACAGAAGACAATGTATGTCTCTGCCAGGGAATATAGTCCTAGGAGAAGATGGCTTTTACTGAGAAATTAAAAAGAACCATCCCTTCCACATTTGGACCCACCTGTAATAATAATAATAATAATAACCTTATTTATATAGCACCTTTCAAAACAGGGTTACAAGGTGCTTAATAACATCGCCGAGTTTAACACACAATGAAATGACTGTTTAAAGCAATTTAAAGCCACACTAAAAAGTAGTTAAGAGAAAATGAATAAAAAATAATAAAGTAAGATAAATAGATAAGGCCATATGGGTCTATTTAGGGGAAGGCCATATGGTAAAAATAAGTCAGTCTTAAGACAGGTCTTAAAAGAAGATACTGAGTGTTACTGGGTGAAACATTGAGTGTTTATTATTTAGTAATTATTAGTTTGTATCACCTGGACATTTTATTGTGAAAGATTGGGAAATTTGGCAAAATAACGGGAAAACTAAAATACAGTTTTATGTTTTGGAAAATGGTTGTTAGTAACGTAACATGCGTGTAGTATTTATTTGGCTCAAACATCCACAATCACTGGTATGGTCCCTTTACTGTGGCTCATGGCAGTGCAGGAAGTCTGCAACACCCCTTTAGAGCCTATTATCGACTGTGTTTCTGATACCATTATCATGTGTGTATTGTGCAGTGTGTAACATGAGCCATGTCCTCTGATTCTTTCTGCTTCCACCCTGTTCAGCTCTGCCCTGGACAACGTGACGAACCAGCGCGTAGCCATCAAGAAAATCAGCCCGTTTGAGCACCAGACGTACTGCCAGCGCACACTGAGGGAAATCAAGATCTTGCTGCGCTTTCACCATGAGAACATCATCGGCATCAACGACATTCTCAGGGCACGGCAAATTGACAACATGAAGGATGTGTATCCTTTCATTCTTTTTAAGGAGGCTGGGATTGCATTTGGCGAATGTTCAGTTCTAGACTGGCAGTAATTAAACTGCTGTACATTAACAGGTGTTCCTTTATATTTGTCAGGTGTCACTTGTTATTTAAATGTAGTTTGAGTAAAACCATTATAGGGTTCTTATCAATGTAAAAATTATTCCCTTATTTGACAGCTAAAAGCATTTAATTCCTTGATTCGGGTCAGAATGATGGAGTGAACACAGCACGGTTGCTGCTGTCATGCCAGGTCTAATATTAAACTGTGGTGCAGCCTACAAAATGATAGAATTCGTCAAATAATTTTTTCCCATTCCTACATTTAAAGGCGATCATGCATGTTTGAGCCTAATATATACAACCCGCATACATGTTGCATTACTGACAACCAATTTCCAAAACATGAAACCATTTTTAGTTTTCCTGTTTTTTTTTGTTTTTTTTTAAATTCCCTTAATCTTTCAAAATCAAATGTTCAGGTGATACACCCACCTTAAAATTCAGTACTTCACCTTCTAACACGTATGCACAATTGTAGAAGTCATGGTCATTTTAATTTCTTGGTAAAATCCGTCTTCTCCTGGGACTATGTTTCCTGGCGGAGACATACATTGTTTTCTATGCAACTCCATGTTGGGTGGGTTAAATAAAGCTACTTTGACAAAAAAAAACCAAAACAAACAAAAACAACCTAAAAGACATAATATTCTCTGTGATGGATTACTTATCTCAAGCATGTTTCAAGCCCTACAAGTTGAATAGCATACTGGAATGAATTGAAACCAGTGGCAGTCTGAAAGGTAGGAAAAAAATTTAGAAATTTACAGCTTAATTATTACATTTTAGGAAATGATTGTCAGTAAAGTAACGTGTATGTGGATTGTATATAGTTGGCTCAAACATGCACGATAACCAGTATGTTCCTTTAATGCTAGAAACACGCTGCACCAGACTTTAAAATCGAAGTTTCTCTTTATGTGACATTCAGTATACGTCAGAAAATGCTGATGAATGATCAAAGCCTCCTGCAAACTGAAATAACAGTGACTGTACAAATTCCTTGCATGTCACACTGTGAGATAAGTACAACAAAATCTTAGTCGGACTATACAATATCAATTTCAGCACTTGTCAGCACTACTAGCACTACGGCATGCAGGGAAAAAAAAAACTGTGCAGGCAGAAACTCGTCTTAAACTTGTCATCCACATGATTGGGTTATAGACATGGGTTATTGCAGCAGTCAAAATGTGAGATTTTTGTCCTAATACTATCTAGGCCCACAAGTTTGGATTGACAAGTCTGTAGGACGAATAAGAGTCCTTAATCTGTACACATCTTCAAATTCTTGATCTAATATCATTTTTTTCTTTTTCCTGTATCTGAGAGAAATCAGCTCGGCTCAGAATTGCTGAGGTAGCACGTGGTCCATGTTGAGGTTAAACCATATAATCAAAGGTGTGAGTTATTAATCCAGCTTTCAATCACTACACTCCTGCTGCAGAGCTTCAAGATTGCTTTGGCCTAGAGTTCAGAAGGACAATTAATAGGGAGCTTAAAACTGCTGGAGTCATGATTGTTGCTCTTGAAGATATGCGGCTGGGGAAATCCTTCCACGCTAAATAATTTAGATACTAAATACTGTGTTGAATTGGATGAAGATGCTGGTGCTGCTGACAATGATTTCACATTATTTGTTTTTCAGGACAGTCTGCAGAAGTTTTTGCAAGACTCATTTGAAGTATTTTGCTCTAATTTATTCTGGAGGACTGAAATATAGTTTGGTACTTAGTGATGTGTAGCATAATAGCATGCAATTAACCCTTCCAACCCAGGGTGATGTCACCTCATTTTAACCCTGACCTTTTTGGGGTTTTTTTCTAACACCAAAATGAATTATCAGACAAGTCTGGGTTGTCGTGTTTCACCTTGTCTGCTCTTATCATTCAGCCACATTATTCAGGTTAGTTCACTATTTGTAAAATGACTTGTGGTGGATTGTAGGTTTGGTCTGCTGGTCTGTCAGTAGTTTGCTTGGACTGACTGCTGCCCTGGCAGATTTTCTTTTCTTTTTTTTTTTCATTTTATAAAGCAGTGGTCCATGAGGTTGTGAAACGCTGCTTTGTTCACCGAAAACTCAGGAAAATATATGATGCCTTTGTACTTTCTTTGACTGGATTTCTTGTTTAATCTGCTGTGTAGCTCCGATTTGTCGTATTTTGCTTTTTTATTAGCTTATGGTAAAGCCTGGTTGGAACATGTGTAACCAAATCCAGGAAAAATATGCTCATGACACTGGTTAGTGGTTCCATTCCCCATGTAGCTCAGTATGCAAGAGCATTGTACAGTATGGTATTTTATTATAATTTTAGCATTATCATGCACTCGTGATAATGTTAACACTTGCCAGATAGCATTTATTATTTTTATTAAAGAGGTTTGTCTTGGCCCTTTACGTAAATTTTTTATGTTGCCTTGGTGCAGGAACTGGTTTTAAAAGCTTTTTGTTATTTTCCAGCATTTATATGCTGTAATACAGCAGGGTGTAAGTCCCAAACTGCCCTGAAGGCTTTTTTAAAAAGTTTATTAATTCTGTAACATGTCGACACATGTAACGTATTGAATTTACCTGCCTACAAACCCATGAAGTACGGTGTTAGTGGGTGTTTGGCCAGCTCAGGCCTGATGCAGCTGGTCAAGCAGCACAGAGCAGGAAGGGGCTTTAAAGGTATCTAAAATGGCCTGTTTTCACTCAGTATGTACAGAAAACCACAGGTCATTTTAATTTTTTATTGAAATTAGTTAATTTTAGTGTTGTAATACAGTTAAAAGTGCAGAGTGATCTGAAATGTCTTTGTGGTGGTGCATTCATGTGCTATGGTAAAGGACTTGAAAGCAGAGGTTTTACATTACATCGTTTTCATGACCATCCAAGCCTAGTAAATGCTTTAATGACACTTACCTATCGCTGTCTTTGCAGAAAAAGGACAGGATTTTACTTCTGGAAGCTGAGCCGCCCTCCCACTTAATTACCTTATTGCAGTAGTTAGAGCACAGACTCTAGATAAAGAGAGTTGATAGTTGTTATGAGTCCTACTCAACCAATGACTGTTTGTTCATGATATAACAGCTCAGATTTTCCCATCTGCTTGATGTGAATCCAACATATTTTAGCGTAATGACTACACAAAGTCCAGTCACATTCACAGTCAGTTTATCTTGTAATAGGTTGGTGGACATTTTAACTTGTCGATCACAGGTGTACTAACAACTTTAATAATGGCTACATTCCAAATAGGTGTCGGTCAGGGCTCTGTTGTTGTGTGCATGCTGTCACAGCTAAATGGAATAGAGCCATCATTAATCATTGTTCTAAATCAAAATGTCTGCTGTTCTGTTACATCATAATACTGTATATTTTAAGTAGTAAGCACCTTTTGCCGAGGTTGCACAATCTATTAAATTTGCCCCCCTCTTTTTTTTTTTTTTTGTAATATTTTTTTAGTTTAGTTTTATTTAGTTTAACTTTTAATCTGGATCTGGACCTGCACCACATCAGCAGAAAATATAAATAGAAAAGAAAACAAAATTTTAAAAAACTTAATGTAAAATTTGTGCAAAAAAAAAAAAAAAAAANAAAAAAAAAAAAAAAAAGTCATGTATAAAATTCTCTATCATAAGAAAACAAAATACAATGAGAATAATTTTAAAAATAACTTCAGCTATAATTTTATTTTTATTTGAGAGAAAAAGCTCCACAACAAGCCTACTCTGAACTTTGAGCAGATTCACAGTTGTAGGCTGGTCAGAAGCTGATACAGCGCAGGAAACCATGCAGTACTGTGTTCTTGTTCTTGAAAAGATAAAAGTAGTCCACACACAGTCATTGAATAACTCAATTATGGAAATGACCTTAGACTCCAGAGGGATCATTAACTATGCAGCTCCAATGCTTAGTCAAGAATATGAAGATAAGAGTAGGCCAGTGAAAACTTCTCAGTCGTAGGGGATGTTCTTCACCTACGGCGGTGAACAGACTGGGCCCTCCTGTTGTCCCTCCTTGACTTGTGCACCTTGTTCAGCTACATTGTGCAGACTCTGATGGAGACGGACCTGTACAAGCTGCTGAAGACCCAGAGGCTGAGCAACGACCACATCTGCTACTTCCTCTACCAGATCCTGCGAGGCCTCAAGTACATCCACTCAGCCAACGTGCTGCACCGTGACCTCAAGCCCTCCAACCTGCTCATCAACACCACCTGTGACCTCAAGGTCAGCACACACTCACACTCACGCAATTTGTCAGTTGCACATTATTTTAAAAAAGGAAAAACAACAATATAAACACACTAAAACCTTTCATTCCAGCACCTTGTTGTCAGGGAAACTTAAGCAAACTGCCCTCAGATTTTCTGTGTTGTAGCTCCACATTTCTCAGCAGCTAATCATCAATCCCTGGATTAGTTAATCATGTGTACAGCGTAAAGAACAAAGGCAGCATGTGGATTTCTGATACATTCCAACACAAAACCCCCCGATCCTTTGCGTTAAATCCTTTTCAAATCCTGCAAATTGTGAATAGTAACATGTCCTGTTGCTGCTTCTACACTTGACAGCTATCAGTACAGCTGTATTACTCAAATTCATTTTAAACTATAATTTATTTATACAAAAGTTCCTTTCTAATGGAATAAGTATATCTGACAGAAAACATGACGAGCTGCTAGGCTGATGTTGCTGACCTCTGACCTTTTTGTCATCTCTGACTTTCAGATCTGTGACTTTGGCCTGGCACGGATAGCCGACCCTGAGCACGACCACACAGGTTTCCTGACCGAGTATGTGGCTACGCGTTGGTACAGAGCCCCAGAAATCATGCTCAACTCAAAGGTAAGTAAGTGTGTGATGTGATTTAACAAATCAGGTGTTATTTATTTACATCTGCTGACTCTGTGTGTGTATATTTGTGTGTATGTGTGTGTCTCAGGGCTACTCCAAGTCCATTGACATCTGGTCAGTGGGCTGCATCCTGGCTGAGATGTTGTCCAACAGGCCTATCTTCCCTGGGAAACACTACCTGGACCAGCTGAACCACATACTGGGTGAGATGCAAAGATATTGCCTCGTTCCCAACAGTGTTTAACACTGCCAGGTTATTTATAGCGCTGAACTCAGCACAAGTTCAGAGTAAAATGCAAACATGTAACTGTGAAGTCACACTTTTTAACACGAAGCAAGTCTGAAGGTGACGCTTGCTGAACTTTTAAATCCACAAATTTAGACCATTGCACACATGGTGGATTGTTGATACATACAGTGTATCTGGAAAGTGTCCGCATGTAACTACAAAGCTCATTTCATCTGTGTTCTTCCCTCTCTTCAGGCATCCTCGGCTCTCCATCTCAAGAAGATCTTAACTGCATTATCAACATGAAGGCGCGGAACTACCTGCAGGCCCTTCCAAAGAAACCCAAGGTCCCCTGGGAAAATCTCTTCAAGGCTGACCCAAAGGGTACACACACAAACACCATGTTTCATTTGGAGTGCAGCACCACCATTTTTTTTTAAATTTTTTTTTTATCAAGCAGTCAGAAGTTTCTAGTTTATATATTGGAGTCATCGCTCCTTGATTCCCACCTTATCCCTTCACAGTAAAAGGTGGAAATTCATTGGTAGAAAACTTTTAATGTAAAGCACTAGCAGGAAGTGTTCACTTTGCATTTGTAGTAACTTAAATATTGTTATTGTAGCCACTGACACCATTTGGTGACAGAACAGTGAAAATGCGTGACTGTGACTGGTGTATTATCTGCATAATGCAGGTTCTGTTTTTAAGGTGCACAGATCAATATAAGTAGATAAATGCTGATGTGGCATTGACCTAATTGTTCCTCTGATTTACTTAGTTTACTGACCGAGGTGATGTCTTAACTGGCTTCAGGCCATTAGGCAATCTTTTTTAATCGATCCTGCAGCAACAACACTTTCTTTCTCATTACTCATTACTTTCCTCGTGTAATGAGTCTGAACATTTAGTCAAATAAAATGGGTAAAGCTCAAGTTCAGTCTTGACTGTTTTGTATTAAAAAACTTGAGCATTTGTAGGCATTGTCACACGGAAGGAACTTACTCAGGATTTCAGGAACTTTAGGATACAGGAACGATTTTTAGGAACTATAATTCCTGAACCACTTTTAGTTCCTGCCATCGGGAAGGTGCTCTGAGAGCTTGCAAGACTGAGCAACACTGATAAGTCAAACAAAGGCTTCCCTGGGTTTACAACCACCGTTTTTTAAGTGCTTGTGTATGCCAAAATAAAAATGTCTTGCTAAGTTTATCAAAACTGGGAAAAAACAACAATACAAGACAAAAAAACTGATCTCAACTGAGCTCAAAGCAGCTCCAACAGACAGAAATGATGCGGCTGTAGCAGTGGAGACATCACTTGCCTCTAATTCCCGGTGAATGCGGTACAAATGCAGATATCCCCTGAATTTTCAGTGTGAAAACACCTCAGCACACAACCACACAACCTGTGCACTTAACTGACTAAAGCTCTTGGTTCATTTAACAGCTTTGGACCTACTAGGCCGCATGTTGACCTTTAACCCCATCAAGCGCATCAGCGTGGAGGAGGCACTGGCTCATCCTTACCTGGAGCAGTACTATGATCCAACAGATGAGGTACACACATGCACTGTTTTAATGTGAAATCAAATGTAGGCTTGAAGTAAAACAAAGTAAAGGCAGTTGTGTAGCATTAAGCCACATAAAGCAGGATTAAGTCAATGATTTTATGCCATTAATGTGTGTGAAATCAACAGCAGTTAACTGATAACGGTGTGAATGAAATGATTATATTCAATAAGGGATCAGAATGGACATTCATTTGTAATAAGTTTTGTGGCCGTGAAACTTCATTAAATTCTAATTCCAATTATTTTACAGCTTTGTCTTGGTCATATTGTGAACATTATATTATACAGACATAAACCTGCTCCAGCTTCTCTCTCTGGCAGCTGTAGCCCAATGCTGCAGTTTTGTTAAGAGGTTTTAATGTCAGTGTGCTGGACATCATAACAGTGTCAACTGGCATCAAAGTGCACTTTTAATTTCGCTGATGTAACTGTGTTTCTAAAGTGTGTGTGTCTGTCTGTGTGTGTGTGTAGCCGGTTGCAGAGGAGCCCTTTACTTTCTCCATGGAGCTGGACGACCTTCCCAAGGAGAAGCTGAAGGAGCTGATCTTTGAGGAAACGGCCCGTTTCCAGGAAACTTACCAGGGCTCCTGAGACACACAGGTACATAAAAACGCCTGATTTCGAACACATTTTGGAGCTAAAAGATAACTTGAATACACACAGTATATTCTTGGAAGATATCCCAGATTGGCACTTAAGCCATACAAATTTTTCATGTAAAATAATTTAGAGGTGTCCACAATGTTTCTGTTTTTTTTTTTTTTCCCAAAAATTCCACACACCTGTTTGCCCGCGGTCACACCTCTGCTGCATTTTTAGCAGCTTTTTTCTAATTGACTTGAGTGAGTTTAAAGCATTTTGCGTGTTTTCATGCTCAAGGCACTTCGATTTTCATCCTCCTGACATGTCAGAGTTGCTACATCGAGTTTTAAACTCCGGGCGGAGAGGCTGTATGCCACTGCAGCTTGGTGTGTGCTGTCCAGTCAGAATGATAGATGGATGGAAAGATGGTGGAAATGTTGCCATTGACCACTTGAAAATATTAGATCTGACAGACAAAAAATAAGCTTGGAATAAGCGAAAACCAAAAACCACTTGGTATTTCAAATTTTCAGGTTTTATAGTTGTGCTACTGACTTATTTTTTCTTTTCTTTTGATCAAAGATTATAGCTTCTGTTTATCATTATTGCGTGTATCACATAAGTATTACAATACTTACATCTTGCCTACTAATAACAAGTTGGCCTTCAAAGCCCAAAATGCATCATGTGATCAGAATCGGTGCAACAAAACAAAACTGATACTGAACTGATGCACTTAAATGGTCACATCACTGCTTTGTTTCAGCAGCAGTATTTTAAGCTACAAAAACACACGGAGTATTTTTCATAGCACACCACCAGATGTCAGTGGTGCACACGCCATTCACACAAACCGCTAAACCTGAAGTCCTGCCAAACCTGCAAAGCTGTTTACTGGTGACAAGATGACAGGAAATACACATACCAAGTCTGTAAGATCAGGAGAAATCTGGAAATAATCATGGAATGTGTGAGTATGAGTTCTTGAAGAGAAAAAAGAATTTAGTAAACATAATGGTTGTTACAGCTGTAATATTAACAATTATTTGGGTTATGACTTTTTATGTTATTCTCATAGCCTAATATTATTTACAAGGGATTAAAAATGTTCCTGCAGTACTTTGATTTTTCTTCAGCTGCTTCCATATCAGTATAGACCAATCATGCTGAGCGTGTTCCTTCTGTATCTCCTTTCAGCCCTGAACAGTGACGGAGCAGAAGACTCCAAGAAGACTCCAAAATAACATGATCACATTTTAAAAAACATGCATCTTCAAGAAATTAACAAAACGAGAAAACAAGAGATACGAATGGTTAACTGCTTAACTTTCCAGTTCTACTGCAAGAGAGCTAAACTTAACTTTGATTTCCGTGGTTGGGTGGGACTGTTCTGTTGTACTGCACTCTTTCGGTTTTGTTCGTGTTGGACGTGTTATTTTTCTGCTTTTCCTGTTTAATGACCCACCTCACCGCTCCTCTCCTGTCCTGGCCAAACGTCTGCACATGTTGCGGTTTCATTTGTCCTCTCTCTCTCTCTCTCTCTCTCTCTCTCTCTCTCTCTCTCCTGCTCCTCTCATTAGACACATATAAACATACTACTGCATTAACCAATGCCATAAATCTCTTGTCTTGCTCCATGTACTTTAGAGCCTGGAAAAATCGAGAGGTTGGGGGTGCTTATTGGGTGTGTTTATATATATATACAAATATATAAANTTTTTTTGTTTTTTTTTTTACACGTGTTTGTCGCAGTTATCATTTGTACATTCATTTGTTGAGTGTTTCAGATCAGTTCGGAGTTGTATTTGTATGTTTCGGGGTTTATATTTGCAAATGATTTTTGAACACTTGATTTAGTGACAAACATTCAATGTTTTTATCAGCATGTTGGCTGGTTTATATAATTCTTTGTTGTTGCTCTTCTTTTTTTTTTTTTTTCCAAAAAAAAGAAAAAAAAAATATGTATATATATATATATATGTATGATGTTCATGTGAATGCATGCATTCCTGAAATTTACCAAAGTGGCAGAGAGAAGCAAGGAATTTGGCTGAGGAGCAACTATGGAAGAGCTGTCATAGGCTGTCGTTTTAATGCATTTCTCAAACTTTAACTCGCGCTAAGGACAGACAGTGAACTCTCCATCGATTTGGGGAGATCTGTCTTAATTGGGAATCAGGTAGAAGCAAACACCATGAAATAAACACATGGAGTCTTGAAATAAGAGTGATTTATCAATTAGTGGTCAATATTTACTAAAGTTAGGTATTGGAGGCTTTTTTGTGAGGAAGTGCAGAGGAAACACTACCAGTAGACAAGTAGAATTTTCGATTTCATCACTTTTTTTGGCCAGTTATTTCCATTTTCCACTTAATTCAATTAACACCAACCAATTCCTTCAGGATATTATATTTCTGTAATAAAAGCGTAGCAGCTGACTGGCAAACTGCTCATCTCGTAACATCTCCGATGCTCTCTGTCGTTCCTCACCTCCTCATGGCAAACCAAAGCGCTCCCTTCAGGTTGAACTGTCCTCTTCTGGAATCTTTTCAGGGAAGATGGATTTGGAAAAATGCGGCCTGGCTGACGTGGTGATCAGCCTGATGAGATTAGTGTGTGTTAGCAGAAAAGAGCAATTTCCAGCAAGTATTGTTACCCTAATCTCACTTTGGCCCCTTGACTTGGGTGTGGAATGTAGATAACCTGGTTTCTGATAAAATCAAGCCCCAAACGCGAATGACAGAGGATTGTTCCACCGGACTGTACAGTTATTCCTGCTCGTTAGCATCCTGCTCATTCCACAGCTGAACAGCGTTACTCCATGGCTGTATTTATCTCAGTTTGCCCCTCTCTGCCCATACTCTGTGTAAATTCTCCTCCTCTCTCCCCCTCTTTTCCCATTTTGCTTGTGTTTCCTGACTATCTGTTATCTTCAGTGTTCTAGATTACACACTGGATGCTTCATTTTCATTGTGGGTAATAGTGTAGAAAGGGGAGATTGTGCCAGGGAGAACGCTGAGAACCCAGAACGCCTGATTCCTTGTTTCTCAAGCTAATTCTGTGTGTGCGTGTGCGTACGTGTGCTATTTGTTCTCACTGTCAATGGTTGGCCTTTGTGTTGCCCCCCGCTACTCTCTTTACTCCCCGTTCTGGATGTGACTGTGCAAACCGCTGCTTGGTAGAGCCCCCCATCCCACCCCCTCGGTCTGGCTCCGTTGCTTTAATCTGCATGTATTTCGCCCGTTACACTGGGACCAACAGAGAAGCCCAGAATGGACAAACACACCCACTGGATCTTCTCTCCGGGTGGACCTGTGAACGAGTCTGAGACCCAGATCACAGGCTCTGCCCTCTTACAGCAAAATCATTGATTGTTCCACGTTTTGGATTCAGCCATCCCAGCGAGCAGTCTTACAGGCTGCTCTGCCCCTCTGAAGCCATAGCCAGCATGTGCATCCTAAACCCAACCCATGCTTTACTCAAAGGGCTGCCCTTCCCCCCCTCCCTCGTGTTTTATGTACCTGCCCTCTTCTGCTTTTCGNACTCAAAGGGCTGCCCTTCCCCCCCTCCCTCGTGTTTTATGTACCTGCCCTCTTCTGCTTTTCGGGTCAAAAACATTTCTCTGACTTTGCTGCCACTCATCAGCTTGATTGTGATTTCCTCTTTTTTCACCTAAAATCATGGCTCAAACTGTTGCAAGGAGGGAAGGTGTAAGTGTGAGTGGCAGCAACCAGTCGTCTTACAGGCGTGAAATTCGCTCCAATCACACAACTCAATCAGCACACCTGCACTTTGACTCTGCAGCCACGCTCTGTGTCCTTGGAGATTGTTTTTTTTTATTTTGCTTTATGGCTTTATTTGGATTTTGGTTCCACAAACTCTATCCGTTCCCGCTGCTCGCTCAACTGTATCACCTGGATTGTGCATTTGTGTATGTGTGTGTGTGTGATTACAATTAACATTCAGCAAAGACCATTCCTGTCATGTATGTGTGTTTGGAAATGCGTGTTATATATATTTCATTCATATGTTTGGTCAAAGAGCATCAGTCAACCAAGCCCTGCTTGCATTTTTTCCACCAGACAAGCATCACTGAGTAACCATGGGAACCAAGAGGACCATGTTTACAATCCTCCTGACACGTGCACACACACACACACACACACACTGAGAAGTGTATCTGATCTGTGTGTTTGTCACAATTGCACTTAAACACACCATACACACTCACATAGTATCGATAAAGACCTGCCTATCATGAGGCTAGTTTCCAGATGTTTTTAAATGGCTGTTCTTATTATTGCTATTGTTGTTATATTGGTGAGTTGTTGTATTTTCTTTTTTCTTTTTTCTTTTTCTTTTTTTTTTTTTTTTTTTTTTTTTTTTTTTTTTTTACATAAAAGGGAGTTAAAGTTGTATTTTTTTTTTTTTATTAAATTACTGTATTAGTTTTTATTTGTATTGTTATTTTCCTCATTTCTCTTATGGGCGTGATTATTATTGGCAGTGTTTTCAATCTTTCTGGAACTTTTTCTTTGATTCCCCCTTTAAAATGTTAAAAGGAATTATTTTAAAAGGTGATATAAGTAGATTGTCAAAGAGATATGAGTTATTGAGGGTTCTAGTCTGTATATTCTATGGGTATTATGAATTAAACAAATTAACAAAGAAACAGAATTATATACATATAAATAAATAAAATTCCTGATACTGTTACAAATGTTTGGTCTGTTGGTTTTTTTTTTTTTTTTTGGGTTGGGGTAGCATTACTATTGTAGATCTGGATCCAGGGGCAGAGCCAAGAAGCATTTAAAGGACCACACCATCCATTTTACTTGTTTGAGCCTAATATATTCAATTTTCATACACATAACGTTACTGACAAACATTTCCCAAAGCAGACTAATGGAATGGCAAATTAAAAAAAAATTCCTACCTTCCAGACCACCATTAGTTTCAGTTCATTCTGGTATTAAAATCAACTTGTTGATACTTGAAATGTTCTTGGGATAGGTAATCCATCATCACCAGCAAGACATGTAATTCAGGGTTTTTTTCAAAGTTACATAATTTTAGCATTTAAGCACAATAAAAAGCGCAGAGTGACCTGAAAATGCTTCTTAGTGGTGCATTCAAGTGCTGTAGAAGAACTGACAACAGGTGCATGCTCTGGTCCTTTCTGTGCGGAATATTTCCATGTTTTTGTGGGTTTTCTCTGGGTGCTTTGGTTTCCCCGTAACATCAAAAAAAAAAAAAAAAAAANAAAAAAAAAAAAAAAAAAGTTAAATTAATGCTTCTGCCATTGCCCTTGAGCAAGTCACTAGGCTGTAGACCTGGACTTGATCTACTGTAGCTGCCCATAACACGGCTTGTTTGGTCTTGGTAGAGGCAGGCACTCTAATAAGTTCCCTTTTAGTTCCTCTTTTTTCGTTTTATTCTAAGATGAAAATTCTGTTTCCTGCTCCTCTCAGTATCTTTACAGATGTTCTATCACTCACCCAGTATAAATTTTGCAAAGTAAGCCTGACACTTTAATTGATGTGGAGTGTATCCTGTTACGCAATATTCTGCTGCTTTTCTGGTTGAACAACGTTTTCATCCTATCCTCATCCAAAACATGCCTCAACATGGCTTGCCCATCCATCCCTCTACAAAATGTTAGCTCAGTACCTGGAAACAGGCATGTGAAACTGAAAAACAGGCCAGCACGAAACATTATGTGTCTTTAAAAATGAATAGGAGCTGTATGTCAAAAGACTAACCCTGTAAATGTGAGAAAATGCTGAAAAGCCACATTGCAGTGAGAGAATAGATTTCTCTGGCCTGTCACCCTGCTGTTTGCCACATTCTAGCTTTGCTATTGAAACCAAACAATACAATGCTGCACTCTGCTGACTCTGCTGCGAGGTGTGTGTGAACATAAACGTGTATATGCATGGGCATATCTGCATGCAGGCCTCTAGACATTTAGGTGTTTTCAGGATTTTGTCCTTGCAGGTCAAGTTTGAGTTTACACACCCATCCTTTATCAAATACACCCAGACTGGGAAGTCCTGCCATGCTAACCTTTGCTGCCTTTTCACAATTGGAATCCTAAATTAATGAATTCATTACTCCGAGCACTGGAGCAAAAATTAAATAAATTCTAGAAAGCCTTTGTAAATCATTATGCAGTTCCCAGGTGTGACATATACACAAACAAGTGGTTTCCTAGCTGAAAAAAATACCTCACAGACAGTGAAATACTACTGCCACAGGGAGGGGAGAGGCTGGGAACAAGAGAGGGGGGGTNCCTCACAGACAGTGAAATACTACTGCCACAGGGAGGGGAGAGGCTGGGAACAAGAGAGGGGGGGTGAAATCTGTTGGGAGCTGGTGCTTCATTAACTGATTTTACAGCTCTGCAGATTTCAGGTGCTTTTACTGAGACTAAGTAAGAGACACTTTGGAGTAGATGAGAGCACGGTGGGACATTCCTGCTTTTGAAACATTGATGGACATTTCTTTCGGTCTTACCAGTTTGTCAAGGTTTTTTTCTTATCTGGTGAGGGAGAAATTTCTCAGAAGAAAAAGGCCAGGGCAGACACTCAGGTTTGCCTTTCAGATCTGCATTTCAGAATCACAAAGGGTGTTTGTTAAAGATCAGGTTTATTATCTCGTCTTGAACAAGGACACACTTGTTTGGTAGTTTTGTTGGATTACAGGTTTGTGTCCAGGGAGAATCAGCCGAGCGTTTTCTGTGAGGTCTTGCGGACGTGTTTCTGTTTGAAGGGATGAGTAATTTCCTGTACTTCATTCTTCCGGCTCTTGGAGGCTACACTCTCACCTCCTTGTACCTGCTGAAAAACCCACATATTCTCCACAAGAGGAAACGCACAACCTTCAACTGCACACACATCTCCCACAGAGGAGGTAAGAGACCAGGAGCAGCGATCCACAACCATGAGACACTCACACAAACTCTCAGCTGATAAATGGGTTCCACTTTTAGCCAGATACCTTTATCAATTTCATCCTCTTGGAGGCTACACCTCTTTGTACCAGGCTGTGCCAAGTTGTGCCAGGTTGTATCTGCAAAAACCAAAACTCCACTTATTAACAAATTGCTAAAATTTACAGCTGCAGACTTTTTACTGATTGTTGTTGAAGAACCTTTTCATAATAACTAATATTTGTAATTGCAAACTTGATGATTTATCATCCGTGACATAAACTCAAACCCACAATGCAGTTGTTACATTCTACACCATCCAAAGGCATGTTAGCATCCTGGCAACCCCCAAATTATTCTTATTGATGGCTTATTAGTACTTTAAACAGCATTAATCTTGTATTAACCATTAATGAAGCTATTAGTTATGAGAAAATCCATTATAAAGTATTCAACACATGTAATCCCAGCTCAATTCCTTCACAATTGGCACACAATTATCCTATTAACAGGGCTGGAAGAAAAATTCAGATACTTTATTTAGTAAAAGTTGTAATACCATAGTGGAAAGTATACACTAACAAAACTCCCGTGTTATGTAATTTTATATATAAAATTATATTTTGGTAAAAGTGCAGAAGTATTAGCAGAACTGACTTAAGTTTAAGAAGTAAAAATGCTCATGACAAAAAACAAATGACACACAAACATGACAGCAACATTTTAACTTTGTAGTTTGTTCAGATTCTGCTGCATCCAACTACTTCATACTGTTGTGTAGTTTAAACTATCATTAATTTTCATAATATATAGGAGCTTTTTTTTTTTTTNTTTTTTTTTTTTTGTTTTAGGATCATTACATACCCTGATTGTAAAATGTTAAAATAAAGTAACTGAAGTAACTGGAGTAGAAGTATGAAATAGCACAAAATGGAAATACTCCAATAAAGTGCAAAACTGCCCCAGTTGTTACTTTACTTACTGTACTCGTGCATTGGATGTACTGCATGGATGGAAGAATTCAGCCAAAAATGTATATATAATGTCTGAGATTTCAGATGTTTGATAAAAGAGCAGAAGAGGAGAATCATTCTTCAGCCAAAATGCTCCTCATGCACTTTTAATTATAATCTCATTTTATCGTAAACCTTTTTTACCTGAGGTGTAGCAACATTTGTTTGCTCTTAAATGGGAGAAAGGCGATGTCATTAACACCATAAATATCCTCAGGAAAGGGTCACGTGTGACAGGTTATAAAATGTGGATCAGTGTGTTTTTTCTGTATTTTGGGGCTCCTCTGCTGCCACCATCACCTCTGATTGCTTCTTTGTTCCCAGGAAGCGGAGAGAGGATAGAAAGCACCATGGAGGCTTTCACTAAGTGAGTAACAAACCCTGAGGAAAGCTTTCAGCTACTCCTCAAGTCGAAACAGTAAAATCCTACAACCTTATTTCTAACGGAATATTCAGGATATTCAGGTGTTTTTCAGCCTATAGATGCTTTTTCTGTCAGTTTCAGTATGATTTTTTTCATATCTTTTCACTTCAGAGTGCATGGCTGCTGTTTATTGTTTATGAGAGTTTTCAGGCTTCACAATACATTTGTGTGTGTGTAGGTGTGTGGACACTCTCTCTCTCTCTCTCTGTAAAAAAAATAAATAAATAAATACATACATACATACATACATAAAATAATTTTTTAAAATCCATTTTGGACCTAAAGGTTACTGCTTTTACTTAATATGTTCTATACAATATAGAACATATAACAACATAGAACATAAAACAATTCTTTATTTTATCTGTGTTTGTTTTATCATCATTATTTTATGGTCCTTTAGGATTAAACATTGAATTTACTCATATGTTTTATGTATTTTAGATTGGTTCATATTGTCTTACAGGGTCTGTAACCAGCCAGACTGGTAAACAAAAGCTCTCTGTCTGTCTGTGAAAGTAACTAAATACATCAGTTCTTAATTCTTTAAAACTTGTTTCTCCCTCTCTGCTGTGTCTGTAGTGCCGTGGAGCAAGGCACTGAGATGCTGGAGCTGGACTGTCACCTGACCCAAGACGGTCACGTGGTGGTGTCACATGATGAGAACCTGCTGAGGGAGACCGGCCACGATGTCACCATCTCCTCACTCAGGCTGCAGGTTAGAGAAGGTCAAAGGTCACAAGGTCACCTGTGATGTTTGTTTGTTTCTTTCTTTCTTTCTTTCTTTCTTGCGTTACTCTGCACTGTAGCAAGTTGTATCTTATGTATATTTTACACCTTGGATGAAATTCTTTTAAGGGTTATCATAATATTAGTATAATATAATTTATTAAGGGTTTATATATGCTGCCTCTCCTCGTTTACGTTTCAACTCTTTCAGGATTTGCCGTTGTATAAGGAGAGGCTGGAGGTGACGTTTTACATAGGTGTGTTTTCTTCCTCTCATTCTTTAATTCTTAATCATTAACAAAGCCGTTTCATAAAGGCCAGTTGGATTGTCAGCATTTTGCGTGTGCGTGTGTGTGTGTGTGTGTCCTTTCATTTTCAACTCTCCTATCGTCCTCCAGGCCACTATAGCACTGGTGCAGACAGGAAGTTTGCTCTGCTGGAGGATCTGTTCAGGAAATTTCCCAAGATTCCTATCAGCATAGAGATCAAAGAGAACAACCGTCTGCTGACAGAAAAGGTACAGACACCAAAGCCAGCTGATTCCTGCTCACTTAGAACAGTCAATATCAGTGTTCCACACAAAAATGTGTTTGATCTCATTCTGTGCAACTCTCCCTTTTGCTTTTGACATTAAACATTTGACATTTTATATCAAATATTGAGGCATTTTTGCAGAGATTAAACATATAAACATTGATTAAAGATGCTCAGTAAGCAATAAAAACAGCTTGCTCATTAGTATTTGTTAAAATTATGAGACTGAAGACAAATTTGAACAGAGTTTTCGAGGCTTTCCCCACATTTTCCATAAGAAAAATCAGTGTCTTAAGATTATTTAATTTTCTATTTTAACCTCTAAAACTCTGCAGGAGTCTATCTTTACAAACTCATGTTGGTTGTCCAATGACTGTTTAAAGCCACATAATTTCATTTTAACTTCCTGTTGGAGATCCCAAGCTTACCAAAGATGCCAAATATGAAATCCAAATTTATCCATCAATCCATCCGTTCAGTGATGCAGTCTCTATACCTGCTTGTCCTATAAAGTGTAAATGACATATTTTAAAGAGCTGCTTTATAAGATTGGTTTCTTGGTTTCATTAATTCAAAAATTTAATCTCTGTAAAAATAGCATTTCTGAGGTATGTGAATAATATGTACTGTATCTACTGCACAAAGATACAAACACAAAGTATGTTGTTCATTTTGAGAGAAAAATTTACCATTGCCAGTAAAGCCTTATTTATTACTTTATAAGTTCCTAAGATGCACTCTAATGTTTTCTGTTATTGTGTGAAATTCTGTTATTGTGGCAAATGATTCAGAATTATTATTATTTTTAAGTACACAAGCTTTTGTTTCTACAGGGATGTCACACATGCATGCAAGCGACGTTATCAGAGGTGGTATGGTCCAAAAAGTTTAACAACCACTGTTTTAGTTAGTCTATATTAAAATATAGACAAAATCATCACCCACCTAAGAGGAAACGCCTATCAAATAGAATCAGTACAGTTGATATATCCAGCTAATGGGCATTAGGCATGAATTGACTCTATAAAGTGTACATTGTGTTTGTTTCATTTTTATCTCAGGGTTTAAGATATATATACTGCATACACACACACACACACACACACACACACACACACACACCATCCATGTTTTGCATTGTTCCAACATCCTGCCAATACAGTATCTCCATGTTGTTCCACTTGTGTGAATATTTGGTGACAGTCTTACATCAGTCTACACAAATGTCAACAAATGACATCAATCGTATTACATGCTGCAGTATTTAATCATTTCTACATCATTTATCCTGTGTGTGTCCTCTGTTAGGTGTCTGACCTGGTAAGACGCTACAACAGGGAGGACATCACTGTCTGGGCTTCAGTGAATTCCAGGATCATGAAGAATTGCCTCAGAATGGTACATGAACCACTTGGGGGAGACAAAATTACATGAACAGCATTACATTCCAATTCAAGTCAAGTTTCAAGTCAGGTCTGTTGGTATAGCCCAGGATCACATAAAAGAGCTTTGCGGGCTCACACATCAATGTTTCCTGAGCTAGTCCGAGCTCTCTGAGAAGACAAGGAAAAACAGTGAAGTGTAGTGAATCTAAAGTTATAAAAGTCAGTGAGATGGTCCAATGAGGACAGGACCATGATGCAGTGAAAGTCAAACAAAATGTCCTCATGTGGGTGTCCAGTCTTTGTCCTGATTTTACCTGAACAAGGTTAGTAAGACAAGGAAAATTTATTTATACAGCACCATTCAAACACAAAGGCGATTCAAAGTGCTTTACACAAGGCAAAATGCATTAAAACAACATTTAAAGGACAATAAGAACAAAATAAAACAAGTAGGGGAAGGGTCCGTAAACCTGGCCACTAGGATTTCATTGAAAATATAATTTTTCCTGAACATTCATGGTTTAGAACCAGAATCCTTGAAGTAAACTCATATTATTATTATTATTATCAAAGTGAAATTAAAAAGGTTCTACAGGTTCTACAAGGTTCTACATAAAAGTATGAGTTTGATGAACAACCTCTTCTTAGTGCACCACTACTCTTTTAATTCATTTTCATCTTTCTTGCTGTCTGTACTCAACAGTTTTAGCATCTCTCCCTTCATTGAGAAACATTGTGTGTGTGTGTGTGTGTGTGTTGAACGTGGTACTCAGCCCGTCTGTCTCTGCATCCTCGTAGAACAGCTCCATGCCTTACAGTTTCACTGCGAGCCGAGGCGTGCTGCTTCTCCTTCTCTTCTACAGTGGCCTGCTGCCTTTTGTGCCGCTGGGAGAGAGCTTACTGCAGTTCTACCTGCCATGCATCATTAACAGGTGTGAGTGCATGTGTGTGTGTGTGTGTGTGTGTGTCTTTGCGTGATTATTGCATGTTTGTGCGCATGCATGTCTTTGCTGTTTGCTGTTGGTGAGGTAAAAGGCCATTTTGTTTAATCTTTCCTCTGTTTATATCACACATGTTGACCTTTGGTTATGGCTGTGTCCTTCGTATTTACAAGGGTTGATTGATAAGTTCTCAGCCTGCTACATACAGATGTGTGGAAGGACTGTAATATTTTTGTGGAAGTACTGTAATTCCTTGGGTGTTTTGCACATTCACTGCATTAATTTGATTATAACTGAGCTATTTGTTTATAAGTGAGATTACATCTAAGTTCAAGAGATACCCAAGACTCAGAGTTGTATGAGATGGACAAGCTAGGCAAACATGCAGTCATTATGCTGATTCAGCACCCACCCTATTCACCTGATTTGACCCCTCAGACTTTCACCTCTTCCCAAACATGAAAAAAGTTTTAGCTGATTTTTTTCGTACAACCAAGAAAAAAGACTTCTACGAAACTGGGATAAAACCCTTCAGCATTCTTGGCATAAATGTGTCAAGTTGTAAGATTATATTGAAAAAAAAAAAAAAAAAAGAAAAAACAACAGGAACAGCTCTGAGTTGGAGCTTTCTATAACACACCAAAACTAATCAATCTGCAGAATTTATCCCACAGATTACTCTCCCCTCTTGACTGATGTTTGATGTAAGTGAAATATGTTTTATTGAAAATATATCTATTAATACTCTCTCTTTCTTGATATGCTGCAGGACATTCATTCCTGAAGAACACTTCCTGAGGAACAGGCTCGTTGTCTCATTGTTAGAAAAGTGAGTGGGATTTCAGTGATTTGGTTGAATGACTTGGTTTGGTGTAGAGCTCTACTACTTTGGACATAAATTTTCATAGTCTTTGTATGTGCTGATGTCATTGCAGAGTGGCTATGAGGAAGAGTCTTTTTAGACACCTTGCAGCCCGTGGAATTCAGGTATGAATCCATGATCCATTTAGCATAGAACCTTTTATCTTGTTTCTTTCTGATTTTTAATGTGATTTACTAGTTTGTTTGTTTTTTTAAATTTTATGCATGAATTATTGGTCTTAGTTGAATTATCTACTACGGTAGCTTTTTCCAAATGGTGAGGGGACATGACAAATGTAATTTCCATTTTATGGATGAATAAACTTGAACCTGAACCTGGTCACAATTGCACAGTAAATGCTGTATTTACATGCAGAGCTTGAAATGTGACATGGTCATAAAAAAGTAATTAATTATCCTCCGTGTAACTAATTAAAATCAGTTCTAGTAGACATTGATGATATACAGTGTTTTTGTCATCAAGTAAGATGCTGCTTTCTGAAGTTGTCGTCCTAATCTAAAAACCACAAAAGCATGACGAATTCTCTAAATTTATGAGTAGTCAAAATTACCTGATCTTTATACAGTATATTTCTGAATTTTTGGAAGTAGAACTGTGTTTTTAGAATTTGGGTTTGATAGATTGAGTCTGCCTATCAGTTAGAGAATATATTAATTCTAATGGCACATATGGAAATATATACACAGCCACTATGAGTGTCTGTCATGCTTCATCTGTCCTGATGTGAGTAATCTCTCCCAGGATGACATCACCTCCATCGTTATGTCATGAGTGGTCACTAAATAGTTTGAGCATGAAAACAAATGAAGTCATATGCCATGGTCCTGTCAGTTGGTACAGAGCTAATGTCATTTGAAAATGTTATTCTAAAGTAGTGCCCAAGAAAATCTTCATACCATACAAGATTTTAACCTCATTAAGTCTGCTAACTGGATGCTTCGACAGGTTCTTCTTTACAAATTCTTTAGAAAAATTAAAATCCTTTTTGAACTCCCAAAGTTTTCAAGGTTAAAAAATATATATATCAGGCAGAATTTTGGGGAAATTTGTACATAGTAAGGCACAAGACATCACCATTTCCATTTAATGTAATGGTGCAGCTACAGAAAAACAGCATCTTGGATTTGAGTATTTCATTCAGTGTCATCTCTATTGGAACAAGCCAATATGGAAACCTTCATATTGTCTTTAATCTTAAAGAGAAATTTAATAGGTTAACTTTATATATATGTAATTGCAGGTGCACTTGTTTGTGTGCAATAACAACGAGGACATAAAGGCTGCATTTGATGTAGGGGCTACAGGGGTGATGAGTGACTATCCATCTCTTCTGTCAAGCTACCTATCCAGATGCAGAAATCAGGACTGACCAGCAACACAACCAATCATGATCCAAAGGAACACCTCTGAAATGACTGTTTTCCTTTCTTTCTGGCTAGATGGTTAAAACTCTGTTAAAAAACTAAAAAGTAATGTAATGGTGCACAGGAGCAGATGTGCCAGTACATCTAAGTATATCTAGCATCTAACAGCCTATTTAGTCATTTAAAAGTGAATAACACAATAGTAGTTGCTACTGCATAGAGGAAACCTGCTTGGTCACATTTTTAGAGATGCAATCAGTCACGTGTGCATGAAAATCATATATAAAAAAGAGAAGTTAATGCAAGTGTGTGATCTACAGTTCCTCCTCAACTATCATGAGATAGTCAGAGTTGTGGGTCAATACCATGCAGTAGGAACACAACTAAACAATCACTATGACTATGAGTCATAGTCTGTAATCTGTGTTAATAAAATTAGTTGCATGCACCTAATTTTATTAACACAGATTACAGTGTTAATTATACATAGTGATTATAATAATTATTATATATAGTGATTATATCTGCAATCAGTTTAAATCTCCGATTGACTTCTGCTATGCAATTTTTCAAAAAGAATTATGACTTTCAAGAAAAATCAATGCCTATATCTTTAAAGGCATTGATTTTTTTTTCAGTAGTCAGAGAGTTGAATGTTTAACCAGCTGGACATGTGACTACACTCCCCTTCACATATCTCAGGTTTTGAGATAAGAAGGAAAACGTGACATTGTTTTGACTGTGTCTGATGTTATTTCCTGACATGATTTGATTAGTTTGTGCTGTATTGAAGAATTCAGTCATCTGACTTTTATTGCTTTTATTCATTTATTTATCATTATAGATGATTTTAAGACTAAACAAACAGAATTAAGTATGTAAATGAAAATAGAGATGATAAAATATATTCTTATTGTTACTATGAATATCATTTTAATATACAGTAATACAAATATGTTTGATATCTAGACTGGTTGTGCATGTGTGTTTAATACAGTCTTATGCTCCATGCACATGTAAACACAGGGTTTATATGTGCAGCAAACCCCACCTGCAACACATGTAGCCATTTTCTAGGCCATGGTCAAAGTCCAGCCACATTGCTGTGATAATAATCAACTAGTCTGCTGGTGAAACAAAGACTATTTTTCTGATCTGGTTGGCTGTGCCTAAGTGAGTTAATAGATTATAAGTGGATCAGTTCAGACTGAGGCCTTTAATGGCTACAGAGGACAAAGTTCTAGTTCCACTTACTTACCCAGCAAGAAAATGGGCCTCTTGTGATCATACAACACGTGTTCCGAAGAGGCAAAAACACTCAACCTCAAGTCAGACATACAAATCAGCCAAGAAACCACAACATCAACACCCCATCAACATTTCCTTGATCATGTCACAGAAACCAAAATTCATATTATTTTCGGTTCACTCAAGAACTTCCACAAAACAAAACACAACATACAGTTTAAAGTATGCAAACGTAGTAGCAACCAAACTGCCCTGATAGCCATAAAAAGAAGCTCAAGTGAAATCAAATCTGATTGGTTGACCCACATTCTGGCCGTTCATCCGTGGCTCCTATTGGTCGACGGGGATTTGTTTCGCAGTCGCTGATGCGTTTCAGACTTCCTCCTCCGTGTGTTTTGATAAGCAAAGCGCATTCGCCTCCTGCTGCACCGCAGGGAAGAATACTGTCAGTGTGCCAGCGTTTTCGCATTTCAGTCCTAGTTTTAACGGAGACGCTTGCTATCTGGTTCAGATTGTACTTATAGAAAGGAAAGGCGGGTAAACGTGCAGAGCTGCTACCAAAGGTTGTGTTGTCTTTGCCGTTACTGTTTGGGTCGTCAGCGCGTGGTGGCGTGCTGGACCGAGCCGAGCTGACTGCTAACCCGCTCTCAGATAACCCGACTGTCGGTCACTTTAGCCCGCTGTGGAGACTTTGACGAGCCCATTGGAACTGTATCAGGTGAGTAGACCGACACAAGAAATCCCCTGAAATGCTGCTAGCCGAGCTCTATGTTGTGGTAGTGCGGAGTTAGCTGCTAGCGAGCTAATACGCAAGCTAATGCAGAGCTGATGGCCGAGGAGCCTTTAGCTGACAGATGGATCAGGCTGTTAGTGTGTCTTTGTTAGCCACTGGCAGGTGATCACATCGTTGTGCAATGCCACGTTGCCAGTACTTCAATTTTGGTTACTGATTTCACCTAATGTGGAGATGAACGGAGAAAATAAGTGCTAGTGCAGCCTGCATAAACCAGGAAGCGAGCTATCTGACAAAAACACTGCTCTAACATGTTTGGCAGTGTTTAGTATCAACCAGTGTAGTCTATTTATGACAATGCACCCTTTGCCAAATATTCTGTTTAATTCTGCATGGTAACATTATTAAAAAGAGAGCCGAATATTCTAGCTGTTTACTGGGGCTGCACAATTATTTGAACTACAATCAAAAATAACTATGAAATTAATTTTGGTGTATCTCGTTTATGTATGTATGATGTATCTGATTGATTTAAGCCTGGAACTAATTTATTATCATCATAAAAAAAATCCCAGAGCCCGAAGTGACATCTTCAAATGCTTATCTTGTGTGACCAAAGAAAAAAAACCTCAAAGATTCTCCTTACAGTGAGAAGAAACAAAGAAAAGCAGTAAAACCTCACACTGAATAAAGTGAACCCAGCACATTTTTGTTTTTTTCACTGATAAATGACTGAAAACGATTATTAAAATTAAAATAAGATTTCATACTCTGATACATTGTTAAATATATGTGAAATCAACACAACCAACAAATATTTCACATGTTCATTTGACTTAAATTGTAAATTGATTTTTTTTCTTTTTTAGAACTATCAGATTTTTTTCTGGGCATTGTCTAATTATTTAAACAACTCAATACTGCACCTGTGTAGACTGAAGCATGCTTGTCACTTGTATTTCTTTGATCAGAGGTGTTCAAGTTGTAAAGACTTTATTGTGTCAGATGTCCTACATTGATCTGGCTTTCTCACTAACAGAAGAGTTAATCAAAATTTGAAAGAAAGAAAGAAAGAAGATCCCTATGGAATCTAAAGAAAATCTGCCCAATACTTGATTGATATTTATGGATATATGGAATTATAGCTTTGCCTGCATTACCAGTACAGATATTTATGAGGTGTGAATTGTTTTTGATTGTGCAAAAACATTGTATTTTATATAAACTTTAGTTGAAAATCAATGAAAAATCAAACTAGCAGCAGTAAAATACATTCCTGCTCCTTCTTCCTCATCAGACATGGTGAAGCTGACAAAAGCCAAGACATTTCAGGCTTACCTGGACTCCTGCCACCGTCGCTACAGCTGTGTGCACTGCCGTGCCCATCTGGCCAACCATGACGAACTTATCTCCAAGGTCAGTCCACCCATTACTATAAATACTCATTTCATTTGGCATGAGCATTGCTCTATGGTTCACTTATAGGTTGCACAGTAGGGAAAGCTGTTTTGGCTGTCTAAAGAAAAATAAAAGCCTAAAGCCTTTCTCGTGTCTCCAGAAGCTGTAATGTTTATTACACTCCACAATACATAATAAACAATTGGCATCTATCCACTTGGAAACATGACATTTCAGCTCATCACATTTCATGGTAGTTTCATTATCAGATATCATGTGTTCAAGTTGATATTTAGGCAGGTGCTAGAGGACAGTTGATGGAGCACAGAATGGAAAAGGGTCTATCCTAAAGGAAACACGTACTGTATGTGCTCAAGTAAATATCATGGCAGTTTGGCTGTGGCATTTACATATTTTTTTCCTTTACAAGGAAATAGTGGAACTCGTGGTGGTGCTACAAGGCAAGGAACTCGCCAAAAAAGATTAGGAATCATTCTCTGGGGACCATGAATATATACAGCAGAATTCATTGTGATGGGGGCAAAATCGATAACATTTGATACATTTCCTGTTAAAAGAAAGTCTCAAAAGTTTTGGATTTAATTTGCAAAGTTTGGGAAAAATACTGTTTGTTTCATGCCCTATTTGCTTGTAGTCACTGAAATGTGCATGTGTGTCATCCCTGCTCTGATTCCATCTTTTCTTCACGTCTGCTAGTCTTTCCAGGGGAGTCAGGGCCGAGCCTACCTCTTCAACTCCGTGTGAGTATCTTTGTTTGATTTCATTACATGTTGACACTTTCTGTTCTCTTAGCTTTTGTGTCCTTCTGTACACTTTTCACCTTGTTAAGCTACAACCTTTCTTTGAGAAATATACAGTTATATACCTAACCATCATTACTACTTCAGAAAAACCTTTGCCAAAATATTTCTCTGGCTATAACCCTTTATCAGTACCTTATCCTGTGAGATTCGTTTTGTGGCATGTTCAGTATTTTTGTGGTTCCCAGTCAAAGAAAGATGTTTTGAACATATTTATCTAGTTTGTTTTCACAGTGTATCGTTTGTTGAAAACATTGAGTTCTCCAAAACGAAATTCCCGGTGTTAAGCACATATGTAGAAACCACAGTGTCAGCAGATAATTTGATTTGCTGTGGACCTTGAAGTTGGTTGAATTCACTCACGGTCACATTCTTCTTGGGTTAGTAGGTCAGGAATACTCAGGCTGGCAGATGTGAGGGTATTGAAGCTTCCCAGTCTAGTCTAATTTATTTAATTCTATTAACCTCATCAGTGTTTCTACAACTTAAAACTACTTGATCTTTTTAAAGTTTTGTTATAAATGGTTTCAAATTTATGTTAAGACATATTTGCTTATGTACTGAAATGTATTTTACCTCTAAAAGAGCTGATAGCACTGTAGGAAAAGTAGTTTAATTATTGTTTAGACATAAAAATGCATCCTGCTGTTCACAAACACTCAGAGATCAAGAGTGTTGTTGTTGGCCAATGTTGCATTTGTTGTTCCTCAGAACTAGGAAGTCTAACTCAGAATTATGTCATTTATGACCACTGCACACTTGAGCTTAAGTGGGAGACTACATGGAGACTCCATGAACTTTTGTTTTGTTTGCTCTGTTAGATCAAAAGAAGCTACGTTTTAACAGTAATAAATTATTTACCTTTTCAAAACTGCTACTGCAGCTACAGTTACAGCTACTTAAGTGTTATATGTTTAACCAGTTAGTGTCTGCATGCTGTTTTTTTTTTTTTTTATTGTTTCTACATTTTCATTTATAAATAGAGAAATTACAGTTAATGGTGTGAGCAGCCATATTGACGAGGTCAATACTGAACTCGGGGTTGTCCGAGCTTTCTGAGTCGGAATTCTGACTTGAGGAGGTGTTTTCTTTCGAGTTTCCTCTTCAGAAGTCAGAAATTCTGACTTCCGAGTTTTAAACAAACTGGGTCGAAGTAGGACCCAGTAAAAGACTATAGGGTTCTCGAAAGTCTTCTACTGCATGTTGGAGAGCGTAATGAAATTACTGTGAAGCCTTCACTGAATTGGACAGAAGCTGTAGTTTGATGCTGCTGCTTGTGGTTTCAGGGTGAACGTCGGCTGCGGCCCTGCAGAGGAGAGGCTGCTGCTCACAGGACTCCATGCTGTAGCTGACATCTACTGTGAAAACTGTCACACCACACTGGGATGGAAATATGTAAGCATGCACAGCTGCACACAAACTGTGAGGCCATACCTGCCAGCGTATTGACCAGAGCTGGTTTCCCCACTACACATATTCTGATTGCATAAAGCTTGAATGGGGAAGTGGAGCAATAAAGGCAGTATTTCCACATTATACAAATGCGAATCACACGATATCAAACTTTCACCGACTCTTTTTTCACACTGTAAAAGACGACCATATTTGGAAAACAATTGAAAACCTATTTTCATTTTGCAATATGAAGAGAAAATCAAGTTTAAAGGACCATGCCGGTGATTTTTCACTTTTGAGCCTAATAAATACTACCCTCATACATCTTATGTTACTGCCGACCATTTTGGTTTTCATGTAATTTTGCCAAATCTTTCAAAACCAAATGCTCGGGTGATGCATCCACCTTAAAATTCAATGTTTCAGGTGCTAACATGCACAATTGTACAATGCGCGGTCATTTTAATTTCTTGGTAAAAGGTGTCTTCTCCTGTGACTACATTCCTTGGCGGAAACATACATTTTTTTCCATGTAGCTGCTCTGTTGGATTGATTAAATTAAGCAACTTTGACAAAAAAATTTAATTGATATCATGTTTGCTGTGATGGATTACTTATCTCAAGCAAGTTTCAAGTGTCTACAGTTGATCTTAATAGCGTACTGGAATGAACTGAAGCCCCATGGCAGTCTGGAACAGGGATGGGCAACTTTGATGAGGATAGGGGCCAATAAAATTTCATTCTTATGTCAAAGGGCCACACATTAAATAAAACAAAAATTACTGTGAACTCAGTACATACCTGTCAACATTGATGGACCTGATCTGATCTTATTCTCTCATTGAAACTTTGCTAACATGGAATTGATGGAAATGGTAGTAAATACAGCATCAGTAATGACTTAGCGCCCTCTGCTGATGGGTGGTAGTAATAACAAAGGAAAAACACTTTTATAATTTTCATTTTTATTAATTAAGAAGTCATCCAAGGACCTGATAGATTAAAGGAGCGGGTGACATCTGGCCCACGGGCCGCCAGTTGTTCATGCCTGGTCTGGAAGTAGGAAAAAAAATTGTAAAATTTACCATCCCTCCATTTTCTAAACCCGTTTGTCCTGTTGAGGGTCACGGGGGGGCTGGAGCCTATCTGGAGCAATATGTTTTAGAAAATGGTTGGCAGTAATACAACATTTTTTTTTTTATTTTTCATTTACGTTTTTAATTTACATTTCCATACCCTAATGTACCTCCACTGTTGGTCTCTAAAGGAACAAGCCTTTGAACTGAGTCAGAAGTACAAGGAGGGGAAGTACATCATTGAGCTGTCTCACATGATAAAGGACAACGGCTGGGACTGAGAGGAAAACTTTCTTCATGACTCTTACAAAGCTGCATCCCTTCTGCCTAAAAGGGTTCCAGCATAGCCTCCTCATCCCGCAAAAGATCTGTCGCAGTGCCACCCTTTCACCACGTACAGCTTTGCCAAGAATAGCATGTGATGCCTTATCTTTTTATGTTCGTCATGTTTTTCTGGCAACTACAACAGCACACTTGCTGCTATCGCTATCCCTCTTGTTAGTTGTCCTGGGACATGGAGTGAATGAGTGTAGGGCTTGTGTGTGTGTGTGAACGACTAGAAGATGTACACACACACAGACGTGTGCGTGTCGGTTTTTAAGAGCGTGTGTTGTTTGAGTGATGCGGGTCTTATCAGTAACCACAAAACGGTTTTACTCTGCGCAAGTGACTTCAATGCAGGTTTTTGAATGTCAGAAATGTGACTTTCTTACACATTGGGTGCAGATGTTTGGGTTTGCCTTTTGAGTTCATGGTGCACATTTAGATGTATCACGAATGGCCCATATAGAGGAAAATATTTTGACAAGCTCATATTTCTCATAGTATAGATTTTTGCCAGTGGCGCAATCTCATGAGAATGCTTAGATCTGCTGGAGGGTTTGTATTTTTATTGTCTATGATTGAAGTTTGTGTTTTTATTGTAAGAAGTCATGTTTTACATCCAAAGGCAATCAGGGTGTTGAATTAATAATGTTAAATCATGCAAAAAATCTTTTGCAAGAATTCTTAAATCTGGATATGAGTCTATTCTGATGGTAGGTATGCATCGAAGCACCAGTTTGTAGGTGTATCTGTACAATCTAATGCAACTTAACAAGACAGCCCTGCAATAAATCCTATCTTTGTGAAGGTCAGAATGTTCTGTTGTTGTTGATCGTGTCAGAGAAGTGTTGGTTTGCATTGAATGGTGTTACTAATGTTTTATCAAACCCATTTACATACATTGGGGAGAATAAAATATTAGCAACACCTCTGTCTGCTCCAACATAATGCCAGCATTTACTGCTGCCTCCAAAATTGAGATTGAGCAGAGTCACCTCTCTCAACAAAAATGGAATATTGTTACATTCATAAAGCCAGAATTTATTGCAGTGCCATTGGGTTGCATTCGATACTAGTAACTCTGTATACTTTTTAGTGTGTCTTCAGTATGACCGAGGATCTGTGTGTGTTTGTGTGTATGCAGTGTGTGCTGAGATGTCACAGGCTGGTGTTGAGAAGCAGTTCTCTGGGGTTCACATCTTGAGTTTCCACTGCACCTAATGCTCATGAGATCGATTCTACTAATACTGAGCTGCCCTTACACATACATTTACTCAGTCATGTTAGAGCAAAGTTAGAATTATGTAGCATATTTATGGTGATTTGTGTTTGTTTGTTTTTTTTTTGCTTCTTTCATTAAAGTGTTTTATTTTAACCTGACCTCTCAGAATAAAATACCATGTGGTAAATATCTGTAGTTCTCTATTGTTTTTGTGCTAAACAAGTGCTTTTGTGTATATATGCTTTTCCATATTAATACAATACATCTTTATTATACAACACAATTTTATTGTCATCCATAATTAAAATTTGTCTTGGATCACAGCTGGTATAAGACAAACATTAAAAAGCATTACAATTAAGAGCCAAAAACTAGATTTACTAGAAAAGTTTATATGTGTGTGTGTGTGTGTATATATATATATCAAGAGTTCAATTTAACAACTTCATTTTTAAATACTATAAAAATCATTTTGTTATTGCGCATTATATCAACTAATCTCGTGGGATTAAAATTAAGAAAATCTAAATAAATTAGAATAAACACAAGTACCATACAGTTTGATTGAGATTACTGAGAATGCATAATTTAAAAAAGAATTTACAAATTTATAAAATGGGGCTTATGTAATTATGTACGTGCTGCTTGGAGTTCACTCAGTGACTTGCTGACATCAAGAACTAAGAGGTGGACAACCTGACTGTGCAACAAGTCGGGGGAGAGAAAGAGAGAGAGAGAGAGAAAACATTACGGTGTATTATTTATTTTTTTGATTATGATTATTATTCTAAACACATATGAGCTCCACTTGCCTTCATGTAATTTTCTCATACATGGGGATTTATTTGAAGCAGTTGTTAGTTTTCTCTCCTTACATTTGCCGTGTTCCCAGAGAAGAATGAAGAGTGAAATCCTTATCTTCAGCATTTATTTCATCTTGGAGGAGCATTAAGTAATCACCCTCATTTAAAATTGTGTTGCAAAAACAAATCAGATGCATTCGATACAGACAAAAAGGTTAGAACAGCTTGAAAGATCAGTCAAAACCAGTGCCTTTTACTGTATCTCCACCGAGGAAGGAACAGCGCCCCCTGCTGGTTAGAAATGTGTATATAACACGTGTAAATAACATGTATAGTTTATGAGTTATTATGCATTATATAATGCAAAAATAACTCCCAATCAACTAAACTTGATTTTATTAGGATCTGCATACCATGCAAACTTTCAACATGCTCAATATTGATCAACTACACATAACTTTATGTTGATCCATACATTTTATGAGTTATTATGGCTTGTATTGTAGCAAAACCCTAAAGTAGCTCATAATAACAAATGCTTAAAAAATACAATACAATCATGCTGCTCAGCACAGCAATCAATGCATTTTCTTCAGGAATGCAAATCTAGTTGATTTTATTTCTATTTTGCTTGATGCTGCAGTAATGTGTGACTATATAAAATAATAGGAGATTAAAACAATTTTTCATGTATTATTTCACCTTGAAATAAACAGGATGATTTTATGTATGTATTTTATGGGTGGTTTTATTCGGTACTCCTGCGTCCGCAGAAACGGACCGCTCCAGGAGAGTTGATCACGTGACCTATTCCGTTTCGCCATTTTCCTCTTTTACACCGGTGCTCCTCCTGACAGATACGCCGTCGCCCCTCTCGGTGTTTGAGCTTTGTAGATAGCCGTATCATCCCGAAAACAAACAAACAGCGAGCATGTCTTCTGAGGAGAGCCCCGAGTACTCGCCTTTTTTTGCTGTGATGGGAGCCTCTGCGGCCATGGTCTTCAGCGGTAACTACACCAGCCTCTTCATTCATCTGCCATCTCAGGCCTTTTCTTTACATTTTAACGACAAATTTGGTTTGTTCGTGGTACAACAACCTTAAATTCCGATGTAGAAGACGACAGCGGATTTTGTTCTTAAATAACGGTGTATCTGTTAGCTGAGTCGGTCACAGATTACACACCTGCCGGGGATGCGAGCAGAGGCGGGGGAAGGTCTTCCCCCCCGTCATCGGGATGCTAATGGTTACTGACCTATCGTTATTATCCTAGGCTGCCGTCGCATTATTATCGTTATAGCTGCCTCCTTTGTGCCAGGTTTGCTTTTTATAATCATATGATGTTTTTAATGCTATTTAGATGGCAGCTGGTAGTGACGCAGACCTGGATGAGGTCTTAGATGCACCGGGATGGCCTGTCTGTTGGCCCGGTGTGGTCCAACGCTGGTTTCCCATTGGTTTGAATGGGATTCAGTAAAGGAGAGCCTTAAACTTCTAGATGAAGGAACTAAAATGGTAAATTCACACCAAAACATTGTTAACATTGTACGATTTCAAATATTTTAGACAATTAGAATCAAGTGAAATCACAGACAGCTGTCCCTAATCTGGACATCTGAGCATCAAGACTTGAATCTGATCTCCGGTTACACATTCTGGAGTATTTCCATTAAATTACTCTATGTTCTCATATAAATTTTGATTGATTTATTACTTTTTTTTTTTATGTAAGGCTAAAAGCAGCATCTGTGTTTGAAGTATCACAGTCTCCTCTTTCACCATAGACAGTCTGTATTGTCCCCATACAGAGGCTGTGCTGGAGTATGCCTCCCAAATCAGACATTGTTGGGGCTGATTGTTCTGCTCTGCATTCACTTTTCCTCTGCTCTGACCTTTTAGTATTTGTTAATAGTGAAGACTATCTGGCTAGTAATGACTACCTGGCTGGTAATGTTCTGAAGAAAGGGTTTTTATATTCGCTCTTCATCCTGCAAAACCATTTCCAGCAAAAGCCTCTTAACTGGTTCTGCTTTCACTCTGGATCATTGAATGTGAAACATTGTAAACATGATTAATGTAGACATTAAAAGAATGCGTGACGCCACCAGAATGGACAACATATCAATCTGGTTTTACAGCAGTATTATAACAGTCAGCCATTAAAGTCATTGCTGGCCCAGGCTTGATCATACACATAAGGCAGAATTCAGGCCGATGGCTGTACTGCTGCAAAAATACACGGGCTCCTCCTCATGAATTTCTTTGAGATCAGCCACTTCAGCGTCTCAAAGGCAAAAAAAAATGAAAAAAAGAAAAAAAAAGTTAGTGTGCATTTGGTTGAACATTAATGCTTTGACTTCCCTTGATGTCTTACTTCGAGCATCCTAGTGATGTAATTTGTAGTGTTAAAAAAAAAAAAAAAAAAAANAAAAAAAAAAAAAAAAAAAGTGAGCCCTTCTGGTGTTCAACACAACTGATGTTGAAGTCAAATGTCCCTCCTAACCAATGAGTATAAAGCACTTTGAAGTGCCAAACCTTAAAAGCTTTCAGGTGTAAATGATCATTAAAACATTTCACCCGACATGTACAGTTTTTTTTTTTTTTTTTTTTTTTTTTTTTTTTTTTTTTTTTTTNATGTTTATGTAAAAAAAAAAAAAGAATGCTTAGAGTGCATTTTTCACACTGTATTATCAGTATTAGCTTCAAAGCTCAGTTTAGGTGGGACTGTCATACACTCACATGCACGACGGCTGACGGTTCATGACCTCTGGACGTACACTTGTTTGCAAGTGGAAAAAGTTTAATGAGAGTGAAACATTGCTTTTAAAGGAACATACCAACCATTTTACATGTTTGAGCCAAATATATTCAATTTTCATACATGTTATGTTACTGACAACCATTTCATTTCCCAAAGGATAAAACTGTATTTCAGCTTTCCTGATATTGAGCAAAATCTCTTAATCTTTCAAAATCAAATATTCAGGTGATACACCCACCTTAAAAATTGATGTTTCTCCTGCTAATAGTTACACAGCCTTATGAAGTAACGATCCTTTAAATTTTTCGATAAACATAGGCCTTCTTTTGGGACTATATTCCCCGGTGGAGACGTACATTCACTCTGTGCTTTTTATTGCGCTTAAATGCTAAAATTATATAACTTTGAAAAAAAAAACTTGAATACACATCTTGTTCACGATAATGGATTACCTACCCCAAGAGCATTTCAAGTATCAGAAAGTTGATTTTAATAGCGTACCATAATAAACTGAAACCAATGGCAGTCTGGAAGGTAGGAAATTTTTTTTAAAATTAACTGTTCCAGTAGTATGCTTTGGGAAATGATTGCCAGTAATGTTACGTGTATGAAAATGGAATATATTAGGCTCCATGCAAAATGGCCAGTATGGTCCTTTAAAGCGTCTTTACTTGACACTTTTGTATTACACACCATCACTAAGGACACACAGTTGTACTTACGTGTGATGGCACTGAAGTCTTGGCGCAGGTTGATTTCTGGGAACATTAAATCTGTTACCATCACACTCAGACTCAACCTCAAGACCTGCATTGGTTGCCATGTCAGGCATGTTGTCTTGTAATGGTGATTGCTGTAAATCATGCTAAACAGTCAAGTCAATTCAAGTCAAATTTATTTATGTAGCACATTTTAAAACAACTGCCATTCACCAAAGTGCTGTACAATGGCTAATAAAATATGAATAAAAAACAAGAAATGTAAGATAATTATATACAGAAACAAAGCTATACATACACATGAATACATGTAAAGTATAAAAAGTTTGAAGTATAGAAAAATTAAGATATTCAATTATTTATTTATATATAAGCCTGCAACTATCACACCAAAAGCAGAGTCAATTCATTTTCTGTAGAAATTGCTCTGGCCTGGCCCCATTTGAACTCATATCCTGTTTGGTTACATTTCCAACTTAAAATCACCATTTTCTTTGTTTTTTTTCCAGGATTTATTTGATTGTGTAGAATTTTGACTGAATAGACCAGATGAATTTACAGGACCTCTCTGTTCTCTGACCAGCATTAGGAGCAGCATATGGAACGGCAAAGAGCGGCACGGGCATTGCTGCCATGTCCGTGATGCGGCCAGAGCTCATCATGAAGTCCATCATCCCCGTGGTCATGGCTGGCATCATCGCCATCTACGGGCTGGTGGTGGCTGTGCTGATAGCGAACAACATCTCTGAGAGAGTCTCCCTTTACAAGTAAGATGACAGGTTACAACACATCGCCGATATAATACCTTTGATGAATCATAAATTGATTTGCAGCCTTGCTGGGTGGAGCCTTTAAAAGTGAGTTTCACTCATTTCCAGCATTTACAGTACATGTTTATTTCTGAGGCAGTTCACGCTCATCAGTGAAAAGGTGAGAAATGAGCATCTGGCTCTTAAAATTGATACCGCAATGGTGAAATTTCAGACGGTGAAATTTCAAACAACGTGAGCCTTCTTAATTCATAGTTGTATTTACTGTTCATCCAGACTGTTTATATAAGTTTACATCACGTTACTTCAGGTAACTCAGTAGTTTGACAGCGAAAATAATACTTGAGTTGATTATAACAGAGTTAAAGGACCATACCAGCCATTTTGTAGGTTTGAGCCTAATATATTCAATTTTCATACACGTAACATAATCCTGGTAATCTGAAAATGCTTCCCAGTGGTGCATTCAAGTGCTGTCATGAAGAACTGACAACAGGAAGCATTTTCAGACCACTCCACGCTTTTTATTGTGCTTAAACGCTAAAATTATGTAAGTTTGAAAAAAACTTGAATACATGTCTTGTTCGTGATGATGGATTACCTATCCCAAGAACGTTTCAAGTATCAACAAGTTGATTTTAATAGCATACCAGAATGAACTGAAACAAATGGCGATCTGGAAGGTAGAAAAAAAAAGTTTAATTCACCATTCTAGTAGTATGCTTTGGGAAATGAGTGTCAGTAATGTTATGTGTATGAAAATTTAACATATTAGGCTCAAACATGCAAAATGGCCGTTATGGTCCTTTAAATGTTTTGCAGCTGTTAAAATTTAAGATGAATATTGATGTGGAATATGTTATTTAGAAACTTAACTTCTAGAGATGAGATTAAGTCAGAGCTTGGTGTTCTTAACAAGATGATATGAAACAAATAAAAAAAAAAATAGACAAGGACATAAAAAGCACAAGCAGAAGAAAATATAAAATATAATAAATGACACTGCATGATGCATTGATGCATCATTTTGATAATTGCACGCTCTGGTGTTTGAATACTTTGAATACTTTCTTCATTTGGGTCCATATTTGCTGCTTCAGTGGTAACTGCTAAGCTCTTGGGTTCCACAAAAAAAGTCAAACAACTACATACACACAAAATTCAACCACAGAGACTCAACCACACAGCCTGTGTGTGGGCAGAAAACCCAAACTGAGCTAAAAGCTGTGTGGAGCTGCAGAGTTGGATGGCGATTCTCTGTGGGTTTGGCAGTATTATCACCTTTTTTATTATTACACTGAGTCATTTGATTTAATGTTAAAACACACACACACATACACACACACACATAGCTGAGCTTTTAATTAGTTGATAATTTTTCCCAGGCTGGCACTGAGCTGACTCACCCTGCCGGTAAAGTTCCAGGAGCCATGATGGACATTTCCACTTTTTTGTCACACACAGGTCTAACTAAAACAAATAATAGATGCATCTCACTTAGGAACACCAGTATCAGGACAATGGCATTGTGCATGCAGACCTATGACAAGATAATAAAGTCTGCCCTGAGAAAAGTCCATGAGTGAGCATCATGTTTGGCTCTCTGCAGTGTTTTCCTGTAAACGTGTAGATTCAGTCATTAGCAGCTCACCTTTGTGGAGAAATTCCATTAAAGTTCATATTCTCACCAAACAGCCGGCATCATCGTTTTCACCCAAATGATCTAGCACAGCCTACAACTAGAAAACAAAACAAAAAAAAAAAAAAAAAAAANAAAAAAAAAAAAAAAAAAACAGAAAATGTCAACCAAATTTTCAAATGAATTTTTGTTAACCACTCCTTAAAGGATCATACTGGTGATTTTTTTCATTTTCCAAAACATAAAACCATATTTTCGTTTTTGTGATATTTTGCCAAGTCCCTTAATCTTTCAAATTCAAATGTTCAGGCAATACACCCACCTTAAAATTCAGTGTTTTGCTTGCTCCCACTTGGGACTACATTCCCTGGTGGAGACAAATATTTTCTTCCATGTTGGATCAGTTAAATTAAGTAACTTCGACAAAGACATTTAAAGGACAATGCCACCCATTTTGCATGTTTGAGCCTAATACATTCAATTTTAATAGANAAAAAAAAAAAAAAAAAAAAAAAAAAAAAAAAAAAAAAAAAAAAAAAAAAAAAAAGAAAGAAAAATTAATCTTTCAAAATCAAATATTCAAGCAATACACCCACCTTAAAAATCGATGTTTCACCTACTAATAGTTGCACAAAATTATGAAGTCACGATCATTTTAATTTTTTGATAAACGCAAGTCTTCTTTTGGGACTATATTCCCTGGCAGAGACATACATTCACTCCACGCTTTTTATTGCACTTAAACGCTAATATTACAAAACCTCGAAAAAAAACCTGAATATAGATGTTCTTCACGATGATGGATTACCTATCCCAAGAACATTTCAAGTATCAACAAGATGATTTTAATAATATACCAGAATGAACTGAAACCAGTGGTGGTCTGGAAGGCAGAAAAAGTTTTTTTTTTTTTTTTTTTANTTTTTTTTTTTTTTTTTTTAACTTGTTGTTCCAGTAGTATGCTTTGAGAAATGATTGTCAGTAACGTATAATATGAAAATTGAATATATTAGGCTCAAACATGCAAAATGGATGGTATGGTCCTTTAATAGACATGGACACTGATTTAACAAGGATGATGGATTATGNATGCAAAATGGATGGTATGGTCCTTTAATAGACATGGACACTGATTTAACAAGGATGATGGATTATGATGGATTACTTATCTCAAGCACATTTCAGGTCTCTACAAATTAATTTTATCTCTTACTGGAGTGAACTGAAACCTGTAGCAGGTAGGAGGAAGGTAGGAAAAACAATTCTCAAATTTACTGCTGCAGAAGTATCTTTTGGAAAATGGTTGGCAGTAAAGTAACATGTATAAGGGTTGAGTTTATTGGGTTCAAACATGCAAAGTCACCAGTGTGCTCCTTTGAATCTTTTGCTTCAGAAGAAGCCTATGCTGTGTATGTGTGCTGTTTGGGATTTTGGTGAGGGGATTGATGCTATGTTGCTGGCTCTTCCAGGAGTTTCCTGCATCTGGGTGCTGGTCTGAGCGTGGGCCTGAGTGGCCTGGCAGCTGGCTTCGCCATCGGCATCGTGGGAGACGCCGGTGTGAGAGGCACAGCCCAACAGCCCCGGCTTTTCGTGGGCATGATCCTGATCCTGATCTTTGCTGAGGTGCTGGGGCTTTATGGCCTCATCGTGGCCCTCATCCTGTCTACAAAATAAGTGTCTGCATCAGCACCATCTCATTCATTCCACATTAAAGCAGCAAGAACAAATAGGAGACTTTCACCTAATTCCATTACACCCTGTGGGTCTGACAGGATGGGATGGCAACAAAAGTGTATTGGTGGTCCACTTGAAAGTTCTGTCTTCAATATATGTGACCTTTCCATGTTATTTAAAGCCATCTGGTTGTGTCAGGTCCTATGTGTGTGCAGAACGGGCATGGAGATGTGTTGGATGTTGTGGGATGACGTGTGGACAGTCTGCCTGTTGTTGTCTGATCTTAACCTGTACAGTGGTTCAGAGTCCTCCATCCCTCGTAAATGTAGTAACCCATCCGTGCTGTGAGTGTGTCAGCGTTTACCCCTCAAACCATTTACCTCTTTCATTTTTTGTTACATTTTTTGGTGGTTTTGATTCTCAGTTTGAGACTGTTTAACAATTGTGCACATTTGCTGTTTACACATTCTTTTTGAGAACCATTTTCATATCACTGGTGAGGAACTCAGACATTTTTAATTTTATTTTTTTCACTATTTATGGAAGGCTATGAAGATTCTGCGTTACTGAACCTGTCTAAATGGAGTACTGTTTATTGAATACCCTATATACATATAAATATATAAATTATCTGTGTATAGTTAGATAAATTGCACTGTTGGTATTTGTTCTAAGTGCTTGGAATTCCTCTGGAAGTGGTGTGATTATAAATGGAGGCTATCAACATGTTGACATGGGGTTAACTGTATGCGTGTGTGTGCATGCATCTGTGTGTGTGTGTGTGTGTGTGTGTGTGAGTGAGTGAGACCTGAGTGTGTGCAAGTGGATTTTTGTTTGACAATATGAAACACTAGTATTGTTTAGTGCTGCTGTATTTATTTTAGTTTAAGATGAGAGCTCACTGTTCAACCATGCCTGTCTGGTTTCCAAATAAAACTCAACCTCCTCCAGAATATCATTGTCACACCTCTTATGTTGTGGATGAACATAAAAATTAAAAGATGTGTATCTAGGGACACATTCAAAAGGTGTTATCCAACCACTAGGAGGCCTATATGGTATTAAAATTTCCTGCAGACGTCTTGGATCATGTTAAAATGTAGCAGGAGAGCTTCACACAAACAGGTTTATTCAGTTACTCAGTAAGCATAATTTAACTGCAATTTTAATTAAAAAGTAAATATTGATAACACATTAAACATGAGGAATGAGCAAAATAAAATCTTGCTAGCTTGTTTAGCTGGAATAGAAAACAAGTGGCTCAGATGATCCACTGCAAATGATATTGTCTCCATTTTTGTATAATATTTTTTCCACTAAGATATACGCATCCAGTGAGCAGAAACACAGAAATATTTGCGCAATGTACAGCAATACAACAGCTATGCAATGAATTCAATCATGGTGAAGTGTTTTGGCAGCATAAACATACACACAAAACACAATTAAGTATAATACAGTCTATATGCATGCATTTATAAGAGTAACATTCATGAAATTGGTTTCCTCAAAATATTGCACAACCTCTTATAAAACTTTGAATACAATACAATATGTTCTTATCACCTTCACTGAAAGGTAGAGATATGGTAATATCTCTACCATAATTTTTAATGTTACAAGAGCCGATGGTTGTACGTTTGCCTTCATTAACATTAAGCAATATTTCTTTTGTGGACTCTAGGACTTGAGTAAAATTTATTAACTTGACTGGTGATATGGTCAATAGCCTACTTCCTTTAAATAATATAAACTAGCAAAATATTATTTATATTACCTGTAGGAAACAGATAACAGTAAGTCATCATCATCATTTTTTAAAAATTAGATATTATTGATTTCTCTGTACAAAATATTTTTAGAAATTATTTTCCTCTACCATATATGTCATGTGACCCGGTGCGTGAATATCAGTGGGTCCTGTCTGTTATTGTTTACTGTCTGGAATGGAAGTGGGTCACGAAACAGGAAGCTAAGCTTAGCCGTTAGCTGCCTGTATTATAGCTGTTACTAGTTACTGCGTTACTGTTTGAAAAGAATAGCATCTGTACAGTTACGTGTTGCCGCTTATTGTCCGTGGATGCTGGTTCTGAACAACACACAGGTAAGATTAATATTTTAGTGCATGCAGGTAGCATCGCCAATCTAAAGATAGCTCGCTAACTAGTTTACGATAGGTGGTAATCGGCAATTTCAACCAGGTTACATTTAGCATGTTAGCTGATAAAAGGTTCATCTCAGTTTTGTGTATGTCCACACGCGTAGCTGTCAGTTTAACGTAAAGTTATTCCTGACCTTGTTATAGCTAGCTAGAAATGGCTCGCATGCTAACGTGCTAACTGCTCTTAGCAGGGATAGCTAAATAAAGCTAACGAGGCAAAAGACATGCTGAAGGGTAAATGTTTTTCATTCGCTTTACGGATCTGAGGGACCAAGAATATGCGTGTAAATTGTTCTCAATGAACGTACTTTCGATGTTAGTAACGTTGCCTCAGCGTGCCTGGTAGTAAATTGGGATGAATTATTAATTACCTTTGATACAATTTCTTAAAATAAGGTATGAATCCGATACATTTTACATTTTTGTGATTACTGTGTAGCTAAATCCCACAAATGATACACAAAACCGTGGGGGGAAAAAAATCTATATTTTCTAAACATATACAGGCTCTATCTGTCTATCTATCTATCTATCTATCTATCTATCTATCTATCTATCATGGAGAAATATACAAAATATAATGNTCTATCTATCTATCTATCTATCTATCTATCTATCTATCTATCATGGAGAAATATACAAAATATAATGTACTAAATCAATCCAAACTTAATTGCATATGTAATGTGGAGAAAACATACAGGATTTTTCAGTGTGTCTGAGGTCTTCTTATCAACTGTTCCACAGGACATGTATAGTAGAGAAGAACCAAATTAAAAAAAAAAACCCAGTGTAGATTTTTTTTTTTTCATCACAGTTCACTATATCCACAGTAAACTCATCAGTTTTAACCTGCCAGGCCTCTAAAAGATAATATAATGAGACATGTTTTTGTCTTTTCATCTGGACTGATTGTCAGACTCTTCTCCAGGTCAGATTCTGTATCTGCCATGTCCAGGCGAGGCAGGAACAGTCGAGCGTGGCAATACGTTTGGGGTGGAATACGGCGGGATGCTGATGCCAGGGCGCTTGTGTTGGCAAGTGAGAGTGAAGAATGGGGCTGTGAGCGCCTAGAGGTAAGGACACGTGCTGTGGTTTTTGTTAGACACATGTCCACCGTCATGCGTGTCAAACTTTTTTGACATGGAGTTTTTCTTCAGTAATTGTAAAACTAATTGTTTGATGAATCAAAGTCTTAAGCTTAAAGCTGAAGGTTTGATTGTTTTCACACTGTATCTACATTTCATGCTAACATTATAAATTGAACTAAAATATTGAAAACTAATAATTTTTCCCCAAGAGGAGGAGCAACCTTTTAGTGATTTCCTCTTAGCATCATATTTTACTTGTGCATATTTTTAATTGTGGCAGCCGGTTTTGGAATTTGTGACAGTTTGATCAAGTTTTGAGCATTATGTAGGTTTCTCCAATGGCAGTTAGAGTTAGTCGAGAGTTACACAACCAAACCCCACAAATGGTACACAAAAATGAAATACCGTATATACTCAACTATAAGCTAAGTTTTTATTACCAAATTTCACAATGCAAATCAGGGGGTTGGCTTATACACAAGTAATTCAAATTTGATTCCAGAGAAGGAAATTTCAAGGGGTGGAAATACTACCCATTACCATTACCTATGGAAAATAGTTTAAATCATACCTTAGAATGAGATATTTCCTGACAAAACATCTTATCCAGCACAGTTTGCAGCGGCCATTTGCAGCGCCCAGTAAGCGCTGTTGTAATTGGTCAAAGACAAAAGAATGGGCCAATCAGAGACAACTTTATAAAAGTGCTATTTCATATACCTGTACGGTAACATTATTTGGTAGTCTCATTCAACATGTTTTATGCTTTATTAGCCAGAAGCTTGAGATAAGATACAACACAGAATGGAAACTACACGGACTCAGGAGAGGAAAAGAGCATCATACTGTATGTGTAACGTGTCAAGACACGTTACACATACAGTATGAGCTGTTTGGCGATTCAGACAAGGAAGAGGAGCCAGAAAAGTTAATGTCAGTTAGGGTGATCAGCTGTTTATCGGTACTGGTACGTGGATTATTTTCAGAAAATGACAGAATACAAGAATGACAAGAATTCTGGGTATTGGCAATACCCAGAAAAACAGGTAACTTGCTAAACAAATAAATTGATACACCAGGGGGTCGGCTTATATACAGGTTTCTTTAAAAATCTAAATTTGCAGGTCAAAATCGGGGTCGGTTTATACACGAGATTGGCTTATACGATATATCTATTCGTGTACACAACAATAGTCTGTGCATCAGCCTAATATCAAAACCTGCTTTACAAACATACATCAGCAGTGCTGGCATTTGAACTTGCTCTTTCTTTTGGCATTGTGGCATCCAAAGTACAGTGATTCAGACTCTGAAGAGGACTTCCCAGAAGAGGTGGTCTCTCCTGTCCCCAGTGCAGTGCCCGTCACCGGAGAGTCCTACTGTAGCTGTGATTCCTTGGCTGAGAGCAGCTACAATTCCCGCTTGCGAGGCTTTCATCAAGTTAAAGACTGCCACTGTGGAGAGGATGACCAAGGTACAAGACAGCCTCCGTCTATAAAGCATAAGTAGAATAACAAACACCTAGATGACATTTTACAGGTAAATGATTTTATAGGTTGATGACTGAATGCATTAATGAGTTACATTGCATCCATTTGTGTTCTTTTTTGTTTTTTTTTAACTTCTGCAATTTGTTCACAAACTGATTTCCATGATCAAACTGACAATGAAGTCAAATCACGTGTCCATGAATATCTTCTAATCTTTTAGAATTTGACTGGGTTTGGGACACCAACAGCCGATCCGCAGCAACACTGCTAAGCTGCGACAACCGCAAAGTGAACTTTCACAATGACTACAGCTGCGGGACGGCGGCAATCCGAGGCTCCAAGGAGCTGGCCGAAGGGCAGCACTTCTGGGAGATCAAGATGACTTCCCCGGTGTATGGAACAGACATGGTAAAGCTCGACACCTTAACTCCTTCATGCTGGCCAGCTGTTGTCATCTAAACTCAGCTTCCAGAGAAACTTCAGGGTCATGCAAATGTTTCACTCTAAGGCTTAAATCATGTTGGGGAAACCTGTGTGGCAGCCGAAGTTATTTCGTTTTAAAAACTGTTTTGTGTTTCTGTGTAGATGGTTGGTATCGGCACTTCTGATGTTAACCTGGACAAATACAAACATACGTTCTGCAGTCTGCTGGGAAAAGATGTAGACAGCTGGGGTCTTTCTTACACTGGTAAGAGTTACACAAGATTCATTTTTCTTTATTAAGGTACTAATGGTTGTGCAGATGTTGCAGTTGAAGCTGGAGATGGGTATTGCTTATTTTCCTTTTGGCAGGATTGTTGCATCACAAAGGAGACAAGATGAACTTCTCCACCCGGTTCGGACAGGGATCCATCATCGGATTGCATCTGGACACCTGGCACGGCACACTTACTGTCTTCAAGAATCGCAAGTGCATAGGTCAGTACCGCAACTTCAGCACTGATCAGAGCGCTGATGCTTGAGTTCATCAAAAATCTTTCCTACAGAATAACGCTAAAAGATACATGAATCCATTGAGTGGGAACCATGCAAACTTTCATACATGTGGCCCTTGGTGTGTTGATGATAAGTGTGTTATTCTTGATCCAGGTGTGGCCGCCACGGAGTTGCAAAATAAGAGGTTTTATCCGATGGCCTGCTCCACAGCAGCCAAGAGCAGCATGAAGGTAATCCGCTCGTGCTCGGCTCCCACCTCCCTGCTATACCTGTGCTGCGCTCGCCTGCGCCAGCTGCTCCCCGACTGCATAGACACCCTGGACGTGTTGCCGCTGCCTCCAGGCCTTCGTCAGCTGTTACACAACAAGCTGGGTTGGGTGCTGAGTCTCAATGGCGGCATCACAGAAGAAAGTTCCAAGGGGTCTGAGCAACCCTCACGCTTGCATGCGTCCCCCTTGGCCAGACCCTCCTCTTCAGAGAGTGACTCTGAAGGTTGCACGTCTGACCCGGAGGCCTGTCAGAGGAAGAGATGCCGCTGGACGTGACTGGACATGTGGATTCTTACTTCCTGTTAAAACACTGGCAGATGTCACCGAGCTCTGAGGCGTCTGATCTAGTGTTCCTTACCTGCCTCACGCTTTCCTCAACATAAATGGTAGCCAATAGTAAAAATAAATAAATAAATAAATAAAATAACAGAATTAGTTTGGCAGAGGAAGCAGTAGGTGGCACTGTTACAGCGGTTACTCTGACTGCACATTTTTACTGTGATCTTCTCTATACAAACATTTTCACACTCTCAGTATCCAGTCAAGCTTCAGTAATAAGTAAAAAAATCTGTGGTGTTATTTTGCCGGCTCGCATATTTTGTTACAGTTTGCTTGCCATTCATGACTGGAGATGAAGATGCTGTGCAGAAATGGGGTGTGCAGTGTGACATGGTGTGCATCATGGCATATATGCAAAAAGGATCTGGAACCTTCCAGAATTAAGACTGTATAGCTGTTTTCTTTGTTTTCATCTTGTATGCAGGTAATGTTAATATTGTTCTCAACCACAGTCCTATCAATGCATAATCTCTTTTCTGTCTTGACCTGTATTTTATCTTTGAGGTTGCCAAAGCAAATATATCGATGGGATGTTGTGTCCCATGAGAGGCAGAGACAAAGCAGCATGGGACATTTTTTATTTGTTGTTTGTTGTTTGTTGCTCACAGCTCTGCAGCTTAAATGTAAAAACTGTCATTTTGGGAAATATGCTTGTTTGCTGTGTTAGCAGTAGTTGGTTGTGACGGCAGAGCCTAGCTTAGCACAAAGACTGGAAGTAGTTGGAAACAGCTAGCATTCATCTAAAGAGTAAAAATACACATCGGACTGACATTGTTGGTCAGTCCATATTTCTGATGCATTATTTCTCGTTAAATCACAGCAAGTTTCTGCTCCTGTATTTTTTATACATAAGTGATATGAAATGTAAATATGTCCGCTTTGGAATTGTTTACAGTCTTTATGCTCAGCTTGGCTCAGTATGTACAGAGCTGCTGTATTTTTTTGTAATCAACGCACAGTAATGAAACTGACATGGAGCTTGTCATGTTAAAGGACCATACCGTCCATTTTGCATGTTTGAGCCTAATATATTCAATTTTCATACGTTATGTTACTGACAATCATTTCCCAAAGGATAAAACCATATTTCAGCTTTCCTGATATTTTGCAAAATCTTTTAATCTTTCAAACTCAAATATTCAAACGATACACCCACCTTAAAAATCGATGTTTCACCTGCTAATAGTTATGCAGCCTTATGAAGTCACAGTTGTTTAAATTTTTCAGTAAACGCAGGTCTTCTTTTGGGACTACAGTTTGTTCCCCGGTGGAGACATACATTCACTCTGCGCTTTTTATTTTACTTAAACACTAAAATTACGCAACTTCTAAAAAAAAAAACCTGAACATGTGTGTTATACGAGATGATGGATTACCTATCCCAAGAATGTTTCAGGTATCCACAAGTTGATATTAATAGCGTACCAGAATGAACTGAAACCAATGGCGGCCTGGAAGGTAGGAAACATTTTTTTTAATTCACCGTTCCAGTAGTATATGCTTTGGGAAATGATTGTCAGTAACGTTACATGTATGAAAATGGAATAAATTAGGCTCAAACATGCAAAATGGACGGTATGGTCCTTTAACTACCATACTGCTGCAAACAAGCAAATTTCCCAGTTTGTTGGACTGGAATGGATCTGAGTGCACTGTGCAGAAATACACAAGAAATATTTTCTTTTCTTCATAAAAAAAAAAAAAAAANAAAAAAAAAAAAAAAATGTTTCTTGTGTTCCCAAATAACCTGCTTATCAGATTATCCCTTTTCATTGTAAAATGTAGGGGGGAAATGTAACAGGAACCAAACCAGATTTCACTTGGTTTTAGCAGCTTTGTAGAGCATTTATTCTGTCACCAGCTTTTAAAAGCCTCTTGGCTAATTGTCTGTAGAAATAGAGATTACCTTGTTTTTCAAATGTTCTAAACAGTATATTATGAAGTAACTTAAATGTAACTCATTTAAGTCTTACCATGATACAGATATGTCCCTTGGGTGAGACAGCTTTTATAAAACTTAATCACTGCTGTTACGCCTTTAAAAGCCACAAAAATATTTCTTTTGATCCAACCATTACTAGATAATGAGTAATTTTAAGGTCAAACATTTTTAAATGTTTTATGCAAAGTCTTTCCCTACGTCCATCCATCACTTCCCTCACAGCTCCTCTTAACTATAATTCACTAAGTGTTAAATGGTCAGAAGAGAACATCAGACCTAGGTCAGATATTACATAATAAATAATTCTTAAAGGCACAATTCTTAAAACAGTAAATATATAAATTGTGTGTGAACTGGTAACTACTTTTCACTTGCATACATAGTTAAAGATTTTTTGTATTGTATTGATCATATTTGAAATCTAGGCACACTGCAGACATGAGTATAAAAATTTAATTGAAAGAGAAAACATTAGTAACTGAGATTTAGTTGGTGGCAATGGTTTGTGTATTAAATTAGTTTCAGACTGGCAGCAAATAACTTTTGTTCACCTGTGGTCAAGAAGTGTGTCTTTAATTTTAGTTAGTTTTGAGCACCTAAACATAAAAAAGTAATATGATGGCTTTTAACCCAGGTCTTAAAGCTATACAGTATATCATGTCTCTCCTCCATGTCTGGGCTGAAGTAGACAGACACAAAGACCCCAGGTCTTATGCAAGGTTATGCATAATGCATAATGCAAGCACTCCTTTGTGAAAATGTTTTTTTTTTTTTTTTTTNTTTTTTTTTTTTTTTTTTCTGAGGCAGTGATACGGTGACAGAAACCAGAAGAAACCAGAGGACCATACTCATCAACAATGAGAGTGGTTTATATCTGGATGCCATTTTGTGGTGTTAGGGTCCCATTAGAATATCCAGATGTGTAATCTAACTGCCAACAGGGAAGTTGTTTCCCAACATATGTAATTTTTTTGTCTCCTTTCGCAGTGTTTTTGTCTGACGTTGATGCATCCAAGCCACTTTTTCTTACTTACTGTAAATACAAGAATTCTAAATGTTTCTTGTCATATTAATACTGTATGCGAAGGCCTTTACCTGCCTTTTTTTTTTCTTTCTCCTGTATATCAGCACAGCGTTTTCAGCTGAAATAAAATAAAAATCAGATATGCACAGACAAAAGACTGGATTTTTTGGTAACCAAAAAAATGATTTTCTTTTCACAGTGTTCAGATTATAATATCGAGAATTTTAATATTGAGAATCTGTATTTGTTGAAAGTTAGAAAAATAAAGTGTTCAAAGTGGATGGGAGATCAGCAAAGCAAATAATGAGAACTGACCCTTGATGTGAATAGTCTTGATGTGGTTGCTTATTATGGCCAAAATCCTCCTGGTTTAAGCTCAAAAGACTCACAAATCATCCACCCTGCCATGTGCATATTAGCTAACAAATACTAAACATTTTCAACAAATGTAACCATCTTGCATATGTATAATCTACCACAACATCAGTTTTCTAAAAGGTGTAAAAGTTTATAATAACATATAAGTACAATATATATGACATACTCAACACTTCACAGAAATCTGAAATTTAACAAGCTGTTTATTTTTTTCAGCATTTAAATAATCCATATAAGCAAATATTAAAACAGATATTCTCCAGGGAAATAATTTTTTAAAATTTTGATAAGAAAATAGCAACTTAATTCCATTTTAGGGAGAAAATATTAAACGATTTATCATATTACTGAAGTCAAAATGAAGCGGAACAAAATTACACTGGCAGCAAGTTTACACGGAATATTTTTGCAGCCGGACCTCTTTGGCGGAAGTAGTGTGCCTGGTGGAGGTCAAGTGGAATTTGTCCATCTCGTCTGGGGAAAGCAGGTATTATTAAACAGTTTATTTCAAAGTGCGAGTTACAGTTATCGATTTATGTAGTTTGAAAGGATTTATCCTCTTTTATTATGTATAACAGATGAGTTTGTGCTCTCTAATGGCGCTAAAGTTAGCAGTGTGAAGTGACTGATTGAATTATACAGCGAACCAGGCTCCGATTTTAAGTTAGTTAATCAAACTGACTCAAACGTTTTGGCATTTATGTAGAAATTTTTATTAGATCAATCTGAAAGTATTAATTATGGCATTAGGGGTTCTTTGAGAAAATCAAAGATTAGTGCGTTTCCTTTCATTTGTCATTTGATGTAAATGAAAAACAGATATAAACACTTGATAAATTACCACAAAGTCGGTATTGGAGGGGAAAAAATGAAAAAACAATACACATACTAAATAATTAAAATATTTGCCAAATTCAGTATTTCAAGATAAATGTATGAAATTTATCGCAAGTCACTTCACCTCTGTGAAGTTATTTTCCCATAGATTTGATTATTATTTCCTCAGATCATTGGTTCTCAAACTGTAATGCATGTACCACCAATGGTAAACAAAAAATTGACTACAGTTTTCTTGTGTAGTGAGTAGTTTGCTTTTGTAAACAAGTCACAGACCTTAAATGTGACTAAATTTGTTCTCACACTCTTAATACCTCCTGCAGGATTCTGATCAGTGTTGACTGATCCATCGTTAGTAAAGAGTGTGGAGGAGCTGCTGTCATGGTGAAAAAGAAGCGAGTCCGCCTCATAGCCGAAATGGCTCGGAAGATCCGGGCTTACCGAGAGCTGAAATCCCGGCCGCGTGAGTCCCAGAAATACGCCTTGGACTATGAAACAATGAAACGGCCTTACACAGGGAAGATGCTGCCTGTGCTGGCCTGGCAGGATGTGCGTAGGGAGAGCCGCCTCTTCTCTCTGCTGGCAGGAATGAGGATGTTTGGGGTGGGCCGTCTCTTCACCCGCAAATCCTGGCTGGAGGACCACCCAGAGCCCAGCTACTGGCACATCACCAAGGTCAAGGTGGACTACACAGCTGAGGTGAGAGCAGCCAGAGGTGGAAAATAACTAAGTTATTAAGTTATGATAGACCCTTTATCTGTTTGTCATGAGTGAAAATGTACACTTGTTTTTGTATGCTATAGAACATGGATCATGGCACAGCGTGGGGGATCCTCACTTATAAAGGTAACAGTCAACAATTTCACTTTTTAAATTTAATTTGAAGTTAGGACAGAGCAATATATTAGGATCTTTTTCATCTGTCACTGAACTTGTGTTGTTCTTCAGAATCAGAATCAGAATCAGATTTATTGCCAAGTAGGTTTTCACATACGAGGAATTTGCTCTGGTGCATGGTGCTCAGGAAGGAAAAGAAAAATATACAAGATAAATACAAATATACGATCAAAAAATGTACAATATACACAGAATGTTAGGGATCGTGACCTGTCTAAATTCACTCTACAAAGCCGTTATTACATCTAACTTCTCTCTGAATGATGCCTTGAAGTGGCAGTTCAGTTTGGCTTTTTATGGATTTCCATACATACATAAACAGATGTTAGGAGATAAGATTAAGGCTTAATAAACATGATAAATGTGTTTCTAACCACTAAACATTTTAAAATGTTTTTGTAAAGCTACTATCTTTGAAATCTGTAATTGTTTTGGTTAGCTTGCAGTCTGCTTCTTCTGCTCTTTTATTACAACCTTGTTATGTTTTATAGTACAAAGCCAACTGTCAGTATGCATAAATAAAATATATATCACATCACCAGTGCTTGTGGCATGTATTTCCTTGTGCATGTGTGCATTTGTTTTCTAGTAGACAAAAACTCTGCTGGAGACCTTTAATTATTAAAAAAAAAAAAAAAAAAANAAAAAAAAAAAAAAAAAAGTTGAAAGGCATTTCACTCAGAGATTCCAAGATAAATATATTTTTTTAGACTGTATAAAATAAAAAGCATATATAATGTGTAACAATAAATAGTCATTCCACTCTGAAGTAAGTGCCTGTCAGGTAATCTCTTTGCATTATGTGCTTGGCAGGCAAACAGGAGAGCGAGGTCAAAGAAATGGACAAGGTGATGTATCATGACTGGCGCCTGGTGCCGAAACATGTGGAGCAGCAGTTTAAGGACTTTGAGCCGCTTCCTGAACCACCTGTACGCTACGTCCCCTACCCTCCTCTGCTCCGCGCCATGCTGCTGGCCCAGTGCCACAAAGCAGGTGGCAGCGCAGCAATCGAGGAGCCGATGTTACCTTTAAAAAGAGATGTCCTGCTAAACAAAGACTATTTCCGCAGGCAAGAACAAGAGAGACAGATGAAAGAGGGAACGGCTGTGTGATGCACAACATGATTCTGAAGCTCATGGTCACTAATTTGTGAAGTTTTTGGACTCATCAGTGTTGACAGAAGTAGTCTTAATTTCTTCTGTTTAAATACCTGAGATACCAAGTTATTTCTCTGCTTGCAGGCCTCTCTGTGATGTCTGTGTTATGCTGTACATATTACATTTACTAAATATGACTAGTATCATTGGTCTCTGCTGTTTTTTGTGCAATCTAGTGATGCCCGTAAAACTGCCTTTGTTGTACCATCAGACGATCGTTTAATTAAAAGGCAGGATACTTTTGCTATCCTGCCATATTTCACCTCTTACCTGTTATCCTTCTGATAGGATCTGATGTGGAGTATTTAACCAAGCAGGATTAGAAAGATAGCCACAGTTTAACAAATTTAAATATAATTTCAATTTTTTTTATATTTAACCGTAAACAATTCAGATTCAGATTAGATTTATTTGTCATATGTATGTTAACACAGGGTCAACAGTACAATGAAAT